>CM035410.1:128209395-128281895 GCA_020310875.1 Ceratopteris richardii | reverse complement strand
GGCCATGGATGAAAACAATGATGTATTATGTATGTTGGCTATTGAACATAAGTTGGATGGCACTAAATACCCATTGTGGGCATACAAAATGCTTCATGTATTAGTAACAAAAGGCTTGTGGAATATTTTGTAGGGTGTTGAAAATTATTCTACTGCGCTTGCAAATACAGTGATTGAAGGTGATTTAGACATTATTGAAGATGATGATCTTCAATTTCCTTTTTGTGCTATGGTTCATGTTGCACCTAATGTAGAGCAACGTTGTTAAGATGGCAGAGATGCACATGCACATGCATTGATGACTTTGTCTGTAAAAAATCCCATTATGTCTCACATTCGTTCCTACAAGACAACAAACGATGATTGGGATACTATTAAAACATTATACCAAGCAAGAAATGAGGCTTCTGTTTCTTACCTCTAAAAACAATTAGAGAGTGGTTGTATGAATGAAGGAGATTCAATGGACAATGTTTTAACAAAGAACAAATATTTGAAACAATAGTTGATTTTTGCCAATGAAATATTTCCACATAATTCACTTGTGCAAACTATTCTTAATAATCTTCTAGATTTCTATCATAGTTTTGCTTCTACTCTTTGCTTGATGATGAAAGGAAATCCAAATTCCTTAAGCTTTGAAGAGTTAGTTTTTGCTTTGTTGCAAGAAGATTAGTCTAGGTAAGAAAAGTTAATTATGTGTGTTGTAAATCAAGCTTTCTTAGCTAGTCAGAAGGGCAAAGGTAAATGGAGCTCATCTACTAGTAAGCAAAAATCCGTTAATGTTGCACAGTCAAAGAAAGTTGCATAGTCAAAGAAAGAAGACAAAGATGACAAGAAAATACAAAAGCAAAAATAATTTTGCAAGTACTGTAAAGAAAATAATCATGTCATAAAGCGCTGTCCAAAGTTTTCTACAAAGGATGCAAAGAAGAAAGAGATTAGAATGGTTGTTGTAGAGGACTCTACACCTAAAATAGAGTTTGCAATCTTTTTCAGAATGAAGAATGGGCATTTACTACTCGTTGCAGCTATGACATCTTTTCCTGAGTAGTGTATGTATGTAGTAGACTCATATGTTTGGTACTATGATAGTGGTGCAGCCAAACATATTACCATGGAGCATAGTTACTTCACTTCACTTGAGTCTCCTTCTACAACATTGATGTTACTATCATTCCATAAAAATTCCTTTGAAAGATCATATGAACTCCTTGGGATCCCATGCCTCAAAGTTGTCTTTTGCCTCACGTACTCATTTGTTATTTTTTTCATTGGTACTAGTTATTGTTTCCACTTACAATATTAAAGCCTCAACAATTTACCTCTTCCTTTACTAGATGAGAATACATACTTAGGTTTTCTTTTTCTTTATGTAGAAATCCTTCACCAGTGTTCTGTTTTTTTGTAATTATCAACATGGGCACCCAATCTAGAAAAAAAAGTAGTATGGTTATTTTAGGTTGGATAATTGCCTTAAATTGCTTATGTGCAAGACTTAAACTATGCAGGTACGCTTCCATCTTGTTGTTTTCATCTATAATAATAGTATTAGATGCAAACGAATCATATATAGTATTAATCTTCTAATTGTAGTCACTTATTTTAGTATTGGTTCCATATAATTTGACCAACTTGCTACAATGAATTCTTTTATGTTTTTGCATTCTATATTTTCTAAATCACAACATCTTAATGTAAGAATTAATAACACAACAAACTAGAATAGTAGATAGATTTGAGAAAAAATACAACAAAGAGAGATGCAGACTGAGAGATGGTGAACTCAAATTCTCAAATTGCCAAGAGTAATGCAACTACAAAGATGGTGTTGTCCAACCATGCACTCCCAGTATGGGGCTTAGATGGTGATCTAGACAGACTATAGATGAAGGGCTTACTAGTGTGCAATGTTGTATTGACCTACACATGGGCAATTCTTATGTAGCTTTTACTATGGGAATTGGTATAGATAAACATTGTCGAGAGAGAGACAAACTAGTTGGTAAAATATATAATCTTACAATATCTCCACGACCAGAAGTCCTACCATCTAAAATCCCTATGAGCTAGGAGAATAGGACCCCAGACCTGAGAAAAGGGGGCAAGGCCAAGGTTTTATGGGGAAATCATGTGGCACCACAAGTCCTTTATTTTTGACTTGAATGGAAACCCAATGGCTTGGAAGTTTAGGACCTACCTAACCTAATGGATAGGCTCACAAAGATCATTTATTACTATCAATGGTCACACATGGACCTCATTTAACTTGGAAGTTAGGGTTCCACAAATGTTTGAGCTCTCACAATAGCTTCTCCTCATAATAATGGGCCTTAGAAGTTAGAGCACCATTGATCATTGTGGTGAACTATGTCATTCTTTAGTTGGACAATAGCACATCTCCATGACCCCATCCTTGATCAACTCATGCAAATAGTAATATTGAATTTCTGTGTGTTTGGTACGTGCATGGAAAATATGGTACTTGGCAATGGCTATGCAACTTGTATTCATATGTGCCATAGGATCCTCCTCAACCACACTGCTTCACATGTTGCAACACATGCTGCTTTTTACTCAACTTCCATAGAAGATAATGCTACAATTGGTTGCTTCTTACTGATCCAAGAGAAAATTCTAGATCCTAAGGAAAAGCAATATTGATACATTGATTTTTTGGTATCAATATGTCTTAACCAATTTGAATCATACTATCCGATTAGAGATGATCCTTATTCATAGAGAATGCCATAATCAATGGTTCCATTCACATACTTGAGTATCTGCATGCTTGCCTTTCAATGACTTTGGCAATGCTTATTAGAGAACCTGCTTATCACTCTAAGAACATAGGAGATATCTTGTCTACTATTCCACAAGTAGATGATACTTCCAACTGATTTCTTATATCTCCCACTATCAACTAGAGTGAAGTATCTTCAATAGATACTTTTGTGTTGACCTCCATAGGTGTAGAATCTCCTTGCAATCCTCCATGTCAAATGCCTTCAAAATCTATCTGACATACTTTTTTTGAGAGATGAAAATGTTCCATCATTCATGCCATACTTCAAGGCCTAAGCAATCATGTATTATGCCCAAGTCTGTCATTTCAAATTCTTAGCTTAGGGCATCTTTCGTTTGTTGAAGAAGAGCATCATCATTTCCTATAATCATGAGTCATCTACGTAGAGTACAATTTCAATCGTCTTGCCTCCTCTCTTTAGAACATACAAGTTAGCATCAAAATCACATCTTTTGAAACCTAGATCCAAGAGATACTTATATCTCCATTCGTACCCTGCTCTAGGAGCTTGTTCTAGTCCATATAATGCCTTCTTTAGCTTACATATCTTGTTCTCCAAATGGGGAACCACAAACCTTGGTGGTTGAGACATATCTACCTCCTCTTTGAGGTCTCCATTTAGGAATGCTGATTTGAGATCCATGTTGGCTATTGTTTATGTGTCCACTACTAGTGCTACTTAGATACTAGTCATCTTTGTAGTTGGGGAAATGATTCACAAAAGTCAAATCCTTCAACTTGTGAGTAGCCCCTGTGCAACAAGTCTTGCTTTGTCCAAAGTTGTGCTTAGGGGTTCGATCCACTAGCTCCCAAGTTGCATTCTTCATGATATTGTTGTATTCTATTATTTACATGGCGGACCTCCAATTTGGATCATGGAGTGCCTCTTCCACATTGGTTGGTTCCTTTGCTTATTCTTGAATGAACTCAACCATCAAGATTTTAGTTATAATATGGGTGCTTGCATGTCTCTGCTCCTCTATTCTCTATGATCACCTTGGTCCATATGCAACCTATTCTAGTGATTGTTGGATGGGGTTTGCAAAATCATAGAGCTACCTCACCCAGCATGGCAATGGCTTTTCCACTTGGGAATCGACACATTGGGGAGTTTCAGACTCCTCATCTGAAAATGATGCTCCCTTCTCTTCTACAGAAGGGATAGCTCTTGGGCCAGGTTTACAATGGATTGTCTCTTTGCTTGATGATAAAGTGGAAGCTCTCTCTTCCACCTCCACTGAATGTGGTTGCTCCTCCTTAAACACCACATTGTGAATCAACATGATCTTCTTGGCCTCATGGTCATAAAGCTTACAAGCCGTCCTATCCTTGTTGTACCCTAAGAAGGTACATTTGATGCTTTTTGGATTAAGCTTGTTTCTGTCCCTATCTTGGACTTGTACATGACATTCACATCCAAAAACCTTGAAATGGGAAACATATGGATTTTTAACAGTGTAGGTCTCTTGTGGACTTTGTCCATCGAGTGCCTTAGCATAACTTTGGTTCAAGATGTAGACGACAGTGTTGATACCCTCTACCCAAAATTGATTTCGCAAACCCTTTCCCTTCAACATGCCCCTTTCCATATCCATGATCATTAAATTCCAATGTTTTGCAACACCGTTTTGTTGAGGGCTATGTGCCATTATGATTTGATGCTTGGTTCCTTTACTCTTGCAAAAACCTTCAAACTCTGTTGATGTAAACTCACCACCATAGTCTGTTAATTTTCTTCATCTTCCCTTTTTTAGTTTCGAGAAGTTAAAGCCATTCTTTAAACTTAAGAAAGGCTTGAGCCTTATCACAAAGGAAGTACATCCACAGCTTCCTACTATAGTTGTTAGCAAGTAACATGAAGTAGGAAAATCTTCCCAATGCCTGTGTGGGCATTTTTTTGCACAAGCCAGCATGGAGCAACTATAGATTCTTGCTATGATCTTTCTTTCTTATGGAAACACCTTCTTCTCTTGCTTTCCCATTATGCAAGATTCACATGGTTCCTTCATCTCTACAATTAATGGTAAGTGTGTGACCATACTTCTTTGCAATTGATGGTAAGTGTGCAACCATACCCCTACAATACATCTCGTTTAATACAGGGTATCTGATATAGCCAAACCTCTCATGCCATATCTTACTTGTGTCCACACTTGTAGTGGCTATAAGATCAGGCAACTCATATAGGTAGTTCCTTCTTATACCTATCCTAACAATGTTGTTGTTACTATCCATAATCTTGGCTCGTGTCTTACTAGAAGATACTTCATGACCTTGATTAGTTATAGAAGCTATTGAAAGAAGATTTCATTTGATTTGTGGAACATACAACACATTTGAAATCTTTCTTAAATCCCCATTATAATGAATGAAAGAATCCATACATTTCCCTCTGCATGAGATCTTTCATTATTGCCTACCTTTATTGTGATGGGTTCCTTTGAAGGTTGTAACAAGGAATTATAAAGGACTTTTCTCCTCGTCATGTGAAAAGAGGCACCACTATCCAACACTCATGAGTCATCTATTCTTGAATTTTCCACCAAGGAGCATACCTCCTCTATCATAACAAATAACTCTAGCTCTATTTAAGTGTTGGTATGGCACTTGCCCTTGTCACCTTTTGAATATATATTCTTCTCTTTTGCCTCTTTGATGCAATAGCCTTGAATTCTATGACCTTTCTTCTTGTAGTGGAAAGTTCACACAATCACTATCAGAATATATAACAAAACATCGGCTCTCTCCCAACTACCAATGCACTGTAGCTACTTGTAAAAATGTGGAAAAAATATGAGGAAAAAAAAATCATCCATAAGGTCTATTGAGCTACGCACTCCAGCATACATAATAGGCTACTTCTTGCTCAACCAAAATACAAGAGAGCTAGTGAGCATGGAGGAAAAACCACTTGTGGACACACAATTTTTATAACATATTTTGCAAGCAGAATAGAAAATTTGTGGTATTGAATGTTTTTGCTTTCTTTTTTTCCTTCTTTCTTTATTACTTCTTGATTTTGCTCCACTTGGTGTCTCCAACATTCCACTTGGAGTGTAGCGGAGTCTTTTTTTCACTTGGTTGCATCTGTTATTGGGGTTCTTGTAATCATGAGAGAAACTACAAGGGTGACATGCATATTGGATGTATTAATGTTGAGGCGTTATTGCTTATTCTTATTTCATCCTGTACTTTTTCTTTTCTCACTTTGTGTGTGTCTCTTTCTTTGGATGGAAATAAATAAACTGCTATTTAAATCATGGATTTAGAAAGCTAAAATACATTAATATAAGGGTTAGAATATGATGTATAATAACCTTGGTTTAGTCCTTGATTTACCCTTCAAACATGTTGAACCTTTGGTTTGAACCCTTTGGGTCTTTACTCATATGAGCATGCTTTAAAGATGGATTCATTTTTTCAACTTTATGCATTGGTAGAGAAACTTTATCTTAGATTCCTTTTTTATGGATTTTTAGGTTTCATAAAACCCATGGCATGCATGTATCAATAAGGCCAAGTTCTCAAGAAATAATTCAAGCACATTTTCTCATTCTTACTAAACATGAATTGGTAGTCATAAGAATATGCAATGAAAGAGATCCAAAAGAGAAAAGAAAGAATCTATGAAACCATAGTCATAGTGATAGGTTAGTCTAGAAGGAACCTCTTAAAGTTATGAAAGATGTCATATTCCTTTTAAGTATTCATTTCTTTACCCAAGATGATTCATTTTTCTGAGAATCATGAAACATTTGAAGATTAAGAAGAGGATCGCTTCATAATTAAAGAGTTGCATATAAACTCATTAAAAGAAATGATGATAATTGCAGAAGAACTAAATTAAAGGGTTGAAAGATACCCTAAACAATCCCTATAAAGTAAGGGATCGTTTCTAAAAATGTTCATGGAAATTACCCTTCTCTTCAAGATAACTTAATGTTGGAAACATGAATTCTTTCTTTGAGAAAGATTCCTAGTAATGTTAATAGATAATATCTAGATTGAGGATACAAGCTCTATTATCAAATGATCTAGAAAAGATCATTTGGATTTGATCTAAATATAGAAATAGTTAAAAAAAGGGACCATTCTCCATTAAAGGAATAATAAGTCTTTTCAAGTACAATCAAGGCTTGTTACGTATAAAATTCACGTCTACTAAAGTAATTTTTATTTATGCTACTTTATTAGACCAACGGGGATATTCGACAAGGGGGATAAAATTCACGTCCACATCCCGTAGGGCAATTGGTTGAGCTTTGGCCTCTTGAGGTGAAGGTCCTCATTTATGCTACTTTATTAGTTGGGGTGAAGGTCCTCATTTATAATACTTTATTAGACCAACTGGGATATTCGACAACTTGATCTCAAGGATATTCGACAACTTGTTCAATCAATTTGGAATAAATGAGGAGTAATCATAAACCAAGTTTTTAATGAGGTTTGACCTTAGGAAGTTGGCAAGTGCGAATAAAGAATGAACATGAATTTCCTTAACTTGTAGTTTCATAGACAAAACCTCTTCAAAGGGGAAAAAGGGTATCATTGACGTGATACTTTAATGATACTTTTAAGTCAAAGGTACATTCCTTGCCTCTTTTGTGAAAGTTGAGTACGTTTCATATGAAGTACCTTGTGTTTGAAACTTAAGCGGTGGATACTTACACCTCATTGACCTTCATTCAAGGAAATTCTCCCCTCCACAGATAAATTATGAAATCCATGATAAATCCATGATAAATCCATGATAATGAACTTCTTGAAAAGATGGATTCTTTTGATACCCAACATCATCAGGAGGAACAAGCCATAATGTTAATGTCTACATAGATCACACGAATTTGGAGTACTTTATGAAAAATCATATCCTCAACAAAAAATAATTGTCAAGAACTTATTGTACACCAAGGGGAAGAATCTTTTGAAAACAAAAAAGTATACAACTCAAGCCAAAGCATCTCTAGTTAGTTGTTATCTCATCAAGCTAACAAGAATATTCGATATTGATTCCATCTAGTTCGTGAGTCTCTATTGCATGGCGAGTAGTTTTGCAATATCAAGTAGAAGATTCAAGAAGGAAAAGTTCAAGTAAGCAATTTCCGAGAAAATGGTGGACTATTATATTATAATAACTCATTGTACATCGCTCTATGAAAAACATAGAAACCAAGTACTCTAGCAATGCCATGATAACTTTGTAACATGTATTTTTTGAGTGAATAAGACAACATGACATATCAAGAGATTTTTGGTGGGCTCAAATGTGGAAAGAATTCGAGAATATATCCAAACTTGTGACACTTGCAATAGATCTAAGGTACTATAATATCAAACTACAAGTGCTAGCAAGACAACCAAGGCAAAAAGAGAGCATGTATCCACCCATCCAACTATGCCCATATATATACCTCTAGGCCAAGGGGGTACATGTCGTTGGGTTTGGCCAAATGTCCAACCAAGTGTCTCTTAGGTGGAAACTTTCCCAAGGTTCATCACATGCCCTCTAATTTCTCAAAGATTATCACATGTCTTTTAATTCAAATTAGGATTCTTCCCCATGTGCATCCCAAGTTGAGCCCACAACTATGCAACATTCTTCCTCCCTTAAAGCATTTTTACCCTTGAAAATGAGTAGAAGTATCATATGTGGTGTATTCACCCGTGGACCATGATCTATACTTGGGGAATTATCATATTTCTCTTTAGATTCATCTCTATAATCAGATAAGGGCTAATACCTTCCTAAATATGAAATGAGAGGAGTCATAATCCTTTCCCAAATCACCCTCCCTTATTCCAACTTTATGTACATGCATGCCTTGTACCTGTTGGAGTTTGAGGTCTTCGGAAGCACATGAACAACACACAGAAGAAGAAGAAGAAGAAGCTTGGAGCACAACACACAATAGTGAATGTATTACCAAGAGAATGTACAAAGATAAGTGACACATCAAGATTATAGGCATGTATACAAGTTGGGGGAAAAAACCTCTTTGAGAGGGAAAAAAGTTCCCTGATGGACTTAGTGTGTTCACACACATCACTACCAAAATATATCAACAAATCTCCCTCGAGAGTGATGTAGTGAGCAAGGAATTCACACTCATGTATAAGGAAGTTCCCAGCTATGTGGAATGAATCCACAAAAGGAAGTAAGCCCAAAGCTTTGTGGAAGCTTCAAACTTCTCCCTAGGCAAAGCCTTTGTGAAAAGGTCTACAACGTTCTCCTATGTGGCACATATGCCAAACTGATCTCTCCAATTGAGAACCTCTCCCTGACATAATGATAGTGCACCTCAATGTGCTTAGTGTGAGCATGGAACATAGGGTTCATCACAATCGCCTATGCACTCTGGCTGTCAATAAAGATGGTGGTGGCAGAAGACTTACCAACACCCAAATCATCCATAAAGCATCTCAACCACACACAGTCAATAGTCACTATGAAATCTGCCCTATACTCAGCCTCACGACCAGAAGTGGCCATAGTAGGCTGCTTCTTGCTCAACCAAGATATGCATGAGATACCAAGCATGAAGCAAACACCACTGGTTGACACATATTAAATATGATGGTAGTGACCCCCCCTTGGGATAAAACAATCCAAGTAGCTAGGTACCACTCAAGTAGCAAAAGATGCACTTAACTACTTGTCAATGCTTGACACCTGGGCAGTGCATAAACCTGCTCATTTGTGAGATAGCAAACTGAATATATGGCCGAGTAATGCATAAGTAAATCAAGCATCCAACAACCTGCTGATAGAAAACAACATCAAATGCATCTCCAACATCATGAAGACTCAATCGTAAATGTGTTTCCATAGGAGTGGCAATAGGTTTGCATACTTCAAGGCCAAAATGTTGCAATAATGTGTCAATATATTTTGTCTGACACAAAGCTATTCCGCCATCAATTTGCATAAACTAAATGCCCAAATAATGATGAAAATGCCCCAATTCTGTCAACATCTCAAATGAAGCATGCAAATCAATCTTAAAATCAGCAATATGTTGTTATTGTTAGTGCCCATGTGAAAGGCCAAATGGCCGCCGCACACTTCTTTGTATATGTTCTTTAATAAAACATATAGTGGCCTCGTTAGTCACAGACTGTAAGTTTGACCGCATTTTTAAGACCTAAGAAGTTTGTCTTCATTGTGTACTGTGTTTTTCTACATATTTTGCAGCCTCTGTGTGGAGTACTGTGTGCGGGCATAGGAGCTCTGTTTTCTACTCTGAGGATATCCTCGTGGAGCTCTCGATAAGGAGAGTGGTGCATCGCCATTGAAACTCTTCATTGGTATCATAGTGATTTGATGCAAAATCTTTGTTCCTTTTATGCAAGCAAAGCGAGCACCCCCCCTGGCTTTCTCCAAGGCTTATGACTAAGGCAGCAACCAAAGTCACCGTTGGAGCCATTGGCTATGCACGAGGGAGGACCTCAACAATCAAGGAAGATAGATTTTCCCAGTACTTCCCGGGAGGTCACCCATCCCAGTATTGTTCCCCCTAGAGCTTGCTTAACCGTGGCAATCTCTTGCCACTAAGCTACACCCTTGTGGTGTCTGAAGAAGGGGAAAGACTAAGGTTGACATTACCTTGAACATGTTTTGGTCCCTCAAAGCTTCACTCTTTGCTTTCAAAGCCTATTTTTGAAGCATTTTTGGGGTGTCTTTTGAAGCCATTTTGGAGTACTTTTGCACATAGTTCTCTTCACACAGGTCCAAGAACATCAAGAAGAGCGTTCTTTGTACTTCTCCAACAATAAATATCAACCTTTGGGGCTGTGTTTTCAGCCACACTCGTAAAACTACACGTTTCTCAAAAGGTTTTCAGTTTTGGTGGGAGCAGTCGCTGCAAAATTTATGCAGGTTTTTTGAGCTTAAAACGTGAGAGTTGATAGATACTTGTAAGTGTTGTTGGCTAGTTTTTGGGCTATGCATTCAGCCTTTTAGCATCATTTTACTGCATATATTAAGCACATACACACCATGTACGCTTCTGTGGATACCGCTTATGTACATCCATATGGTCATTGATATAGCAGATATGTTTTTTTGCATAAAGCCTTTTACATTTGATAAAGAGGGTCATGGTGAGGTTTTCTTAACTGGGAGACACCCAGATGTTGGGGTCTCTTCGGTGATGTCGGTGGAAGACTTACCCAGCCTTGCCATAGGAGACGTATGATAGTTGTTCATAGGTGCTCGATAAGCCTAGTTGGCTTCTGTTGGGTAATTGATTATAAGCAGTGGAGTCACTGATTCACTATGTAGGAAAACATATCAGTACTTGCAGTTTTATGATATTTTGACACTAGTCATATGATCATCTTGCAGAGGATACTCTAGCAAAATTTTTCCAGATTTTTGGTTTATCCAATTATATAGTAGTCAATTTACTCCTTGATACACTTATTCGTTGGTGTTTGGACTCTTCTAGCTCCACTATCATTCTATACGGTTCTCTACCATCATGGCATCAGAGATATTAGGCACATCTAGGATCAAGGTCTAGGGCCAGTGTTTCGAGGAGGAGCTATAACTTGCAGAGCAAAGACCATTTTGAGATCCAAAAAATTGATGGCACAAACTTTACTCTATGGAAGAATTAGATTAAAGATGTGTTGATTCAAAGGAGGCAATGGAAGCTAGTAAATGGGATTTCAAAGAAGCCTACTGACATGGATGAAAATGATTGGGATGGGTTAGATGAAATGGCCAGGTTTACCATTCACTTGCACTTGGCAGATAATGTTTACTTTATAGTATTAGACTGTGAAAGTGCAGAGCAGCTTTGGAAGAAGTTATGCAATACATATGAAAAAGAGACGGCATCAAATAAAGTGTATGTGATGAGAAAATTATATGACCTTTGCATGAAGGACACAGATAGTGTTGCTGTTCATCTAAATGAGTTTGATGCTATATTCTCCCAGTTACAGACTCGGAACATTGATATGGATAACAAAATGAAAGCAGTATTGTTGTTATGCACCCTGTCATCATCATGGGATACATTTTGCACAGGTATTAGCAATAGTGCACCTGGTGGTAAACTTGTCTATGATGACATATGTGGGGCACTCTTGAGTGATGAGATTTGTAGAAAATCTATGGTTGGCACTCAAAGTGGAGATGCATATAATGTTCGTGATTCTTACCAAGGAAAGAATCAACAATGTGGTAGGAGCAAGAACAAGGAAAAGAATGGTCAATGGAATAAGAGTAGAAGTAAATCAAGGAAGAGTTATATGGGATGCCATTATTTTCATAACAAAGGACATATGAAGAAAGACTGTTATGCATTAAAAAATGCTAAAGGTAAAGGATAGAATGTTGATGGGCATGTTAAACAGTTACGTGCACCATCTATTTCGACTATGAAGATTGAAGAAATTAATGCTATTTCTGATGATGCTCATGTGTTGACACTTGATAATTATATGCCAACTGAGGCTCTTATGGTTGATTCTCTTTCCCACACATGGCTGCTAGAAACCGGTGCTTCTTTGAAAGACAATAGTTACGCAATATAACACAGGAGCAATAGCAGAGAAGATAACAGATATAGGAGAATCTCAACAATTTTCTACTAGCAGCAAGTACAAAGATGATGGCGTTGTCCACCCGTGCGCTCTCAAGGTAGAGCTTAAATGGTGATCTAGACAACTCTAGATAGGGAGATACAAGGTAGAGGTATGCTGGCTCAACTCCATGTCTTAGGTAGTGCAGAAGTCATGTATATATAGGATCATGGGTGGCCTGCCATGGACGGCAATACATGGGCGGTAGGGCGTGGGCGGCCACCGCCCGCGTAATTGCCATACACGGCTTAGACTGGTTGAACCGACCTAACAAATATAAATGATTTCTGACTCCGACAGGGAATATTCCATGGAATATTCCCTTTACCGTCGCGCCGGGGGCGCTGCCCCCGGACCCCCACCAGGGGGCCCGCTGGCCCCCTGGGACCCCCCAGCCAGGGGGCCCGCTGGCCCCCTTGGACCCCCCAGCCGGGGCTGCTCACCGCTGCCCCGGACCCCACAATTGGGGACCCTGGTAACTCCCTTTCCTTATAATATCTTACATGGTCCAATATGACCTTCATCCAACATTCAAGTTGGGATTCCCATCAATTGGGTAATGCACGCTTGGCTTCTCCTCATAAAGGGGGCCTTACAAAATGTGCATACAATCATGAGGGGTAGACATTGATCATACTCTAACACCCCCCCTCAATGTTTACCGATGATAAATCAAGTAGGTCTCGGTCCTATGCCCATCTGTTGAAGATGCTTGTTGAGCTGCTCTCTTCCAAGTGCTTTAGTGAATATGTCAGCACAATTTGCCTCTGTTGGGCAATATTCTAGTTCCACAATTTCATCTTCAATTAGCTCACGAATGTAATGGTACTGTACTTCTATGTGCTTGGTGCGAGCATGAAATACTGGGTTCTTTGCAATAGCCATACAACTTTGATTATCACACTTGAGTACAATTGGCATATTTGATGGAAAGCCTATATCTGCAAGAATTCTCCTTAACCAGACTGCCTCACAAGAAGCAAAACAAGCTGCTTTGTACTCTGCTTCAGTGGAGGAGAGTGCGAGAGTTGGTTGCTTCCTACTTACCCAAGAAAATATTCCTGAACCAAGTGAGAAACAATATCCAGAAACTGATTTTCTAGAATCACAATCTCCAGCCCAATCTGAATCACAATATCCTTGGAGTGTATCACCTGTGGTATACAAAATACCAAAATCCAAGGTTCCTGCAATGTACCTTAGAATTCGCATTCCAGCATTCTAGTGACTCTCCTTAGGTTTGTTGGAAAACCTGCTTAACACTCCAACAGCATAGCAAATGTCTGGTCTAGTGTTGCACAGAAAAATAAGACTTCCAACGAGCTTCCTATACTTCTTAGCATCTACATCAGGCATGTTATCATCCATAGATAGCTTATGATTTACCTCCATAGGTGTGCTAGTTGGTTTGCAGTCCATCATTCCAAATGCCTTGAGAATTTCTTTGGAATATTTTTGTTGTGAGATGAAAATGCCATCCTTCCTTTGCCATACTTCAATTCCCAGACAAAAATGGAGTAGACCTAAGTCTGTCATTTCAAACTCAGTTCCCAAGCTGATCCGAGTTTGATTGATGAGTTCCTGATGATCTCCTGTAATGATCAAATCATCTACATATACAATGACAACAACTAGCTTGCTATCCCTTTTCGTTACATACAAGTTAGCATCAGAAGTACTTCTTTCAAAACCCATATTTTTGAAAAAATGATCAATTCGTTGGTACCAAGCCCGTGGAGCTTGCTTAAGTCCATACAAAGCTTTCTTCAACCTGCAAACTTTATTTTCTGAATTGGGCACCTCAAAACCTGGTGGTTGAGATACATATACCTCCTCCTTGAGGTGACCATTCAAAAATGCAGATTTGACATCCATCTGGAAAATAGGCCAAGACTTTTGTGCAGCTACTGCAAGTACCGTCCGAATAGTTGTCATGCGTGCTGTTGGTGCAAAAGTTTCTTGAACATCAAATCCTTCAATCTGTGAAAAACCCTGTGCAACTAATCGTGCCTTATACTTTTCTAATGTTCCATCAGCTTTATACTTAGCTTTCCAAATCCATTTAGTACCTATTACCTTCTTCTTTGGCGGCAAGTCGACTAGATCCCATGTATCATTTTTGAGTATACTATCATACTCAGACTGCATTGCCGCTCTCCAATCTGGATCATCAATGGCTTCTTCAATGGTGGTAGGTTCCTTTATCGAACCCATGATATCTGCCATTAGAGCCATGTTAACAATGTGTTCTGAGGCTCTTCTTTGCTCCTCTATTCTCTTTGATCTTCGTAATCCATCCGATGATGATTCTGGTGCATCTACATGTGGATTGTGATCATCAAAGAGCTGTTGTGCCCACTTCGGTAGTGGCTTACGCTGTGCAGCTACAATTGGTTGGCTTTTTATTGAGGAAATTTCTCCATCAGATGTTTCCTCCTCCTCAACTTTAACCTGTCTTTTGATAGGCACAAGGTGAGATATTTCTCCGTTTGATGAGATAGTAGATTTACCTTTATCTTCTACTAAGTGTGGTCGTTCATCAAACACCACATCTCGGCTGACAAAAATCTTCCTTGCCTCAGGATCCCATAACCTGTATGCTTTAGACTCTTCACTATATCCTAGGAAGACACACTTTTTGCTTTTTGAATCCAACTTTGATCTTGTTGAATCAGGAATATGTGCATAACAGAAACAACCAAAAATTCTGAAATGCAAAACTGAAGGCTTTTTACCAGAATATGCTTCTTGAGGAGTCATCCCCTTCAGAGCTTTTGTGTAGCTTCGATTGAGGATGTAGACTGCTGTATTGACTGCTTCTGCCCAGAATGAATCAGGCATGTCTTGAGCCTTTAACATACAACGAGCCATTTCAACTACTGTCCTGTTCCTGCGCTCAACAACGCCATTTTGTTGAGGTGTATGAGCTGTGGTAAGTTGCCTTTTCACACCATGCTCCTTACAGTAATTGTTGAATTCTGTTGACAAGAATTCACCTCCTCTATCTGTTCTAAATTTCTTCAGTTTCCTTCCTGATTCACTTTCTACATACTTATGCCACGCTTTAAATTTTTCAAAAGCATCAGCCTTCTCTCGAATGAAATAAACCCACATCTTTCTACTATAATCGTCGACTAACAGCAAGAAGTAGAAAGATCCTCCTAAAGCAGGTGTAGACATTTTACCACAGAGATCAGCATGTACCAACTCTAGAGGAGCTTGAGATCGATTGCTGGTCTCTCTTGGAAATGCCTTTCGTTGTTGCTTGCCCATCATACAAGCTTCACAAGGTTCCTGCAACTCTGAAAATGCAGGCAAATGAGCAACCATCCCTGTTCGTTGCATCTCCTTCAAAACTGCAAATCCGAGATGCCCAAATCGTTGGTGCCATAACCTGCTTACATCTTTATCTTCTGTAGCAGTTAAAGCACTTAACTCATACAAGTTATCCCGTCGTGTGCCTTTACCTACAACATTACCTGATGAATCCATGATTTCCGCACCACTCTTATTGAAGTGAACTTCGAGTCCACGATCTGTTATTGCAGAAACTGACAACAAATTTCTTTTGAGTGTAGGTACATAGAGAACATCGGATAACTTTTTCTCAACACCTGGAGAAGTGATAAAAGAGATGGTTCCAGTTCCTTCAGCTGGACACTTGGAGTCGTTTCCCACCACTACATTGATGGATTCCCGCAGAGGCACTAGGGAACTATACCAATCCTTTTTACTAGTCATATGGCGAGAAGCTCCACTATCTAAAATCCATGGCTCATCAACACGAGCTTGAGCAGATGAACATACCTCTTCAATAGCTACCCAAAGTTCCAGCTCTGTGTTGTTTGCAAACTCTTTGTTCTTCCATGATGATTTTACAGTCCCATTCCGTTCATCAGCTTGCTTCTTTCTGCAATCCTTGATGGCATGGCCTTTCTTTTCACAATAGAAGCAACTTCCTGTGAACTTTTTCTTCTTTGGCTTCTTCTTTGATCCCTCTGAAGAGCCTTTACCTTTTGCATTTGCTGAGAATGCAGCATCAGTTGTACTTTGCCGATTCTTCAGCCGCATCTCTTCTTCTAAAAGCATGGCACAAAACTCTTCAAATGTAAGAGGAGTTGGCCTTACCTGAGTGTTAAGGGCTGTTACTAATCCATCATACTTTGCTGGAAGAACACGTACAGATCTTCGAGCTAGCTCTTCTGGTGTTATAACAACACCAACTGCAGCCAATTGATCTTGAAGATGCTTTATCCGTTTGATAAAATCTTCAGCCTTTTCAGAATCAGAATGCTTTTCATTTGCCAACTGATTTTCTAAATTCTGTATCCTAGTGTGGTTCTTGGTCTCATATTGTCAAGCCAATATGCCCCAAGCCTCATGTGCTTTAGTAGTATGTTGAACTAAAGTAAGCACAGAATCACTTACACTAGTGACAATCGCACATAATGCATCAGCATTCCGCCTCTTCCAAGCTCGTAGAAGATCTGGATCTGGCTGAATCATCAATCTTGAATTTGCTGGATCTTCAACTGGTATAGGCTCTGGATCCAATCCCATCGGTCCCATGACAGTGTCAAGTAATTCATAGGAGTCCAAAATTGCAGAAATTTTGAACTTCCAGAGTGTATAGTTGGTTCCATCCAACTTCCCTTCAGTGAATGCAGGTGGACGAATTCGAATAGGTGCAGCATTAACATTAGGTGAAGCACCAAGACTAGTGTTCGACGATGAAGCCATCATGTAATCACTCGAATAATCTACTGATATTCTAGTCTGCTAGTAGGCTAAAATAATGATACTTCTCAAGCTATTCGAACCTTACAGCTCTGATACCATGAAAGACAATAGTTACGCAATATAACACAGGAGCAATAGCAGAGAAGATAACAGATATAGGAGAATCTCAACAATTTTCTACTAGCAGCAAGTACAAAGATGATGGCGTTGTCCACCCGTGCGCTCTCAAGGTAGAGCTTAAATGGTGATCTAGACAACTCTAGATAGGGAGATACAAGGTAGAGGTATGCTGGCTCAACTCCATGTCTTAGGTAGTGCAGAAGTCATGTATATATAGGATCATGGGTGGCCTGCCATGGACGGCAATACATGGGCGGTAGGGCGTGGGCGGCCACCGCCCGTGTAATTGCCATACACGGCTTAGACTGGTTGAACCGACCTAACAAATATAAATGATTTCTGACTCCGACAGGGAATATTCCATGGAATATTCCCTTTACCGTCGCGCCGGGGGCGCTGCCCCCGGACCCCCACCAGGGGGCCCGCTGGCCCCCTGGGACCCCCCAGCCAGGGGGCCCGCTGGCCCCCTTGGACCCCCCAGCCGGGGCTGCTCACCGCTGCCCCGGACCCCACAATTGGGGACCCTGGTAACTCCCTTTCCTTATAATATCTTACATGGTCCAATATGACCTTCATCCAACATTCAAGTTGGGATTCCCATCAATTGGGTAATGCACGCTTGGCTTCTCCTCATAAAGGGGGCCTTACAAAATGTGCATACAATCATGAGGGGTAGACATTGATCATACTCTAACATTCTTTCCATGTGACACCACACAGAGAATGGTTCTTTAATTATGCAACAAAGTCTCTTGGTACCGTGGGAATTTGTGAATTTTACAAGTGTGAAGTTGTGGGGATTGCAGACATGCTTGTGCAGGTCATTGATGGTTCAAAATTTACTATGCATAACATACGCCATGTACCTCAGTTATCACGTTATTTGATGTCAGTTGGTCAACTTCATGACCTTGGTTACAAGGTGGTCTTCTATGCTCAATTATTTCATATGTCAAAGAGAAATATGGTTATTGCAAAAGGAAGCAAAGTTGGTTCACTTTATCCTTCATTTGTATCACAGAATGAACACTTGTTAGCTATTACTGAACAGCCTATGGCTTGTATTTGGCATGATCGTTTGGGCCATATATCTCATAGTGGAATGGAAAGTCTTTCTCATTCTAGTTACTTACCTGTGTTATCTTTCTCTGATTTTTCATTTTGTGAGCATTGTCAATATGGAAAGCAAACCAGAAATGTGCATAGAATGCACATTGACTCTTCAATTCAGCCTTTAGATCTCGTTCATATAGATGTGTGTGGTCCTATGCCCACTAGGTTCACAGGTGGTTCTCTTTACTTTGTCACTTTCATAGATGATGCTACTAGAAAAGTCTGGGTATATCCTATCAAATCAAAGGATGGGGTATTCCCTACTTTCAAAAAATGGCTTGCTTTAGTTGAGATAGAAAAAGGAACTAAGCTTAAGGCTTTATGTTCAGATAATGGGGGGGAGTATACCTCACATGAATTTTGTTAGAAATGGTCAATGCTCCACCCTCATGGAAGACTTGGCACCAGGCCAAGAAGGTAGTTCACCATTGGGTGGACATTGAGGGTGGGTGTTAGATATGCTCAATGCCTCACCTTCTTTCCTTCTGCAATTTTCTCTGCTTCCAATTGATTTTCTAAATCTTGAATGCATGTTGGGTTTCTTACCTCATAGCGACTCCTCAATGTACTCCATGCATCACTTTCCTTGGATGTATGTTGAATAAGAGGTAGAATAGACTCCACACAATTGTTCACTATATAATATAGTGCATTTGCATTCCTTATCTTCCAAGCTTGTAGAAGCTTTGCATATGGGAGAATCACCTTACTCAGATCCAATGGGTCAAAGGTAGGTTGTGTCTCTTGCTCACTTCCATCACAATCTCCAAAAGATCATAAGAATCAAGGATAATTGTAATCTTGAACTTCCAAAGAAAATAATTCGTACCATCTAACTTGCCTTCAGTGAAGGTTGGTGGATGAACCCATAGTGTTTGCATTTCCAAATCCATTGCACCAACTCCACTTCCAATTCCACTCATAGATGCTAATAGCTCCATAGTGTTGAAGCCTTTATGTCCCATGAACTTGAATCCGTGAAGCCTTTGCCTCCCAAGAACTCTAGCAATGAAGCCTGTAGCTCTTGAGAACTCTAGCCTTGAAGCCTTTGCCTCCCACAACCCTATAGTGTTGAAGCCTTTGCCTCCCAAGAACTCCAATGTTAAAGTCTTTACCTATCACAACCTATGGAGTTGAAGCATTTACCTCTCACAAGCTTGAATGTTGAAGCCATCCTTCCACAAATGCTAGAGTTGATGCATTGGCCTCCACGATCTCTGCAATCTTCTATACCTTCCTGTGCTCTGATACCATGTAAGAAAAAGAAATATGAATGAATAAATAATGATTGAGTGGTGGGCTAATGGTGTAACTCTAATGCCAGGTTGAGGTTACCACAACACACATATAAGATCAAGGTTAGATAGAAAAAGAGAGATATCAATACTCATGGGAATAACACAAGATATTTGGTTATAATGGAAAGTGGACTCAAGATGAATAGAAGATGAACTCAACTCAATTCAACTAAAACTCATTGATCAGCCTTCTTGCTCCAAAGAGGCTATGTAGACAGAGGATCATGTCAAGTAGGAGTGTGCCATGCAGAGTGAGTTGGATTCTATTCACATGAATGGTACTTGGGATTTAGTACCTTTACCAAATGGCAGGAAAGCTTTACCATGCGAATGGGTATATAAGCTGAAATTCACATCAGATAGTGCTTCTCCAAAGTATAAAGCATGACTTTTTGCAAAGGGTTTTAAGCAACAACATGGTGTTGATTTCGAGGAAATCTTCTCTCCAATGGTCAAGCTAACTACCCTGCACATGTTGCTTGGATTCGTTGCAATGGAGGACTTAGAGCTAGTCCAAATGTATGTGAAAACTGCTTTCTTGCATGGAGATCTTACAAATGAGATCTATATGGAACAACAAGAGGGTTATGTAGTTCCTGACAAGGAAAGTCTAGTTTGTGCGCTCAAGAAGAGCTTGTATATACTTAAACAGTCCCCTAGACAATGGTACCAAAAGTTTGATGCTTTTATGAAGTCTCAAGGCTATTCTCGAAGCAATGAGGATCATTGTCTCTACACAAAGAGATGCTCAGATGCAACTTGATATGTTTGATAATTTATGTCAATGATATGTTGATTGCTCGGAATTCCTCTTATGACTTGGCAATTCTCAAAAAGAAGTTGAGTCAGACATTTTATATGAAGGATTTGGGGGATTCCAAACATATTCGTGGCATGTGCATTACTTGTGATAGGAGTAAAAGATGCATATACTTGTTTCAAAGTGAGTACATATCCAAAGTACTTCACAGGTTCAATATGCAGGGTGGAAAGGCATTGAGTACACACCTTTACCCACATATGTGAAATTGAGCAAGGATGAATGCCCCAAATCGGATGAGGAAAAGGAATTCATGAGCAAAATTCCCTATTAGTCTGCTATTGGTAGTCTCATGTATGTTATGGTAGCTACGAGACTAGACATTGCATTTGTAGTGGGGGTTGTGAGCAGATATATGTCTAATCCTAGCAAGAAAGATTGGGAAGCAATCAAAATGATTTTGAGATATCTGAGTAGCACTAAGGACAAGTGTCTATGCTTAGGTAGAGGGAAAGCATCCGTTATTGGTTACATAGATTCTGACTATGCTGGTTGTGTATACAATCGCAAGTCTACATTAGGGTATATTTTTCATTTTGCTAGAGGTGCTAGCTCTTGGAGATCTCGTCTTCAAGAATGTACAACTGTTTCCACCACAGATGCAGAGTATGTTGCAACAAGGGAGGCATGTAAGGAAGCATTGTGGCTTTCTCATCTTGCTTGTGATATGGGTTTACCTCAGCATGTACCTCATTTTCTCAGTGACAGTCAAAGTGCCATTGCTTTGGATACGAATCCGGTCTATCATGCAAAGACCAAGCACATTAGGTGAGGTATCACTTCATAAGAGATTTCTTAGCCACTGAGCACATTATTCTTGAGAAGGTTCACACTTGAGATAATGCTACAGATGCTTTGACTAAAGCTCCACCACATGATAGCTTTTGACATTGTTTTCACTTGATAGGCGTTACTTGATTCATGATCTTACACAGTCACTTGTATACTGTGTAACATGCCAATCAGGTGGGAGGTATAGTTTGTATACTTACACTCAGGTGTTCTTTATCATTCTTTATTTTTTTCTCCCATGATTACTTTGGCATATTGGCCTTTAGTGGGAGATTGTAACCGTTAGTGTCCATGTGAAAGGCCAAATGGCCACTGGACAACTCTTTTTATATGTTCTTTAATAAAACATATAGTGGTATGGTGAGTCACAGACTGTAAGTTCAACTGCATTTGTAGGACCTAAGAAGTCTGTCTTCGTGCTCCATGTATACTGTGTTTTTCTGCGTATTATGCAGCCTCTGTGCGGAGCACTGTGTGCGGTTATAGGAGCTCCATTTTCTACTCCGAGGATATCATCGTGGAGCTCTTGATAAGGAGAGTGCACCGTGGTGCATCGCCGATGAAACTCTTCATATATTTCTCATTGGGACCAATGACCATCATGTCATCAACATAGACAACAATGATAAGAAGCATATCATTTTCATGCTTAACATATAAGGTGCTCTTAGCTAGACTGTTCTCAAAACCATGTGCAATCAAGTAGGCATGTATCATTTCATACCAAGCATGTGGTGCTTGCATCAAACCATATAATGCCTTTTTCAACCCCCACACTTTGTTTTCATGCCCTTTTTGCACAAAACCATGGGGCTGAAAAACATACACTTCTTCATGCAAGTCACCATTTAAAAATGCAGTTTTAATGTCCAACTGATGTACGTTCCAACCATGGTGAGCGGCAAGTGCACAGATGTTATGAACAATAGTCATTCGGGAAGTAGGAGCAAAGGTCTCATCAAAATCAACACCTCTTTCTTGAGCATAACCTTTTGCAACAAACCTAGCCTTATACCTGTCAATTGTTCCATCAGGCTTACACTTGAGCTTGTATACCCACTTAGTGCTAATGGCCTTCTTGCCAGGAGGCAAGTCACATAAAGACCAGGTACCATTTTTCATAATAGCATCATATTCTGATTGCATAGCAGCCATCTGATTTTCTAAATTTTGTGCTTCATCAAACAAAACAGGCTCATTCTCATCAAAAGACTAGAGGGAGCCATATCAAAGCAATCGAATGCAAAAGAAGCACTATGAGAGCTTAAACGGGTATGATATGATAGAGGTGCATCTAATTTGCTATCTTGCAAAGTTTGCACCAGCCATTTAGGCATAGTTTTTACCTCCCTATATCAAACCTCTCATCAGTAAGTGCATGATTCATGTAAATGTGCATTAGAAATGGAATGATCTACATTATCATGTGGAACATGAAAAGGCTAAGAAATTGCCTCATTTGGACTAGCACTAGACTATCCACTGGTAAAAAGAGGTAGCAAAGTGTCTGTTGACCTAAGCACCAACTTAGGGACTTGTGGAGAAAGAGACTATACCTCAATCCCCCTCAAGTGCATATAGTGGGGATTCACGCTTTAATTATCAACCCGATGAGTATACAAACCTAGCCGAGTGTATGAGAACATGCATTCAAATGATGATCAATGCAAATGAACTACTCAAAGAGTGCAAACAAGGTAAAGACTGATCCAAACAAGCTTCAACTGTCAGTTATGATGTCACGATACTTGGTGCAGCAGCCAATAGTAAATCGAGCTTTTCTCTCAGCTCCAAACTCCAAATATAGCAAATAGCATATGCGTTTCGCAGCTCTCAAGAAGACGCATACAATGGCAATGGTTTCACTCAATTCTGACACTCCTACTTCAAGTTATGAGCAAAATACTGAGTCATGGGAAAACCTTCCTACACTTCAGCACTTCCTACACTTCGCACACACCTTAACAACAGCAAACAAACACTTTCATGGATAGACAACACTTTCTAACACTCTTTCCAAGCAATACACATGCACACAAGCTCACAAAGAAGAAGATACAGAGAGCAGAAGACACAGATTCGAATTTCTGTGCTCCTGATTCTCACAATGGCAAAAGTCTTTACAAAGAGTCACAAATTGACTCATATACTTGTGCCCTAAAAATGGTCCTGTCACACAAGAGATCGGCACTTTATTCACTAAAAGACTAATTTCCTACTAATTTACATGGGTAAGCCTCTAATCTTCAGTGGGGATGCATCTAGAGGACTCCTCTAGTGCATTTACAACGGAAAATATATTACAAGAATGGTTATAATACAAAAATAAGGTGTCCAAATTGGAAAAATTTTGGGGCCCGTCTTTTTCTCTGCCTTGTGCTCTCTTTAGCTCTGCAACACTCTCCCCCTCTTCGTCTCTGTCGTCCCTTGACAGGCTTTACTTCTTGTCTTCAGTTTGTTGTCCGCATGCATCTTTGGGTCAGTTTTGCCTACTGGTTAGACTGGCATTGCGTTTCAATGGCCCTGGTCTTGATTTTGTCTTTTACATCCTCTCGGCCTGATGCATTTGTGCTGCCTGTTCTTTTCTTTTCATCGTTCGCAACCCTTGCTCAGTTCTGCCTGTTTGTTAAACAGGTGTTCGGTTTCGATGGCCTCTTCTTAATTCTTGTTTTACATTCTCTGGGCCTGATGCATTTGTTTTGCTTTATAAGTCGGGTTGCCACGCACGCCACCAGTGGAAGGTATGAGGATGTGATGCTTCAGTCTTCGATCTCGACCTTCCAAAGATCAAGAGGTTGAAGCACCCTCTTGTGGTTTCGGAACCGCTGGATATCTTCTTGCACTTCTTCATGGATACTTGTTGGCCCTGGTTCCTCCTTCCACCTGCGTGTTTTTTCCTTGATATGTGCCCCTGCGGGGCTCTATGCAGAGATGGGTGTTGCATGCCCCTACGGGGCTTCTTGCAGAGATATGTCATCATAAAGTATCTTTTTATTGAAGCTTTTTTCTTTGTCTTCTTCTTTTCTTCTTTTTGCTTGATTCTCCCTCAACACTGCCCCCCTCCTGGACTCTGTCGTCCCCGACAGGCTTTGATAAGCGACGGGCATATGTTCTATATATTTTTTGCTCTGTTTCATTAAGCAAATTGGCTTCACATATCATTAATTGTTTCCATTAATCTGCCTTCACACCGTCATTGGGTGGCTGTCTATGGTCCGCAAAGAAGCTCAGTTTGTATGCCACTAATCTAGCACTCAAATTAGAGGACATCTTTAAAAAGACTTGTGAATCAATTTCAAAAAATCCGGTAAAAAACGCTTCTTCGAACGTTTGCATATATGTGCTTGGCAAAAACATAAGCCTTGAATAATAGGCCATTATTGTAGGTCGGCTAGGCATAACAGACAGATAAAAAATGAGTATGTATGTTCCCTGATTAATACCAATGAAATTCAGAAATGTGTAGGCCGCATGCTTGAAGACCATCAATACTGTAAGTATCATACTGAGTATTTTATTTGTCATTTTGACAGTTAAGTCGGGTACTGTCGCATAATTCTGCAGCCAAAGTTCGATGGTCTTGACCATATAGTCTTCCGTTGGTAGATAATTATGTGGCGGGCTTGGAAGCAGAGGATAATTTAGCCACTGTTTATTTATGGTACCATTTCTTTGCAGGTCCAAAAATTCTCTAGTATCTCTGCGGCGTGGTATAGGACAAAAGGAAGGGTTTACCTGTAAGAAATAAGGTGCTGCTTGCCAATGCACCCTTAGTGTAGGATGTTTCTCCAAAAACTTCCTTCTCCAAACCGGTTGTGCAGCTTCAAATTCTTCTTGAGTGTAAGCAAATGTGTCATGTTTGAAGTTTAGCTGCTCATCTGGAGTTTTCTTTGTAATCTTGTTTGTATATTGTCTTGTTTTCTCTTTCAATAATCCGTACAGAATGTTGAAAGGCTTCATGATTTGTTCCAAGTCTTTACCCTTGATCTTTGCTTCTTTCATTACTTTGCTTACTTCATTTTCAAAACTTTCTGTCAACCAGGACACCACTAGTGCCCACTCCTTCTGACTTATTTCTACAGTGTATGGCATTGGATGATCATCGTGTATATCCGTCATCTACTCATGTATTGGAGAATGATAAATTGGGGGAGATAGAGGACGTACCTCTACCTCGTCAGTAGGAGTTTCCTTAGCTGGCTCTACTAGTGTCCCGATTGGTGTTTTTTGCTTTACTTGGATCTCTAACTGTGCTATACGTTCAGTCTTCTCTTTATTTTCTTGCATGGCTACTCTGAGCGCTTCCTTTGCTGCAAGCAATTCATTTCCAATTTCTGCTACGTGATCCATATTTTCACTGTAGCTTGCTGCAAGTTTCCCGTGTGCTGTATTCAACTGCTTTTTTAGTTCATTTGTTTCGTGAATGTACTTACGTTCCCATTCTTCTCTCAATTCTTGCTCTTGTCTCAGCAAATCTGCGTATTGTGCCACCTGATCTCTTAATTCTTTCTCTTTAGTTTCGGATATCTCCCATTGTTCAATAGGTTGATCATATAATAATGACTTCATCAGTTCTTTATTTCTATTGCATAAGTTGTCATTCTCTTCCATGTACACATTTAATTGTTTCTCGAGCAAAGTGCTTCTAGCTTTCATTCTTTCTTTGTCAGCCTCGCTTGCATCATGTAATTTTTGTAAATCAGCGAGCTGTGCCTAGAGTTGGTGATGCTAAGTCATTAATGTATCATATTGCATTTTTACCTCGAGCAACTCCGTGTTTTTGGCTGCTATCTCTTTTTGGGCCTGGATTAATTGTGATGACAATTGTTCACTCATTATTTGGAATTGACTCTTTTCCCTCATGGCCTTATCATAATCTGCATCTATTTCCATCATCTGTTGTTGTGTATCCATGGCAGTTTGGATCATTTGTTTGACCACAGGCTTCAACTGAGTGACATCCACATTGAGCCATGTGGTTGGTATACTAGGTTCTTCGCCTATTGTGACGTCTTTTCCCTGTGCCACATGTAACATAGTGTCATGGGGCTGCCTAATCTGAAGCTGGATCCTTGGCTCAGTCACCATGTGTTCAATGTTTCCTTGAGGTGTATCATCTGGCACCTCAATCACAATCTGCTCTTTGTTTTGTAATAGCTCTGAATCCGCAGTCACTGGAGTTTGTATTTCCTCTTTGATAGGTGGTTTTGCATATGTAACAGTTGTTGGAGCTTCTTTGATGCTGATTTTTGTCGTATCATTCAATTGAATGACATGCTCAGGTTTATTGGAATCTTCTATGTTCTTTTCCTTTTCTTCGTGGTTGTCTGGCGTAACTTTGACTTGATTGATCTCGGTCCATTCTTCCTCGTGAGTTTCTGTCCTGATGTTAGTGTCCAGGGTGTCTTTTTCGTGACTAGATTCTGCATCGGAACTCGAATCATCTAAGCCTAGTTCTTTGTATCTCCCAGTTTGTTTTGGGGTCTTTTCTTTACTCCATTGTTGTTTCTCTTGACTTGCTTGTCTATAATGATGACCTTGAACATTCAGATTTACTTGCCCTTGCATGTACTAATGTGTCTCTTCTAGGGCAGCAGAGAGATCTCTCTTGGTAATTGGCATTTGGGGTACCCGAATCTTTGGTAAAATGTGTGTTCGCTTTGATTGGGGTGTAGCCTGGGCTTCTTCCTCTCTTAGGCGCTTTGTACCCCTCATGGGTTTCTGTGAACTGGTTCTTGCCTCTTCAACAACAGTAGCTGCTTTCTTTTTCTTGGGGACCGTAGCGGATTTGGCATATTTGGCTAGCCCTTCTGAGGTAGGCATCTCACGTAGGTAGTTTTTCATCTCAAGAGCCTCATATATAAGTAATGTCAAAGCCGAACTCCCATTTAGAAACTTCTTCTGACCCCATTTCTTCTGGGCTTCAAATAATCTCTCTTGGACATAACAAGTCATATTCACTTTATTACCAATTTGTTTCATTGCATGAGATAGTAGTTGTACAACAATCTTTTGTGGTGCAGTATATCTATGCATACTTGGGAAACAAAAGTGTTGATGCACGAAGTGGACAGCATCTTCAATATCAGTCCTGTTGATATCCAAAAAGGGCCTCTTTTTAGGATCATGACATTCTTCTTTGACATTGGTGATTCCTTCTTGATTCCATCCGAAGGCTTTGTTGATTATCTCATGTGTGAATTGAATGGTTTTCCAGGTACCTACTTTGTCCAATACTCTTGCTTCAGGAGTTGATATCTTTGTCGCTGCAGGCTACAGTGTATTCATTACTTGTGTACATCTTTGAAAATCTGGTAGATAAATCGGCAATTTGAGAAATGCCTCTATGCCTGTCTGTGTCCACACATCCTCTATATGCAGTAATCCTTGTATTATAGTCTTGAAGTCTTGCGACATAATAGGGAAGTAGTGATCCCTATCCATAATCTTGATTGTGCCCATGAAAATAAGGTCTGACACTAGTTGGTCATCCAGAAACCAATGGCCTCTTGCTTTCGTTATTGATTCCAATGGAAGAAGCTACACCTCTTCCTCTTGCGTAGCTTCAGAATTGGGAGATGCCATCTGCACTCAATTGATGGCAGTAATTAGTCACCGAATAGTATTTAGAATCATCCTTCAGTTATCCTTTATTAGATTGGCAATTCTCCGCGTGAATGGTGTCGTCCCTTTCCCCTGTGGGTGTGAGAAAGGTAATACCTGGGATTTTCCAACATTTTTTTATACATTTTTATGTTTTTATCTGAAGGAAAAAATAGAAAAGTTAGTCCATAGCCGAAGCGCTTATTAAAATTTTAGTAATTTTCTTTAGATTATGTACAAGTGCTCTCCTATTTTCCAAGAGGAAAATGTGATCGACTATCCTGAAATAGAAGAAAGATGTGCCGAATGCTTGGCCTTGTAATGTGGCCCTATCATGCATACTTTGGGTCCTGATAACTCCAAACGTGTGCAACTTGAAGTAGTTGAATGATGCATGCAGCTTGTCTTGTCTTTCGGCAACCAAATCTGCTTTACTCTGTTGGGACGTATTGTATCCCGAACATTCCTGATGAATGTGGTGCTTCTCATGTTGTACGTCTGCTCTATCTGTTTTTTGAATCTCGGATTGGCTTGTGTTG
Source organism: Ceratopteris richardii (assembly GCA_020310875.1). Taxonomy (NCBI): domain Eukaryota; kingdom Viridiplantae; phylum Streptophyta; class Polypodiopsida; order Polypodiales; family Pteridaceae; genus Ceratopteris; species Ceratopteris richardii. Next base: position 128,253,473 of record CM035410.1, on the reverse strand, counting down.
CAACTGCAGACTCCTTCTCTTTCCTGTAGCTATTCTTCTTTGGTTGTTTTGCCCTTAGACCATATTGGTTCTCCTTGTGCAGTGGTTCATCGTTTCGGTTTAGCGTCTTTGGAGCACATGATTTTGGAATCCATATTTGCACTCGATCCGGTTGGGCGGCTACTACTTTCTTTGGAATTCATATCCTATCAATTCGTCGTTGACTTTGATGTTCAAAATGATTTGCCTTCTTGTTTGATTGGTTGTTCTGATGTCGAAGATGTTTCTGTCGTTGAAGATATGCATCCCTTTGATCCTTTCTTATCCAAGCTTGTTTAGTGTATGGAATAGGGTATATTCTAATAGGTACAGACTTTGGATTACTCAGAGGACTAGTCTCTCTCTTGTGCGTGGTTCTTCACTACGGCTGTTTTCAGATAGAATGGCACTCTTGTGACTTGCTAGATTAGAAGATGGTATGCAAGCAGGATTCAATGTGTCCTCACATGAAGTACTTGATGAAGGGGTTTCTATAGTGCTAGTGAACATACATTCATGACTGTGTTCATTAGAGTGAATTTTTTGCTCTATGCTTGCAGCTTTGATTGGTCGTTCATGGTCACCTCATATTCGTATATCCAGTCTTGACATAACACTACATCTTCGAGTAAATCCTGATCATGACACACTAATAGCTTCTGTTCCATAGTGTTGTTGCCAAGATGCAGAGGTAAGGTGATTTCACCTATACATTGAGTAATTGTTCCTCTTATTCCTATCAATTGTGCCATCGATGGACGTAATTCCTCCTTGAGTTTCTGAGTCAAAGAAAGTTTGATACAGCTTATGGCGGCTCCTGTGTCAATGAGAGCATCCACTAAGTGGTACTCCGTTTTACCCGCTCCCAAATTCAAATATGGTTGTGTTCTCTGTGGACCTAGGTTTTTAGTGGCTCTAAAATTAGCCATTGGGATGAGTTCTTCTCCTAGTCGATATCTCTCATCTCTCTCTCATCCACTCTTTCCGTTTCTTAATTCATTCTAGTGCTTCCTGTCTCGCTTCTTCTCGTATCCTTTCCTCCTCGATGCATCTATTCTTGCCCTTGATTAGTTGTGACATTGTTTCTTCAGTCAACGGTTCTAGATATTTTTTCACTCGACATCCACTGATATAGTTTGGTAATACTTCCCCATCTAGGGTTGCTAAGCTGATGGCTCCACTTGTCGATATACGATTGATGATTAATGGGCCATATCCTCCCTTCTGCAACTTCTTGGCGTGTTGTTTCAAGGTATATACCAAAACTAAATCTCCTTCCTTCAAATTTTTGTCTTTAATGTGAGCATCAAAGTAGGCTTTCTGTCGCCGTTTAGCAGCATAAATGCCTGCTACTACTTGTAACCTAATTTCGTGAAGATTTTCTATTTGATCCAATTGAGCTGATAGTTCATGTCCAGTCCACTCGTAAGTGGTTGCTACTTTGAGAGTGGGAATTAAGAAATCAATTGGTAAAATAGCATTTTGTCCATACACTAAGTTAAAAGGAGTAGTGCCTATGGCGGTTTTGTAGGCTACTCGAAATGCCCATAAAGCATGATGTAATTGCTTATCCCAATCAGATCTACCATTGTTCACAATTTTTGTGAGAACTGTACACAAGATTTTATTCAAACTTTTGGCTTGTCCATTGGCTTGTGGGTGATAAGGAGCTGATTTCTTATGAATTACCAAGAATTCATTCAGTAAGGCTTCTATAACTTCATTCACAAAGTGCGTACCTCTATCACTCACAATTTCATCGGTAGTCCCAATCTAGTGAAAACGTTCTCAAAGAGAAACTTGGCCGTAGTTCTTGCATCATTTTTCTTGGTTGTTTTGGCTTCAACCCATTTGGTCAGGTAGTCGGTTGCTACAATTATGTACTCGGCATGGGATCCTTTCGCTGGTGGGCTAATAGGTCCTATGAAGTCTATTCCCCATTTAGTGAAAGCTCTGGCACTCATCATGGGTCTCAATGGCATCTCATCTCTTCTAATTGGATATTTTGTTCGTTGACAAGTATCACATCGTTGCACATATGTTACGGCATCTTGATGTAGAGTTGGCCACCACATTCCAACAAAGAGGATCATTTTTGTTGTTTTATCTGTAGAGAAGTGTCCTCCTGCAGCTCCTGTATGTGCCATCTCTAAAACAGCAAGATATTCGTCTTCATGAATGCACAATCGTAATTGATTATCTCTCCCTCGCTTGAAAAGTTGTTTTCCTATAATGGCATAATCCTTGCTTTGTTCTACAAGTGCACGTTTCCTTGCTGAAGTGGCTCCTTCTGGGTATTCTTGGGTCTTTAAGAATTTTACCAGAGGCATGCTCCATCTCGGTGCTACTGTGGAGTAGCATAGAGTGGAGCTCTCTTCTGGATTTTGTTCTTGACAAGTTTGGCAGGCTGATACATAGTTATGCGCATCCCTTTGCATGGTTGGCCAATATATGCCTAATCTCCTCAGGGTTTGCCATGTTCCGTTTGCATTCAAATGAGTTTTCCATTGATTTACATGTGCTTTCTGAAGCCACATTTCTTGTTCCTCCTCTTCAACTCATCTCATTAGTAATCCACTTGAATCTTGGTGATACAAACTTCCTACAATGATATGAAGGTTTTTAGTCTTCCAAAGGTCTTGGGTTCGGTTTGGTGTGATCCCATCTTTAGGTCCATGCATGAGTATAGGGATCAACTTTTCTGCCCATTGGGGACATACTTCCAGGTTAAAAAGGTACGTATCTGGCAGATCATCTGGTACTCCTATGGGTGGTTCTCCATGGGTCATTCTTGACAAGTGATCTGCTCTTATGTGGGTATTTCCTTTCTTGACTACTACCTCAAAATCAAATTCCATTAGCAATAAAAACCATCGTACTAGTCTTCCTGTATTGCAAGGTTTATTGACCAAATACAGTAGGGCTTGATGATCAATGAAGAATTTGAATTTTTTTGCCAACAGGTAATGTCTGAACTTTTTCACTGTGTACACCATCCCTAGGCCTTCTCTCTCAGTTGTGGTATAATTGCGCTCTGCTTGATTTAATTGTCTATTGGCATAGGCTATAGGGTGGTCTAGCTTTCCTGTATCTGCAGGTTGAGCTAAGATGCAACCAATGGCAAACTTGGAAGCATCCACATGAATGTGAAATGGCTTATTCCAGTTAGGTAGTCGAAGGATTGGTGCTGAACTCAATCGATTCTTTAACTCATTAAAGGCTTTCTCACATTCTTCGGTCCAATTAAATTGAGACAAGAGTGCATAGAGAGGTCTAGCAATTATGGCATACATATGTATAAACCTTCGGTAGTATCCACAGTGTCCCATAAATCCAGAATTACTTTGATTTTGTCTTCATCGGTTGAAATTCCATTTTTAGAGACAATATGCCCTAATATTTTTCCTTGTCGAACCATGAAGACACATTTTTCTGGGTTGAGGCATACTCGATATTGTCAACATTTGGCAAAGATCTTTTCTAGTTCAGGGATGTGCTCTGATCGTATAGCTGAATAAGTACATAGATCGTCCACGTATACCTCCATACTCTTTCTCAGGAACTCTTTGAATACATGGCACATCAATCTTTGGAAGGTGGTTGGGGCATTAGTTAGACCCAAAGGCATGACTCTAAAGGCGTATACTCCCCATTCAGTTGCAAAGGCGGTTTTATGTTGGTCCTCAGGAGCAATGGCTACCTGATTATACCCTGAAAAGCCATCCAAAAAACTATAAACTTCCTTCCCTGCCACTCTTTCCAACAGATAATCCATAATGGGTAATGGGTAACTATCCCTTATGGTCGCGGCATTTACTTTCTTCAGATTGATGCACACTTTTAACTTCCCATTCTTTTTCGGTACAACCACCAAAGGTGATACCCATTCCGTGTGTTCGATCTCGTAAATGAATCCAGCATCTAACAACTTATCTATCTCTTCCTTTATCTTTGCTGAATACACATCATTGTATGTATACGGTCTTTGTTTAGAAGGTTTAGCTTCAGATGTCATAGGGATTCTATGAGCACATATAGATGGATCTACTCCTTTCAAGTCCTTATAGGTCCAAGCAAAGACATCCCGATATTCCCTTATGAGGCGTATTAACTCTTGTTCTTCCTCCATTGAGACATCCTGTCCTATGAAAGTACATCGTTCTTCTCCTTCCTCTAAGGTTACTACTATCTTCTTGGTTTGTTCTTTATTGTCATATGCTATTCCTGGCTGTGCTTCTCTTTTAGGCATCTGAATAGCAATTTTTCTCTCTTCTACTTCATATTTTTTGAAGTGGGCTGGCACTTCAAACTGATCTTCTGGCTTGTTTTCTTCATCAATTTTTGCTTTTTCTAATCCAAGCCCCTCTTCCTGTGTTGGTTCTTGATTTATTTCATGAGCTATGACACTTATTTTTTGAGTTTCATTTTCTATTTCCATGTGTTCTTGCTCCATTTCAATGCTCTCATAGTCTTCCTTCCATTCCTTTTCTATGACTTCTCCTTCTTCAGCCTCTTGAAGGACTACCACATATAGACTAACGTCATATCCTTCCCCATCAATACATTCATTCATAGTTATTACTTCTTCGTTCACACATACATCGAGGGTCACTAAAATCTTCATCCAACCGTGAGGTTCAAAATCTTCATCCAAAAAGACTTGAGGCATGTAAGCTGGATCTTGTATAGACCTAGCTACTCCTTGCCTTTGCTGCCATCCCTTTCTCCTATCCTCTTCCTTTTTTGCAGTTTGGCATATCCATAGATGAGTGTCCTCGTTCATCCAAGATTGGTCACTAGAACCTATGTTGTGAATTGACTGATCGTCTTCCTCCTTATGAATTTGATTCCATTGTATGGGGGGAACATCTTGATATGTATATGTGTGGAGATTTATTCTCGTGGTGGTTCCTTCATGCTGTAAGTATACAACATCTTTTGCCCAATCTTGCACAACCTTTAGCTGTCTCATGAAAGGTCTCCCAAGTATCATTTCATAATTGCTTGCCCTTTCAAATTGACATATTGCTAAGGTGTGTTCAAATTCAACTCTGCATGTGGTAAAAACTACTCGTTCCAATAATCCCAAGGGTCTTTCTGTGTGTCCGTCTACCATTTGTATCTTCATGCGCGTTGGTCTTAAAGCTGGTTTTCTCCATTTCTCCCAGATTTCTCTAGTAGCAATGCCTACACCAGCTCCGGAATCTAAGATGGCTTTGGTGGTATAACCCCTATAAGTAATTGGAAGGCAAGTGTTTCCTTCATCTCCCTCACTAAAATCTCATACCTTATCCACTGGGATCTTTACTGTGTTTACTTCATCAGATATCTCTTTTTCTTCCGTCTTGTTCTCCAATTGACTGGTCAATTTCTCCTTCAAATGTGGTTTAACCTTCAACAGTTCTTCTAATGTTAGGGTACAAGGGATTTTTACCTTTCTAAGGTGTTGTATGATATCCGATGTTTGGACTGATGGGTTCGGTTCTTTTTTCCTTATTGAGGGAATGCAATACAATTCTACATTATGTTCGTACTCTCCTGTGTAATTTGGCAAAACCTTTACACTATCATTTTCTTCGTTACTCAGATCAATTGGTAATATTTCATTTGAATTCAACTCCGGTATTGAATCCTCTATTCCATCTTCTGCTTCTAGCTCTTCAAAGGGCGGTTCAATTCCTTCCACTTTCTTCCATCTATCTTCTTGGACTCTTGCCCACAAATCTTTAGGCCATTCCCCTTCTACTTCGGGAACAATGGATCCTTCGCTTTTATCCTCACAATAATTGCCATTTTGTGTCTTACTTGCTTCGGGTTTTTCGTGATCATTAGTGATGATGCACTCTTGGAATTCTCTTTCGGAAATTCGGGTATTGGGTAAGGGCAATGCAGGTTTTTCTAAGGTCTGTTGAGCAACTTCTATTAATTTTTTGCAGATCTCCAACCTCTCTTTCTCTAGGTCACCTCTAGGATATTCTCTTTCATGTTGTTCTATGGTAGGTCTTGCTCTTATTCGTGCCTTGTATGCCTGAATCCACATGGCTAATTCTTCAGGCATGGATCTGCTAAAACCGATCCTATCTCATCCTTTTTATGCCTTTCATTCTTATTTCCTTCTTCCAGGTTCATTTTTTCTTTTTGAGTTTGTTCATTCTTTTCATTTTCCTTCTTTTGTTGTAGTTTCCTTTCCTTTGTTCTATCTCTTCGGATCTTCCATCTTTGTGTTCGTTTGCTTACAACACTTTTCTCAGGCTCTTCCGAATCTTCAACTATTTGAGGTGCGGGTGTATTCGTCTCTAGGTCACTTTGATTGTGTTTTTCATGTTTTTTTGGGGTCTCTCTAGCTTTTGCTCTCATTATTGCCTTCAATGGCACAGTGTATTCCTTATCACTCCCTGATGATTCTATTACATCTATCACATTGATTTGCACGTTGGATGTAACCTTGTTGGGGTTCTTGGGGCAATCTCTGAAAAGGTGTTCCTTACCACAATCACTACAGTAGCCTTCCCAGACTCATTGTGGTGGTGGTGGGTTTGGCAATGTACATTCTCTGATATAGTGATCACCTCCACATCTGTAGCATGGTCCTCTGGGTACAGGCGGTCTGTTCATAGGTCAGGGGGGTATGGGTGCTCTAGGAGCTGTGTACATCATTGGCACATAATTCTGCTCATATCCATAAGAGTTATCTTGTGGTTCCAAGGCATAAACATATGGGTCGTACGTTTGTCCATACTCTATCATGGAGCTTTCATAAGAGGGATAGCCTCCTTGACTAGAGTCATAAGATGAGTCATATGATTCATTACCAATCAAAGGTGTAGCTGGTACTATTGCTCTCTCTAGGTTTTCTTCAGGACGAGCTATTTTTACTGGGACAACATTCTGAGGATGGGGCGGTTGTTGCCCTAACACTGGTTGTGGTTGAGTGTATCCTTGATAAGCATATGGTGCCTGCTGCTGATAAGTGGGGTACCTCAATGCTTCACCTCCTTGCTCTCTCTGAGGGTATCCATAAGGTCTCATATATGGCTGTGCTGGTCTCGATTGCCTATTGTAAGGGCAATTTTCTGTACTGTGATTTGTATATTTTTGTTCTACACTGCAATATTGTAGAGGTCTTGGGACGGTGGGTCTATTATAAGCATAAGCAGGTGGTGGGACTACTCCCCTAGTGCACAAGTGAGAGGGATGATCACCTCCGCACTGCACACATCTTCTAAGCATGGGCACTCTTACAGGGTTATTGGGGTAGTTCCTCTGTCCTTGAACGTTCAGTTTCTTTGCTACTAAATCGGCTATTTCCTCTACATTGTTTTTAGGGTTTGATGTACTGCTGGCCGAATCTTCACTTTTCAAGCTACCTTGAGGTATTTTCAAATCCTCTGCAAGATTGTCTTCTAAATCAATACATTCCTTCATGCATTCTTGCAAAGTTTGAACTCTCTTTACATACACCAGAGATCTTAATGATCCGTTCAATAATCCTTCCAAAAATAATGACACCATTTTATTTTGGGTAGGTCTCTCTTCCACTAGGCATATGTCCACATACTGCTTGAATCTTCTTGCTGCAAATCTCACTGATTCTGTAGGGGCTTGCTTAAAGCTATGGATCAATGATGACGAGTTGTTTTTAATTCCAGACTTAGTGAGTTCCTCAATCATTTCTTGATAGACTTGTTCCATGTTTTGAAAATTATTAGGGTCCAATGGCTGGAACCATGCTAACGCAGTGTCTGTCAAGGTAAGACCAAAGGACTCATATTGGATCAAGAAATCTTCCACTTGTTCGGCTCTGATTACTTGTTGAAATTCGGCTATATGATTGTAAGGTTCACTAGAGCCATCGTAGTGGTTTCTCATGCATTTGGCAACTTGAATTGGCCTTAATCTTCTTCCTGCTTCGGGCGGTCTAGGCATGATGGGGAAAATTGGTCTTCCTACGGGTATGCCTGGTCCTCTTGCTACAGGTGGTCTGACTGGGGTAGGAATTCCATGTCTTGGGTCAACAGGTGGTTGAGGTCGATAATTAGGGTTATTTGCAATCATTGCAAACTGCACATGTGGTCTCATCGGGACTTGTGTTTGTTGTGTTTGCCCCGACTGTTGATATGAATCATTCTGAGACGTTCCAAGTGGGTTTCGTGAAGTAGTGGCTTGGTCCCTAGGGGGAAACACTGGAATATTCTGATATTTCAACTCGGCTCTTTCTAATTCTGTTAAGGGCCAATATCTTCTCTGATTCTTATCCAAATATGTGATGATGGTGGGGAAATCAGGATCTTGTAACTCATAGATGGTGACAGGATTAGGGGCAACTTCCCATATTGAAGAATGTGCTCTAAGGAGAGGGTCCATTCCATTAATCAAGTATACATCCATTATGGAGTCATCTTGGGGAATCAGGTCTCCTCTCCAAACCCTAACAACCGTAGATCTCCCTCTAAGAGTAGTTACTTGCTCTTCATTCCCTTCTCCATTTAAGTTTGAAGCATTGTTTGCTTCCCCAAGTTCATTAATGTTTTCAGGGTGTTCCGTGACAACATACTGGATATCTCTTTTGTCCATGTAAAATCCTCCTGCATACTTGACTGCTGGCCTAGGCACTATGTAAGCCTCTGAAGCCTTCTTTAGTCTGGCCACTGATCTGTTCAGACCATCCAAGTATATGGGTATCTCATGTTGGTTGGTGGTCACATATTCTAAAGAGGTTCGGTACTCTCCCTCAATAATTGACATCATGCCAATCATTGGAACTGTGTTCTGCATATCCTCTGAAGCCATGGGAATTTCTTCCCTTGACTCACTGGAGGTCTCCGAGTAATGTGAACGGCTACTTGGCTCGACTACACTACCTACAGAAGAGATTACACTTCTTCGGCTTCCTAGGGTTCTTCCAGATCTCAGGTTCATCCACTTAACAGCTCTGATCAGCCCTTGCTAACCTCTATCTTCTAGATTTCTTTACTATGGGTCAGAATTCTAGAGGAATTTGACTGGAAAAATGATTAAAAAAGAAGCTTTCAGGTCACGATACTTGACTCCAAAATTTCACGATACACGACCTTTCACTCAGACGATACACGATACTCCAAAAAGACGATACACGATACTTGATCTGGCACCACGATACTCGATACTTAACAGGACACGATACACGATACTTGGATAAACACGATACTTGGACAACCACGATACACGATCTGTGACAAGTATCGCGATCGGTGAATGCATGATACATGATACTTGAATGGGCACGATACTCGATACTTCCAAAGACGATACTCGATACACGATACTTGATGAAGTATCGCGATCGAAGAACACGATACACGATATACGATCTGTGGCAAGTATTGCGATCGGTAGTGAACGATACACGATACACGATCTTTGGCAAGTATCGCGATCGGTAGTCAACGATACACGATACACGATCTTTGGCAAGTATAACGATCGGTACTCAATGATACACGATACACGATCTTTGGCAAGTATCGTGATCGGTAGTCAACGATACACGATACACGATCTTTGGCAAGTATCGCGATCGGTAGTCAACGATACACGATACTTGGAGAGACATGATACTCGATACACGATACTTGGTGAAGTATCGCGATCAGGGTACCACGATACACGATCTTTTAGGGAAATATCGCGATACTCAACCACAGGAGATCACGATACTTGTCAGGTATCACGATACTCGACCGCGGGAGAAACACGATACTTGACCCTTTTTCAAATTTTTTGCTAGACTTTTTTGGTTTTGATTCAAGACAGTGGGTTTCCTGGTTTTTTCTACCCTCTCCTCACTCTCTGTATCACCCAAAATACACCTTTTACACCCTGCAAGTCCTTCACGATACCTAACGCAGATCGTTTTTCACTGATATCTAATTTTTGAGTGATGAAAATGATTAGCAAGTGAATGGCTCACCTTGGATGCTCTTTCCCAACTCTCCTATCACCCTCTCTTGCTCCGCGCAACTCCCAATCGCCTTGTTTATGAGAAGCGATACCCGACTGGAAACTCCTCACGATACTTGTTCAAAAAAAACAAGTAACTTACAAAATACACTTTTTGGGCTTTTATACTTGGAATTTTCCTACTCACTGGAAATAAAACAACACTACCAGGATGAAAGCTACTCTAACTACCTATCCTACTCGCTTACTCCTCGTACTCTACTCATTCCACTCACTTCCCTAGACTAACAACTCACTACACACACTCCAAGAATGAGAAGTAGTAAGTGCGGCTGAAAATGACTTACCAAAGAAGAGAAAATCACCACTCCTCCTCTCGCTTCAATGCAAAAAGCTACTTACCATCACACGAATGCCTCGGTTTGATTCGACACTCCTTGGCAACGGCGCCAAAAAACGTGTTGACCTAAGCACCAACTTAGGGACTTGTGGAGAAAGAGCACCAACTTAGGGACTTGTGGAGAAAGAGACTATACCTCAATCCCCCTCAAGTGCATATAGTGGGGATTCACTCTTTAATTATCAATCCGATGAGTATACAAACCTAACCGAGTGTATGAGGACATGCATTCAAATGATGATCAATGCAAATGAACTACTCAAAGAGTGCAAACAAGGTAAAGACTGATCCAAACAAGCTTCAACTGTCAGTTATGATGTCACGATACTTGGTGCAGCAGCCAACAGTACATCGAGCTTTTCTCTCAGCTCCGAACTCCAAATATAGCGAAAGCATATGCGTTTTGAAGCTCTCTAGAAGACGCATCCAATGGCAGTGGCTTCACTCAATTCTGACACTCCTACTTCAAGTTATGAGCAAAATACTGAGTCGTGGGAAAACCTTCCTACACTTCAGCACTTCCTACACTTCGCACACACCTTAACAACAGCAAACAAACACTTTCATGGATAGACAACACTTCCTAACACTCTTTCCAAGCAATACACATGCACACAAACTCACAAAGAAGAAGATACAGAGAGGAGAAGACACAAATCCGAATTTCTGTGCTCGTGATTCTCACAATGGCAAAAGTCTTTACAAAGAGTCACAAATTGACTTATATATTTGTGCCCTAAAAATGGTCCTTTCACACAAGAGACCGGCACTTTATTCACTAAAAGACTAATTTCCTACTAATTTACATGGGTAAGCCTCTAATCTTTAGTGGGGATGCATCTAGAGGACTCCTCTAGTGCATTTACAACGGAAAATATATTACAAGAATGGTTATAATACAAAAATAAGGTGTCCAAATTGGAAAAATTTTGGGGCCCGTCTTTTTCTCTGCCTTGTGCTCTCTTTAGTTCTGCAACACTCTCCCCCTCTTCGTCTCTGTCATCCCTTGACAGGCTTTACTTCTTGTCTTCAGTTTGTTGTCCGCATGCATCTTTCGGTCAGTTCTACCTATTGGTTAGACTGGCATTACGTTTCAATGGCCTTGGTCTTGATTTTGTCTTTTACATCCTCTCGGCCTGATGCATTTGTGCTGCCTGTTCTTTTCTTTTCATCGCTCGCAACCCTTGCTCAGTTTTGCCTATTTGTTAAACAGGTGTTCGGTTTTGATGGCCTCTTCTTAATTCTTGTTTTACATTCTCTAGGCCTGATGCATTTGTTTTGCTTTATAAGTCGGGTTGCCACGCACGCCACCAGTGGAAGGTATGAGGATGTGATGCTTCAGTCTTCGATCTAGACCTTCCAAAGATCAAGAGGTTGAAGCACCCTCTTGTGGTTTCGGAACCGCTGGATATCTTCTTGCACTTCTTCATGGATACTTGTTGGCCCTGGTTCCTCCTTCCACCTACGTGCTTTTTCCTTGATATGTGCCCCTGCGGGGCTCTGTGCAGAGATGGGTGTTGCGTGCCCCTGCGGGGCTTCTTGCAGAGATGTGTCTTCTTAAAGTATCTTTTTATTGAAGCTTTTTTCTTTGTCTTCTTCTTTTCTTCTTTTTGCTTGATTCTCCCTCAACAGTGTCATATACATCTTTGGAGCTAACTGATGTCTACTTAGTTCATGAAAGTAATGGCTTAATTGCTTCTTATGATCGCCTTTGTTATCAAAACTGTACCCAGAGAAAAAACAAGAAAATGACACGCTTTTGATTCTAAATTTCAATCTAGATAGGAGAAAATTTGCATCAATCAACATGGTGATTGTAATCACCTCTGGTAGTGAAGGAGATGATGAGAAGATAGCTCTAGCGAAGGGATTCAAATGTAAGTAGGCATCAAAAGAGAAAATAACAAGGGCTAAAAATAACAAATGTTTGATTCTACTAGCTCTAAAAGTGAAGAGGAACCTCCCAAGAACTCTTCATCTAAAAAAGGGACTTGGAAGACTCAATGATTGAGACAAGAAAGAAAGTGGAAGAAACACATTACCGATCTTGAAGAAACAATCCGACAAAAGAATGATGAGATCATCAAAATGTGCAATCAAACTCAAGATAGATTACTGCATATTGCAACAACAGTATCATACGTGCACCCAAACCCACACCCTAGCTTATATGGATAGGTTTCTACATGCATTCAGGGAGGGCATTCAATAGATCATCTTGACAAATATTTTTAGGGAGGGTATTCAACATAGCATCTTGATAAATATTTTTCGAGGGGAAAATTAGACAAAAAATGTCTAGCTATTCGTCAAGAATCAGTTGAAACGACTTCAAAATTGTGACGAAACATCTCCAAGGAGTTCCCCAATGAATCAAAAGCATTTTCCATGGTTATGTGTCAATTGCATTCAAATGCAAAGCTGATCAGGATAGGAGACCACACATAGACACTCAATTAGGGCACTCTCCAAAACATATGTTCAAATTTATTATTGATACGGTTGTCCCAACTAATCTAATCATGTTATCTCTCTACAAACTTTGAAGGCTTAATTGAAACCCATTGAAGCCTACTTGATAGGCTTAGGTGCACTTGAGGTTGTTATGTGTGCAACATATGTACTTAGCAAGTGTCCCACTAAAGCATTGCAATCTATCACTCCATATGAGGCTTGGCATGGTTGCAATCCATCTGTTGCTCACCTGTGTATCTTTGGTTGCCTGGCATATGCATTAGTCCCTAAACAACAATGCAAGAAATCGGATGATAAAGCAAAGAAATGTTTTGTTGGGTATAGTTCTAAAAGCAAAGGCATCGTCTTTATCATCCACACACTAAATGCATTTTGGTTAGTCGTGATGTTGTTTTTGTGGAAGATGCAATTCAACCATTACTTTCATTTACTAAGGAGACATCAATTAGCTCCAAAGATGTGTATGAAACTTTGGTTCCTCTTTTTACAAGTGGACAGTCTAGTGCTGGTCCAAATGAGGCAATTTCTCAACCTTTATAGGTTTCACATGATGATGTAGATCATTCCAGTTTTTATGTAGATTCACATGATGCACTTATTGGTGAGAGAATTAATATAGAGGACGCAAAAACTATGCCTAAATGGCTGGTGCAGACTTTGTGAGATAGCAAATTAGATGCACCTCTATCATATTGTACTCGTTTAGGCTCTCATAGTGCTTCTTTTCCATCAGATTGCTATGTTATGGTTGCATCTATTCTGTGTGATGAGAATGAACATGTTTCGTTTGATGAAGCACAAAATTTAGAAAATTGGATGGCTCATAAGCAATTATAATATGATGCTATTATGAAAAATGGTACCTGGTCTTTATGTGACTTGCCTCTTGGCAAGAAGGCCATTGGGTATACAAGCTGAAGCATAAGCGTGATGGAACAATTGACAAGTATAAGGCTCGCCTTGTTGCAAAAGGTTATGCTCAAGAAAGAGGCATTGATTTTGATGAGACCTTTGCTCCTACATGTCGAATGAATGTTGTTTGTAGCATTTGTGCACTTGTAGCTCATCATGGTTGGAATGTACATCGATTGGAGATTAAAACTAAATTTTTGAATGGTGACTTGCATGAAGAAGTGTATGTTCTTCAGCCCTGTGGTTCTGTGTAGAAAGGGCATGAAAACAAAATCTGCAAGTTGAAAAAGGCATTATATGGTTTGAAACAAGCACCACGTGCTTGGTATGAAAAGATACATGCTACTTGATCGCACATGGTTTTAAGAACAATTCAACTGAGATCACCTTAATATGTTAAGCGTGCAAATGATGTGCGTCTGATCATTGTTGTCTGTGTTGATGACATGCTTCTCGCTAGTCCTAATGAGAAGCATATTGCTGATTTTAAGGCTGATTTGCATGCCTCATTTGAGATGTCAAATTTGGGGCATTTGCATCATTATTTGGGCATTCAATTTATGCAAGTTGATGGCAGACTAGCTTTGTTTTAAACAAAATATATTGACACATTATTGCAGTGTTTTGGTCTTGAAGATTGCAAACCTATTGTTGCTCCTATGGAGATAGGTTTATAGTTGAGTCTTCATGATGTTGGAGATGCATTTGATGCTATTTTCTATCAATAAGCTATTGGATGCTTGGTTTGCTTATGCATTACTGGACCAAATTTTCAATTTTCCATCTCATAGATGAGCAAGTTTATGCATTGCCCAGGTGTCAAGCATTGGCAGGCGATTAAGCGTATCTTTCACTACATGAGTGGTACCCAACCACTTGGATTGTTTTATCCCAAGAGGGATCACTACTGCCAAATTTACATGCTTTTTCAGGCTCTAACTGGGTTGATTGCTATGACACTCGCGTGTCCACTAGTGGTCTTTTCTTCATGCTTGGTAGCTCATGCATATCTTGGTTGAGCAAGAAGAAGCCTAATATGACCACTTCTACTTGTGAAGCTGAGCATAGGGTAGCTTTCACAGCGTCTATTGAGTGTGTGTGGCTCAGATGCCTTATGGCTAATTTGGGTGTTCGTCAATCTTCTGCCAGCACTATCTTCACTGACAATTAGAGCACATAGGTAGTTACGAGGAACCCTGTGTTCCATGATCGCACTAAGCACATTGAGGTGCACTATCATTATGTCAGGGAGAGGTTCTCTGCTGGAGAGATTATTTTGGCATATGTGCCCACATAGGAGAACATTGCAGACCTTTTAAAAAAGGCTCTACCTAGGGAGAAGTTTGAAGCTTTCCACAAAGCTTTGGTCCTATTTCCTTTTGTGGATTCATTCCACATAGCTTGGCACTTCCTTGTACATGAGTGCCAACTCCTTGATCACTGCATCACTCCTAAGGGGGATTTGTTGATCTATTTAGGGGGTGATACGTGTGAACACACTAGGACCACCGGGGCAGTTTTTTCCCTCTTTAGGAGATTTTTTCCCCTAGCTTGTATATACGCCTATAACCCTAACAAGTCATTTACCTTTCTACATTCTCTTGGTAATACATTCAGTATTGCCTGTTGTGCTCCAAGATTCTTCTTCTTCCTTGTGTTGCTTGCGTGCTTTTGTAGACCTCCAACTCCAACAAACCTCTTGTTGATGTACTACATGTTCCCAATATAACAAAGAACCTAGTTTTTGATGGATGAATGGTTGATTAGGGATTACAAGTTAGGTTCAATGTTGATGGTTTATATGTAGAAGAGTGTAAACAAAAGGGAAGGTTGATCACCAAAGGGAACAAATTCGATAGGATGTTCACCTTGATTTGAAAATTAGTTAAATGAATGTAGCCATGTTTGTGAAAGTTGTAGGTCTTATTGTTGACATAGAGATTTGGCATAAGCGAATTGGACATGCAAATTTTTGAAGGCTGAAGTTGACGTATTCTATAGCATTCCTCATCAATCCAATAAAGATTAAGACTCAAACATATTGGTGTCATTAACAAAAGAATAAATCAGATCAAGTGTTTAACTCAAAACATATTAATAGAGAGATCTTATCTTGTGAATCTTAAGATGTCAGATTCCCAAATACATCAATAGCTTCTGGATGAAGCCTCTTCCTTCTCGATACATTAGCTTTGGAAAATAGCTTCTTAACGAATCGTCAACCTCCCAACCCCCCCCGAGCTATCACAATCACAATCTCATTCACACTCACACTCTCAATCACATTCTCACTCACAGTCTCAATCTCAATCTCAATCACAACCATAATCATGGGATTATACAATTGCAATCTCATTCTCATTCTCAATCACACTCTCATTCACAATCACAATCATGTGGCTAGTCTTCTTGATGTTGTTGAATGACGGAAGCTTATTCCCATAAAACAAGGTTTCTTCTCAACTTTAGTTCTAATATCTTTGTCTTCATCATCAAGCCTCTATCTTTCATGTTGACTGCATCATCATCATCATGATCCTGTAAAGGTCATGTCCATGTTTGCCATCTCTCGTATTCTCAACAGAGAGCTTGTCGATAAAGACAACAAGAAACTACAAGCTCCGTTTTGTATTGATGAGAGTATGTGCTTCCTCTTCCTCTTCCATCAACCTCGGCATACAATAAATTATGGCCGAACAGTATATCTAAAGGGACTTACGATATTAGAAGTGTAGTATGCAAGAGGCCAATTCAAAATCATCAGGGATGCTAATAAAAAAGCCATAGTCTTGAAAAATTGGAAGATCAAGAATTCACTTCATTTTGAGCTCTATAAGCAGACCCTTCTTCGTCTTTGATTGCAGTCACTATCATAGATTATGTCGTTTGAAGTTGAGAAGACCATCAAACTTGCCTCCTTTGTGTTGTCTGCATCATCTTCCTCAAGTGATTACTCGCCTGGCCATCATGTGCACCACAATTCATCATAATGTTAATTCATAATGTTCTTCAATCCACGAGCATGTGTATAGAGTCGTTTCCTTCCTTCAATCCATCTCTTGTCCATCAATTCATCAATGATAATCTCCTCCAAGTGTAAAAGATGAATCCTCCAAGCATAGAATCTCCTTCAAGTATAGAAGATTCCTCTTCATAGTGTGTGTGTGTGTATGTGTAGACTCCATGTCCTTCAATCTTCATTAATAATAGCTCAAAGTATAGAGCCACCAACAATGATCTCCGCTTCAACTTGCTTTGAGTCCTTCTTGTACCATGAGATGATCCACAATGAGCCACGACCCTCCCTTATATAGTTTTGCAAGCCTCCAAGCAAAAGCTTTTAGCAAAAACTACAAAAAGACTCCCAAAAGCATGCGATCATACTTTCTTGTGCCTTTGGTGAAAAACATCTAAAATGCAAAAAATTAGGGTTTGCCTTTTTAGGGTCATTCCAAAACCAAATGGTACATTGAAATATATCGTTGGAAAGCTCATCGAAAAGCTCTCAAGGAGTACTTTAGAATGGTCCAATAAGATTTTTACTCATCTTTGAACAAATTTCGACTATTTTTGTCCTTGGTTTTGACCATGGTTGACTTTTTCTAAAACTATAAAAAAATGAAATAATAAATGAAATTTTCGAACATTGCCCTTTTTTTTTAAATAATGAGTTACTAATGTTCATTAGATGACTTCGATAGTTGATATGCTTTTGGACCATAAATGACGTATATCCCTATGATGGGTATATTACATTCTTCCCCTCTTTGAAGAACTCTATCTTTAGTGTTGGAAGAATATGTACTATGGTAATCAATTAAGAATTCTAATTCTATGTGTAGAAATCATACCCAAAATTGTAATTACAAAATCCCTTGGGAAAGAACTAGCCATCATGCAACCTAAAGTAGAGTTAGGCACTTATCTTTATCATTCAACTCCACGAACAAACTTGTTGCACCTTCTAGTTGCTTTCTGCCTCATATTTAAATAATCCTCAAAGAAGCTTTTGAATAAGCTCCCCTTGCTCACGGATCTTTTGTGTTAGACCTTCCATCATTGTCGAGGATTGATTCCGCTCTTATACCACTTGTAGCATTCCTCATCAATCCCATGCAGATGAAGACTCGGACATATTAGTGTCATTGACAAAAGAATAAATCAAATCAAGTGTTTAACTCTCTCTCTCTCTCTCTCTCTATATATATATATATATATATATATATATATATATATATATTAATAGAGAGATCTTATCTTGTGAATCTTAAGATGTCAAGTTCCAAATACATGAATAGCTTTTGGATGAATCCTCTTCCTTCTTGAGACATTAGCTTTGGAAAATAGTTTCTAGACAAAGCCTCCACCTCCAGACCACCCCCAAGCTATCACAATCTCATTCACACTCACACTCTCAAACACATTCTCACTCACACTCTCACTCACAATCTCAATCTCAATCACACTCTCACTCACAATATCAATCTCAATCACAATCATAATCATGTGATTATACAATTGCAATCTGATTCTCATTCTCATTCTCAATCACACTCTCACTACAATCACAATCACAATCTTGTGGCTAGTCTTCTTGATGTTGTTGAATGACAGAAACTTATTCCCATAAAACAAGGTTTCTTCTCAACTTTAGTTCTAATATCTTTGTATTCATCATCAAGCCTCCATCTTTCATGTCGACTACATCATCATCATCATGATCCTATAAAGGTCGTGTCCATGTTTGCCATCTCTCGTATACTCAGTAGAGAGCTTGTCGACGAAGATGCCAAGAAACTACAAGCTCTGTTTTGTATCGATGAGAGTAGGTGCTTCCTCTTCTTCTTCCATCAACTTCGGCATATAGAAAATTATGGTCAAACACTATATCTAAAGGGACTTACGATATCTGACGTGTAGTATGCAAAAAGTCAATTCAAACCCATCAGGGATGCTAATACAAAACCATAGTCTTGAACAATTGGAAGATCAAGGATTCACTTCATTTCGAGCTCTATAAGCCAGGCCCTTCTTCGTCTTTGACTACAGTCACTGTCATAGATTATGTTGTTCAAAGTTGAGAAGACCATCGAACTTGCCTCCTTTGTGTTGTCTACATCATCTTCCTCAAGTGATTACTCCCTTGACCATTGTGTGCATCGCGATTCATCATAATGTTGAGTCATAATGTTCTTCAATCCACAAGCATGTGTGTAGAGCCGTGTCCTTCCTTCAACTCATCAATGATAATCTCCTCCAAGTGTAGAAGATGACTCCTCCAAGAATAGAATCTCCTTAAAGTATAGAAGATTCCTCTTCATAGTGTGTGTGTATAGCCTCCATGTCCTTCAATCTTCATTAATAATAGCTCAAAGTATAGAGCCTTCAATAGTGATCTCCTCTTCAACTTGCATTGAGTCCTTCTTGTACCATGAGATGATCCACACTGAACCATGACCCTCCCTTATATAGTTTTGCAAGTCTCCAAGCAAAATATTTTAGCAAAAACTATGAAAAAACTCCTAAAAGCATGTGATTGCACTTTCTTATGCCTAGCTTTTGGTGAAAAGTGTCTAAAAAGCTCAAAATTAGGGTTTGCCTTTTTAGGATCATTCCAAAACCCAATGATACAATGTAATATATCATTGGAAAGTTTTCGACGAGTACTTTCCAATGGTTCAATAAAATTTTTCTTCATCTTTGATCAAAATTTGATTTTTTTTATCCTCGGTTTTGACCATGGTTGACTTTGTCTAAAACTATCTAAAACTGAAATAATAAGTGAAACTTTCAAACATTATCCATTTTTTTTAATAGTGAGTTACTAATGTTCATCAGATGACTTTGATAGATGATATGCTCTCGAAGCATAAATTATGTATATCCCTATGATGGGTATATTACATTGTCAAAGGATTTTATTAATGGACTACCAAATTTCAAGGTTGTAGAGATGTAGAAGCCATGTGAAGCATGACAATTTGGTAAACAATCAAGGGCATCATTTTTGCATGACAAGAATGTTAGTGAGAATGTTCTAGAGATAATGCATACAAATGTTTGAGGTCTTGTACATACCACATCTATGGGAGGTTGCAAGTCCTATGTCACTTTCATTGATGAACATACACAAAAAGTTTGGTTATATTTCATCGAGTAGAAGAGTGAGGTGTTTACTCACTTTCAAGATTTCAAGGCTATGGTGGAAAAGAAGACATGGAAATATATTCAGATACTAAGATATGAAGGAGGAGCTGAAGACATAACAAACGAATTGAAAAGTTTTCTAAAAAGTCATGGAATTCAAAGGCAGTTTTCATGCATGTATGCACCACAACATAATGGCATTGTTGAATGCAAAAAAAATAGACATATTGTAAAAATAGTAAGCGCCTTAATGGTTGAGAAAAATATGCCTCGTTGTTATTGGGCAGAAGCTCTGCACACAACTGTATACATTATGAACAAACTCCAACCATTGTTGTACATCAAGTAACACCCAAAGAGAAGTTTACAAGTAGTAAGCCAACGTTTTCACACATGAAAGTATTTGCTTGCATTGCATATGTACATGTTCTAGATAAGTTGAGGAGGAATCTTGTTCCAAAAGCAAAAGAATGTATCTTCATTGGGTACTCCCTTGAGCAAAAGGGATATAAATGTTACAGCCCACTTACACAATAGGTGAAGACAAGTAGAGATGGTGTGTTTGATGAAATATCAAGCTTCTATGTTGATGCAAAATAAGGACTTAATCTTGAATCAAATGATAAATGAAATGATAAAAAACTCAAGTGTAGAATCTCAAGTTATGAGTGGACTTGATATATAACCCTTGCAACTCAAACCCATGGAATGGAAGATTGTGTGGAAATTTTAGTCTAGCAAGTTCATCAAATACATTGAAGAAAGGTAAAGAAAAGGTTCTTGCTCATAATAAAACATCTACAAGTTTTGAAGACATTGATGGAGAATCAAACAATTCATAAAAGAGCCTTGATGAGAAACTTGGATTGCCCTCTGTGAAGATTCAAGGAGTAAGAAAGACATATGCAAATGATACAACAACAAGAAGTGATCCCAGATCAAGAAGATCTAGAAGGATTTGGAATTCAATGCAATGATTAACATATGCATGACCAAGGCAATACAAGATGCCGAACCTTCTTGTTTTGAAGACGTAATTGGAAATGCGGATTGGGAGAAAGCTATGGAAGAGGAGATCATTGTACTTTATGGAAATGAAACATGGATGCTGGTTCCATTGCCGAAAGGAAAAAAACCCATAGGTTGCAAGTGGGTTTACAAGGTAAAGCATAATGCTGATGGTAGTATTAGCAAATATAAAAGCATGATTGGTAGTAAAAGGATATGCATAGACATATGGCATCGATTATGAGGAAACTTTTAGCCTTGTAGCTAAAATGGTTGTTGTTAGAAACTTATTACATTGACTACAACGAAAGGCTAGATTTTGCATTACATGGATGTGAAGAATGCTTTCTTACATGGTGAGTTGTAATGTCGGAAGAAGAATACATGGACCAACCACAAGGATATGAGGATGCGAAGCATCCAGAATATGTTTGCAAGCTGAAAAAGGCTTCATATGTGCTTAAGCAAGCCCCTCGTGCTTGGCATGCAAGGATTTTAGATTATTTAACCTCTATTGGATTCTCTATGTGTGATGTAAATCACTCATTATACGCAAGGAAGGGTGATGATGGCATCACAATTGTGGTTATCTATGTTAATGACTTGATTGTAGGTGGTGGAAATGAAGAAAGCATTAAAGAGGTAAAACAGCTCCTTATACAATAATTTGACATGATCCGAACTTCCTTATGAAACAAAAGAATTTTATGAAACGAACAACATATAAATAAAAAGTATCATGACTAAATGTGAACAATTGCCCAAAGGGGATCGTATTACTTTATCCAAAGTTGAGTTTTACGTAAGCTTTTTCACTAGGCTATATTTGAAAATTTCGACCGTTTTCCACGTAAAAAATGGTAGTTCAGCCTCCATTTACAGTGTGTTTCGTATGGGGGCCACGGCTCATGCAGGTGTGAGCTATCGTCAAATAGTCTTTGACCCCATGAGTCCATGATCCTCGTTCGCTTCTCCATCCACAATGATTCCTCAGTACTTTGTGCTTGACTGTCCGAACTCGTTACTCAATGCGCCGTCGTGGAGTCGAGCAAGTTTTCAACTTTGCCGAAATAGCATTCTCAATGATTTCTGATTGTTAGACGTCAGATCCCTCAAGCTCATAGACATGTGCTTGCTTTCCGCCAAGGACAGGAAAATGAGGTGGGCCGGCTCAGACAACCCGAGACGGGAACTCGGGAGTCGGAGAGGAGACTTGGAAATCGTAAAGCATGAGCAAATACAGTGTGCACTGTGAAGGGCTCAACCTTGAGGGTTTTGAGAGCTCAATTTGCAAATTGCAAGTAATGTCCTTTGGACTGTTGCCCAATCGGCATTAATGCCCATTGCTCGTCCCTCATCTTCTATCACGTCTATAATTCACTTGCAGAGCGGACTTGCAGTCTCTCTATCACTCTCTTCTCTCTCTCTCTCTGTCTCTCTCTCTGTCTCTCTCTCTCTCTGTCTCTCTCTCTCTCCTGTGTCATTCTCTCTCTTAGCCCGATGGAAATGTAACTTGTAAGGGCACCCACACTCGATGTTTGGCCCTACCTGTGTCCGACAATCAAACTAACTATTGGTGAGCTCTATACACAGGACTGGACTTCACAGACACAGTCATATACAGTTCGACAGCTTCCACAAACCGCGGCAGAAGCAAGCTGCAAGAGAGAGCTCAGAGACCTACGCTTGCGCGCGCACACAAGCGCACACTCTAGTTACACAAGAGTGCGCGTTACAAGATCATAGCTTTTATTCACACAAACACACACATAAACTCACACGTACATACCCACGAAGCCCGATCTTTTTCCTTGTTCTTTTGTTTGTCCCTCTCCACCTCTCATTCTCCCTTTAAATGCTGGTTTGCGTACGTGGTATGGGCTTGCGTAATATTCCTTACCTGAAACACAGAGACACAGAAAGTCGTTACCTATGATGAGCAGCCTTTGAGCTAGGACGGAAGACGAATTCGAAGACTGACGATTTTTCCCATCTCTTGGCCTCGCCTGTGGGCTTGCTTTTCTCACGTTAAAG
The DNA here is from genome assembly GCA_020310875.1 of Ceratopteris richardii. Taxonomy (NCBI): domain Eukaryota; kingdom Viridiplantae; phylum Streptophyta; class Polypodiopsida; order Polypodiales; family Pteridaceae; genus Ceratopteris; species Ceratopteris richardii. The sequence goes on along the minus strand of CM035410.1, from coordinate 128,230,540 downwards.
CAGAATTTACATTCTTATTTCTGAATCCCTTACACCAGTAGGTCACCATACCGAGTTTCTAGGTCTTCCCCTACTGGACTGCAGTGAAAGAGTGATGAAAAATTCCAGAGTTACTCATGACACCCGAAGTTGCGTTCGCTGGCCATTATAAGCTTGATGTAACATATTTATCTCGGCAGCCATGTGGAAAACATACCATTTATCTACTCCTTCCAATACTCAACTTGATGAGGTAATTCTTGAGCCTCCTGTCTTGTCTCGTCGGTAAGTAGAAGATTACTTCTATAGGATGCCGTTTGATGAGATGTCGGTGTTTTTTAAAAAAATTCGCAGTATTATTTGTATATTTATTATCTGATTTATCCTTACAATTATCCGCTTATCGAGAGTCTGAGGTCTCATTAAGTACTCTTAGTTGGCAACGCAGGAGTGAGGGTGGCTAGCACATAACTCTTACCAGATTTCCATTACCTATGGTTAAAAGACGCGTTCATTTTGTTTTATCTTAAATAATATCCTCTGGTGTGAAGTCAATGCAGGCTGAAAACCTAGAATATTATATAAATCACGTTGATTCAGAGTCTTTCATAAAGTCCCAGAAACATTTTTCAAGTTTATTTTCGATACCAGTGTAAGTAAAATGGTATGCTTGAAAGCTGGAATGACAACGTATTGTTTGCACGCGTGTCTTTGGAGTGCTTTCTTATTTTTCATGTTTATTCGATGTAATGTCTGTGTACACTGAAACATTAGTACTACAATTAGCACATATATTGTCCAATTTATGCTCAGTCTCTTCCTTTGTCACGAGTCTATGTGAGTGTCTTTGGCTAGCAATGCAGAAGTAGGACTGCCTTATGGATAACTCATTTCAGGTTTCCAACAGCATGATAGCGAAACGGGCTCCTTTTGACTGAGAAAAGGGTCATCTTTGATAATGTCCGTGCAACGAATCAGTCTAGGCAAATAAAACCAAGGAATATGAGGTCTATATTTAGATAAGAAGATGGACATGCATCAAGTTAGATAAAATGCTACTCCATTTTTATTCACGTATGTACATATGTATGTATGGCTATATTTTTAATCTCTATAATCTGCAGATGATTTTTGAAGGAGATGATTGTGGCTATCGTGCACATGCTTCAGTTGCTCAATCAGAAGAAAGGTATAATAATTGAGTCATAGCATCTGAAAGAGGTCATACTCACTCTTCAACTCTATTCACATTCATGTCATGATATCTATTTATTGATGATATCAATGTGATCTTTTGATGCATGATTTGCAGCTTTATCCCTGAAGGAATTTTGCAAAAGCCAATGCTTCCTAACATTAATTCAGAGTCGATTTATGAGGATCGTATTCCTGATAGTCTAATCCACAGCAATCTGGTATAAATATTTTTGCTCCGTGGGGTGAAATAAAACCAAGAAGAAGAATTTGCACGCAAGGATTTTGCTTTTTGTTTTTTGGTTTATTTGCATGAGAGAGAGAGAGAGAGAGAGAGAGAGAGAGAGAGAGAGAGAGAGAGAGAGAGAGAGAGAGAGAGAGAGAGAGAGAGAGAGAGAGAGAGAGAGAGAGAGAGAGAGAGAGAGAGAGAGAGAGAGAGAGAGAGAGAGAGAGAGAGAGAGAGAGAGAGAGAGAGAGAGAGAGAGAGAGAGAGAGAGAGAGAGAGAGAGAGAGAGAGAGAGAGAGAGAGAGGGAGGGAGGGAGGGAGGGAGGGAGGGAGGGAGGGAGGGAGGGAGGGAGGGAGGGAGGGAGGGAGGGGGAGAGAGAGAGAGAGAGAGAGAGAGAGAGAGAGAGAGAGAGAGAGAGAGAGAGAGAGAGAGAGAGAGAGAGAGAGAGAGAGAGAGAGAGAGAGAGAGAGAGAGAGAGAGAGAGAGAGAGAGAGAGAGAGAGAGAGAGAGAGAGAGAGAGAGAGAGAGAGAGAGAGAGAGAGAGAGAGAGAGAGAGAGAGAGAGAGAGAGAGAGAGAGAGAGAGAGAGAGAGAGAATCCCTCTTGTGGAAGGTTGTACTTCCATGTACTTCCAACAATGCCAAAAACTTGACACAAGGGTATAGTATATATGTTTTGCTGGATGAAAAAGCTATAAAGTGATGTTGCTAGCTGAAAAAGTTGATGATGTAGGTACTTGTAAAGATCATGCCAATGTCCATTAAAATATCTAAGACTTTTGACATGAAGAACACTCTACACTATAGAACAAAAGAACTCATAAAACTTTCTCATACTCTTCTCAACCAAGTACTATTTGGAAGGATAGAGATAGATATGGGAAAGCAGAAGATAGCATATAGACTTAGAGACATTTTCTCAATTATTAAGGTTGAGCAAGCCTCTCTAATTAAGATCATATGTGCTTATCCATACCTATCCACAAATGAAAAAAGATAAAAACAAGGTGATATGGATCAACATGAATAGTTTATGGATGAAGAAGTTTCAACATCCACTCCATTTATTTCATCTTGAATATCTTTTTTTGCTATCTTTGCTTAATCTTCTTTCTTCTTGAAACAAAACTCTATCTTATGTGTCTTTCCACCACAAATTTTGCAAGAGTTAATAATAAAACAATTTGCCTCTTTCTTGACTTTAGCTATAAAAGAACTTTCATTGAGGCTATCTTCAGCCTTTAACCTCTTCTCCTCCTTTTGGATTGCTGCCATTACTTTGTTAAGGTTCCGATTAGTCTTGTTCTATAGAATAGTGACAATCACACTGTAAGTAGGAGGTAGGCTTTTCAGAAGAACCACAACTTCAATTTGTTCTGAAATTGGATTATTCACCCTAGCCAACGGGGCTGCGTAACTTTTGAACTTGTTAAGTTGCAATGCCACTGATGTAGAACCCTTCATTTCTAATTGGAAGAAGGAAATTAGAAGTGATATAAGTCACTATTGTGTCCTAGTTCCAAATAGTGCCTCCAATTTTATCCATGCTTCTCCTCCACTTTTGATGCCTGTAAGATGATGGATAATCTCATTATTTAGGCTCATATCTATAGTTGACAAAGCTAATCTGTTCTTTGAAATAGCTTCTGCACTTGGTCCTAGATTTGCAGGTAAAGAAGGAACTCTTGTTGCTTGTGTGGCCCCTCCTGTTCAGGTACTTCCTCCTGCACCATATGATGAGATGAGGCAGCCATAGTCACCAGGGGATGGTGACGTGTCCCGGGGACAGTGACGTCTCTGGGTCGGGGACGGGACCTGTACCTTTCCGGGGACGCCAATCCGGGACGGCACTCAAAATATGCTGATTTAAACGTTAATTTGAAATGGAAACCATTCATAAGGGTTTTGTTACCTTATAAGAGCACAAATAAACAAGAAAATAGTAAAAAGAAGATTTCCAAAGTGAAATATATGAAAACATGTGATGTGTTGCTGCCGCATTGTAGATATACACTGAATAAAAAACAGTATGCTGTAGATATCATCATATCATATATCAAAAAGAGTACATCTCATGAATAAAACCAAAAGATACAACCATGGCCCATATGGCATAGAATCTAGATGAATCATGATAGATCTAAGATAACTAAAGACTAAAGTGTCAAGGAGAATCCAAGTGGGGAGTTTGTGCTACATCAGTAGAGGTGGTAGCCCATGGTGCAATCTGAATCTCCACTTGCTCAAAGTATTCTGAATCATGTGCCTCATCTTCATGTTCTTCAGCTTGCACCTTGTCCTCCATCTCCCATTTTGTGAAAGGATCTGAAGCCATGCTTTGGGTCTTGCGAAGCATCCTTAAATTTGCACTGACAAAGACAAGATCACTGGCACGTTGCACACCAAGTCTATTCCTCTTCTTAGAGGCTACATGTCCATAAACACTCCATAGTTGCTCAAGGCAACTCGTAGTGCAAGCTTGGCTTAGTATCCGTATAGCCAATTGTTGCAACTCTGGACCATCAAATCCAAAATCTTCCCACCATAGAGCAGCGCCGACACGAAACCTATCTTCTTGTGCATCTGCACATGAAAATGAAGCATCTTTCATAGTTCTGTATTTGGATAATTGATCTCTAATAAGCCTCCTCGATGCATTATCTGGGACAAGTCTCTCCAATATCGTCCTCCATCCACTTGCTACCTCCGGATCAGCATATTGTTTCTTATCTTGGAATTCAGGGTCCACCATGAATGCCGCTGCATGGAGTGGGGAGTAATAGGCATTCCATCGTCGAACACATATTGATGAAATTTCTTCATACTTCTCATCCTCTTGCACTAGCTTCTTAAGTGACTCTATGGTTCGATCCATAGCTTCATATACTTTGCCAATGCATGGGTCCATAGAATCCACCACTCTTAGCAAGTGCACAAGTGGTTGCACAATATCCACTATGCGGCTAATATTCTCCCACCAAGCTGCATTATCTGCTAGTTTTCTGAATTCCTTTCCTACTGAAGTGGAAGCCTCTGGCATTGCTGCAAATTCATCACTCAATAGTAGGCCTCTTAAAACACCACTACACTTCACAACACGGTGTAACATGATGAAGTTATATGCAAATCGTGTTTCAACATATTTCAGCAAAACAAGAGTAGATCTTTTGCTGAACTCATTCTTCACCCGTGTATGATTGTTGATGAAGCTCACCAATGCATTTGCCTCATTGATTGAAGGCAAAATCCAATCCAAAGTGCCAATGTCTTTGAGAATATTATTTAGGCAATGAGCCATGCAAAAACAAACACTGATATGAGGATACATACTTTCAATGATTTGGGCAGCTTCTCTATTTGCAGCTTCCCCATCCGCTACAATCGCTACAACATTTGCTGGACCCACAATTTCTATGGCACTTGCCCACTCAGAAGCAAGCACATCGGCTGATTTTCCTGTCTCAGATGCATCATGGGATGATATGAAGTACATCTCACCTCGAAAGTAAGCGACAACTCCATGGATAGATCTCCGTTGTGTATCACTCCATCCATCCATGAGCAAGGAGACTCCATTTCTTTCCCATGATTTGCGGATATTCTCACATGCGGCTTCCACAAGTTTCTTCTCCTTGTCTAATAGAGTTATACGCAAACTCTCTGAATTGGGAGGAACATATTGTGGTCCATATTCCCCTACTTTTTTCATCATCTCCTTGAAGTACGGTGATCTATGAACAAAAAGAGAATTTACATTATACAAATTGTAAATAAGTAGGTAAATTGAAAATTCAGTTATGCCATATGAATTATGATTACTTACCGGGCTGCATTGAAAGGTATGTGGTCATGATAGAAAAACCTCGCCACTGCCATGTCAACCTCTTCCTTCAATTTGGGATTCCATTTGTCATCAAGGGTTTGTTGACGATGAATACGTCCGACTCCATATGGTGTGGAGCTTACAGATGGCATATCATTTGGTGTGGAAGAAGGACGAGGTCGACCCGTCGTTGCCGATGAAGATGCCTCCTTGGAAACAGAGGTAGAAGTTCTCACAAATGATGCGGGGTTGACCGGAGCTTGTGAAGCACGACGGGCATGCACATGGGAATCACTCACAGCAAGCTTGTTGAGAAGTTCTTGCTTTTTCTCCGAAGTGATGGCATTACAAAATTTTACTTCATTGCCACTCTCATGAAGAAGATGGGCACGCACCTTGTTCGCTCCACCGGTCCTTTTGTATCCACATAATTTGCATGTCCATGGTCTTGAACCACCTCCTTCTCCGGCGGACATTGGAGACTCCACCTCTTCCCACCATGTCCATTTTGCGACGGCCTTCCTTCTCTTGTATGTGCTTGATGAAGAGGCCATAATGGCTGCTCCTACACTCCAAATGAAAGAGAGGAGGAAGGTTTAAAACTCCAAAGGGTAAGTTCTTGAGCCTTGAGGAGAGGACTCAAGAGAGGGGCTGCTGAAATCACTCTCCTAGAGAGGCCCAAAGGTTAAGAGGATGGAGAGGGCTGCTGAATATGCAAGGGTGCACACCAAGGTAGCTCAAGAGAAAGCTGAAGGTAAGTTGTGTGTTTTGAGGGCAGCAAACAGCCCCTTTTATGCTTGTTTTGGGGCCCCAAAAGAAGCCTCTAGTAAGAGAATCTGGGCGCTAAATTTTCGAATTCGAAAATTTCAAATTTTTTCGTCAAAAAAAAATCTCCCGCCAAAATCTGGCGTCCCCAAACGACGTCATAACAAAAAAACGTCCCGGGGACGGCGTCCCGGGGACAGAAGCATGTGATGACGGATTTTCAGGGATGGAAGACGTCCCGCCCAGGCGTCCCCATACATATGGAAGGGGGGACGGCGTCCCGGCATCCCTAGGGCCCGGGGACGCGTCCCCCTGTGACTATGGAGGCAGCACTTTGAGCTTGTTCAGCTTGATTCATATAATGTTCATGTGCAACTTCTATATATAAACCTATACCTCCATGCTCAAATCTTCTAACTTTAGCTTCAAATTCATCCAAAGATGAGTGATCATGAGATAATATTACAACTTTATTTGTGAAGTGTGAAAATTTTCACCCTTAATCTATCAACCGCAACCATATCTCTAACTTAAGCAAGTAATATGCTCAAGAAAGTCTCTTAAAATATTCTCAAAAATACACCTCCATTGATACCAATTGTTGGTCTTTAAGGCCTACAATTGATTCTAGAGAGAGAGTGTAGAGAGAATATAGAGAGAGACAATAGAACAATGTACACGAGCTCGACAAAGGAGCCAAATAGCTCCAAAAATAATGCACTAGAATGCAAAAGTACTTGCATAATTCTCCAAAACCCAAGAGTTGAGTTAGGGAGAGATGGTATAGTATATGGATGATGGATTATGGCTAGTATGGTGGTTCTTATATAGTTTTTGTGTGCCCATGAATAGCAGGCGGAAAAATCACTAGAAAAAACCACAAATTTGACCATCCTGCGATTTGTGATGGAATTTACGGAAATCAGTTTTTTTATATGATTTATTGATTTTTTAAAGTTGCTTTTGGTTGCTTTTGTGTTGAAATGATCTGGACCATTGGATTTCGCTTTTTGCAAATTTAATCTCAGCCTTTGATACAAATTTAACGAAAAGCACCTTTTGCGTTGCAATTAGGGTTTGGATTTTGAACCCTCAAAACACCTCCAAATCTTCTGTGTGACATATCATTGGATATTTCTTGAGTAGCTTTCTCCAAATATGTTAAAAAAAAAAGGTTCTGCATATCTTGACTAATTTGACCATCTTTAACCTTGGTTTGACTATGGTTGACTTTGCCTAAAACTGGCCAAAACTGAAAATATATGCGCAATCCCTTTTGTGAAAGGTTGCATTTCCACACACACACACACACACACACAGAGAAAGAAAGAAAGAAAGAAAGACTTTTTAACGTCTATTAGAGGCCAAAATCGGCCTATGAGACAAAACATATACATCAGTATGATCCAATCCACTGTTATCCAAAACGAAAATAAAGTGCGAGTACTGCAAACGGGTATAAAAGGAGGGATAGTAGCTGGTATCAAGGGTGTGGGGTGCTATGGGTATGCACTCTATATGCTCAATGGGTGAGATACAAATATGATATGCATAGGGAGGGGAGGCTCGATGGTATCACAACCCCCTAAATGCCTGGAGTGGGTGTAGGATATAATGCATCGGTGGGTAAGGCATCATGGCGATCCTCAAAATGCTCTGGGCGTCCAAATCGATAGGGGTGCGCTGCTGACGTCTCTGTATCTCCATGTCATGGCGTGCGTGAATCGCCTGAATCTCTCTCTGATGTGGACGAGCTCTCCGGACAAGGGGTCTCGGTCGTCGACGCTGTCGTCTAAGCTCCTCTGCTCTGTGTAATGTGACACCCCGCATCGAGCTGGGCCCTCGAGTGTATGTGGGTCTGAAAAAATCTGTAATATAAGTCTGAGGGGGGGGGATCAAGTGTATCTCCATCTGCTGCTGGAGGAGTGATGCGCGACGGTGCTGGAGCTCTACTAGGAAACGACCTAGAGGGCGTTGGTCCTCTGTCCCCAATAAAGCCCTGATCTCTCTAGGCCCCCTGAAGAGCTGTGGGTAGCGGTCTCTGATGTCCTCATATGCCTGGCATCTACATGTGTAGTGCTCCTCGTCCTCCACCTCCTCTCTACATATCCTGCATAATCGCTCATCCCTGGGGGTATGTGTGGCTCGCCCAATCTCAATCTTGAGCTTGTGTGATGATACTCTGAGCTGCCCAATGGCCACTCTCTCAGCTGGTGCCATATATGTATCCATGTATCGTGGTCTCTGAATGAAACCATCCGCTGTCACAGTCAGGAAGTGCTCTCTGTAGTGTTGCCTCTTTGTGGGAAGAGGCCCCCGTGGTGCTATCCATGTCTCCCTGACGTGTATATGTAGTAGGTCCTGACGGATGATCCTATTCCTCTCCGAACGAGAGAGGGTAATGTGGGGGGAAGAGAGGTCATACTGAAAAGGGGGGAGATCCGTAATGCTCATGCCATGGTCTGCTAACCATCGGTAAGTCTGTGCATACCATACTCTCTCATGCCTTGTCTCTGCCAAATGTCTAGAGCTCTCAAATGCAAGCCTGGTGAGTCGGCTAGTGGGGAGCTCTCTGACTCTCAGAATAAAGGTCACCAACTGGAAGAGGGCCTCCACTAGCATCGGTGGTGTGCCAAGCTCAGCTCGTATAATGTCATGTGGAACGGAGGGCTTGTTGCGTAGCAAGCGTGATATCATGGTGATCTGGGCCTCTCAATCTGCGTCCACATCGCCTCTGTGATCCCTGGTGCCCATACTGCTGCTGCGTACATCAATGCGGGTGTCACTAGAGTGTCAAAGAGCCACCCCTTAGTCCGGGGCTCCTGAAAATGTGTCTGAAAGCAGCGTCTCTCCAATCCTGCAAGTGTCGCATAACCTCGAGTCAATCTATCTCTCGCAGCCTGTGCCATGGAGAATACCCCTGTGCTGCCCGAGAAGGTGATACCTAGGTAGACGTAGGAGTCCACTACCTCTATCTGTCCTCCAGCTGCTGTGAAAGAGGCGCGATGGCGTACTGTCCTGGAGGTATGGAAGATCATGACCTTGGTCTTGCCAAGGTTCACTGTGAGTCCTCTCTCCATGCAAAAGGTTCGAGCGCCTGTAAATGTGACTGCAACCCCTCCTGTGACTCTGAGAGCAGGACAATGTCATCAGCATATAATAGGATATGTACTGGCGTACCTCCGAGGTCTCCTCCTCGCCCTCCTGCTCGCTGTATATACTCCGTGATCTCGTCGATGTAGAGACCGAAGAGAGTGGGTGAGAGAGGGCAACCTTGTTTCACACCAATGGTGCTAACAAGGCTGTCTGATAGACCGCCGGGGCAGCGTACCCTGCCTGTGAATCGTGCATACAAAGCGTGGATGGCCCATAGCATGTCTGATGGAAGCTGTAACTCCTGGAGCCTCCGTAGTAGTCTCTCTCGAGGGACCATGTCGAAGGCTTTGCGGAAATCCACAAAGCAACAGTATAGTCTCTGCTTCCTCGCCTTCGCGCTCTCAATCAAGCAACGAAGCACGAAGATGTGGTCGATGGTGGAGAAAGTGCGGCGGAAGCCTGCCTGGCCGGGTGCTCTGATCCCCGCTGCCTCAGTGTGTGTACTGAGCTCTGCCTCTAGTACTGCCCCATAGATCTTGGCCAGGATATGGCCTATCATAATAGTCCTGTAGTTCCCTGGGTCCATCATATCGTCGGACTTATGGATAGGCGTAATGGTATGCATAGTCCATGAGTCGGGTAATCCCTCAACCAAAGCACGGTTGAAGAGATGGGCGATCAAGTGGGAAACTACATCTGTTGCGTATATAAAGTGCTCTCCCTGTAGCCCCGTGTGGTTTGCAGAACGGCCATGCTGTAGCCTATATATGGCCTGTCGTACCATGCCTGCTGTGAAGAGGGTGGATATCACCGGACGCGGTGTGGAAGGAATCAGTAACGGTGGCTGTCCTGGGACGTCATATAACCTCTGGGCGTAGGTGTGCCAAGTCGAAGGATCTGCTATGGGTGTAGGTGGACGTGGCTCACGTAGTGCCCTCCACGCGGTGGCACAATCCCTACTCATGAGAAGGTCGATCAACTCTGCCTCCTGTCTCTCCTCGAAAGCTCGCCGCTTCCGGCGTGTGAGGGCTCGCATCTGTCGTCGTGCCTCCCTCTCTGTGATGGATCCCAAGATACTCTGTGCTCTGAGATGTCGGTATAGTCGCCTACACTCCTCATCGTACCATCTATTCTGGGGTGTATGCCCCAGCCGTGTCGGATGTGCAGTGCTATGGGTGGTGTATGGGAAGCTGAGAGTAGCGGATGTATGGAGGATCGAGGAGAAGTGGGCGGTGAGGGTGTCCAAGGAGGCAGAGGGATCAAGGGAGTAGATGCGCTCTCGAACATGGGAGCTATAGATATGTGCTAGCTCATGTCTAAAGTGAATGGTGGTACGGGCTCGTGGCTGTATGGTGACGGGGTGGGGTATGCATGGTGAGCCGCGAATGGATAGGGCAAGATATGCGTGATCAGCTCCAATCGGTAAGGGTGGGATAGTGAATGAGGTGATCAGATGTGTCGCCTTCGGAGGTCCGATAACATAGTCTACCACACTGCCCCCCTGTGGTGTCGTGGGTGGAATGCAGGTGAGACCGCGCGAGGTGGGCCAGCTCTCCATCCCATTATATATAACGAGACGGTGTGCTGCTCCCATCTGGAGTAAGTGTCGGCCATATAAGGTGGGTGTGTGAGAGAGAGAGAGAGAGAGAGAGAGAGAGAGAGAGAGAGAGAGAGAGAGAGAGAGAGAGAGAGAGAGAGAGAGAGAGAGAGAGAGAGAGAGAGAGAGGGAGGGAGGGAGGGAGGGAGGGAGGGAGGGAGGGAGGGAGGGAGGGAGGGAGGGAGGGAGGGAGGGAGGGAGGGAGGGAGGGAGGGAGGGAGGGAGGGAGGGAGGGAGGGAGGGAGGGAGGGAGGGAGGGAGGGAGGGAGGGAGAGAGAGAGAGAGAGAGAGAGAGAGAGAGAGAGAGAGAGAGAGAGAGAGAGAGAGAGAGAGAGATGCATGGTAATAAAGTGCCTTGGACAGGATGGTTCTGTTAAAATGCAAGGGGATGCAGATAGCAGAGTGGAAATGCTCAAATTGGAGCACCCTCAAGTGGAAAGAGATGTACACTGTTGCTATAACTATTTCTTTTGGATTTATATGTTGTTAATCATCCTATATACTTTCGTTTCTCATCGTGCAGATACTAAAAGTAGAAGCTATCAACTACATGCATGAAAGTATGTTTAATTTTTCTATCAAGCGTCAGAGTATTGATTTCCTGTGTTTTTGTTTCTGAATGTTGTAGGTTTTTGGGTTACAAAGTGACCTTCGGCATGATCTTGACATGCACAATGCTTTAGAAGAAGCACTCAGATCGGAAGGATGCCCATCAGCATTTTCTAACCTACCTGTCCATGTACCTGTTATTATTGTTATTTTGTTTTCATTGAATGCTAGTAACTGACTCTTATGTCATGACATCCAGTAACTTCTGCTTGTTGATATCAGGCAAAGAAACTTGTTTCAGAGGTAATTATGCTGGAGATGGCCATTTCTAGCCTAGAGAAGCAAATAGCTTCATTGAACATGCAGGTAAGTTATGAGCTAAGAGAAAGGTATCTAGCAGAAAGAATACTAGAGGAGTTTCCCTATCACGGACAAGAGCTCAAGTCAAGGGACTCAACATGTAACCAGATGTGTTTCAAGCAATCAACCCACATCATTTCCTCAAATAAGCTCCCAAATGCAGGGTCTCCTAGATTATCTAACATGAGTTCTTCATTGACAAATGCATGTTCTGGGCAACCGCTCAGAAACTTCACATGTTCTCCTGGGCAAAATTTGCTTCAAGAATTTCCTGCTCGTCTTGAGGCAGGCTCAAGATCTGACTGTCTAGATGTAAATCACAGGGCTGGATGCAATCACTTGATGCAGCAATCTGGTTTTCTCATCCCACAAGAAATACATACTCCTTTAACTGTGGTAAGCTGAATATTCTTTGATGCCTTTCAAGTTCTTCAATGCAATGAACATACTCATGTACATAGACCTATGTCACCATTTACTTGGTAATTTTTGATAACATATCTACTAAAGGTTATATGATAGAGACATGAATGGGCACGTACAATATACATACTTAGCACAATAGCCTTTACTCCTTTTCTCGCAGCTTTCCTTGATGAGACAAGTGCTAGATAGTTTTGATGTTTAATTGTACACCCATATTTGAAGAAAACATGCAAGTATGTAAAATGTTTGAGACTTCCTGAGTTTAATTTTGAAAAATAGCATGCATGGAATGTGTCAGAAAACAATTACCAAAGACTGATCATGAATGGGCACATAACATATACATACTTAGCACAATAGCCTTTACTCATTTTCTTGCAACTTTCCTTGATGAGACGAGTGCTAGATAGCTTTGATGTTTAGTTGTACACCCATATTTCAAGAGAAGATGCAAGTATGTAAAATGTTTAAGACTTCCTGAGTTTAATTTTGAAAAACGGGATGCATGGAATGTGTCAGAAAACAATTATCAAAGACTGATTTTGTAGCTATAATATTTGGGAATGTTTTGAGAAGATTTTTGCGTGATTAGAATGATTGGAGAATTTCTGTCTCCAATGTGATATTTGAGAAGAGCGAAGATAGAGAGTGCGTTTGAATTACTTGGCTGTTTATGACACAGGCTTTGTCGCATTCCTGACCCAAAACTTGCAAGTAATAAGAGAGATTATTTCATATAGTAGTGACCTCGTGATAGGTGTAGAGGGTCAACATCTTGTAGACCACACTTTTTTTGTTCTTTTTGAGTACAGGAAATTTGAAAGCAACCACTATGAATGGGCGGTCAGCCCTCTACGTATGGATTTCATATGGATATGTCGAGCCTATGTAGGACTTGAACTTGGGATATCCTCCCAGCCGGTTTTGTGGCATAAACCACAGACTCTTTGATCAGGCAATGTGGAAAAATGATGCACATTGCTTTTCTCTTACATGGGATCCCATTATGCAAGAACTTTGTGCTTTCAGTAGGGTTATTTTCTTGCTTATGGGTTTGATCTGCACATTCATGCTGCACACTTGGTTTGCCATGCTTTACTCTCCTCATACAAATGTTGACACTATTTAGGGGCCAGTGTAAATGCCGATGTTTTTTCTATACAACATTCAATGGAGGAAATCTGTTTATGTGGATCAGCTGATTCAGTATTGCTTATCTTCTTTGCTGATTATATGTTTGGATGGACACATCCAGACAGTAGATCAATTATCAATTATGGAGTTGGTAGGTATTGGAGCCTTGATACGCTTCCTCTCGGCAAGAGTGCTCAATTCTGTCTCTAGTACCGCTCGATGTAACTTGGCCAATGTGGGGCCAATCATGATCATCTGATATGTGGCTGGAATCTGGATCCATAGCGTCACCTGACGTATGAATGGACACAATGGTGTGCTCAGTCCATGAGTGAGGGAACCCTTCAACTAGTGCATGGTTGAAGAGGTGGGCAATGAGCAGTGCTAGAGTCATGCATCCGTAGATGAGATGCTCTGCCTGTAAATCGAACTGGTCATGGGCCCTGCCATGCTGTAGATGGACAGTGGCTTGGCTCTCCATAGTGGGTGTGAAGAAGTAAGAGGTAGTGGGGAGTGGACTATGTGGCTTGGGAATGCGGGGCTGGAGTGGGATCTGGTATAGGCTCTGTGCATAGCTATGCCAAGTGCTTGGGTCTCGAATGGGTGTCTGCCGCCTTCTCTCTCTCAGATGCCGCCATGTCTCTGCACTTTCCCGACTCATGAGCAAGTGGTAGATATCCCAATATTGTCTCTCCTTCTTCCATTCTTGCCGCTTGTGGCGAGTAAGGCTCTGCATGCGGCATTGTGCCTGTCTCTATGCTCTAATATCCGTAGATGCTTCCTTAGCTCCCGACAATATGTATCATACCAACAGTTTTGGGGCATGGATCCTATGCGTGGAGGGTGTATGTGTGCGATGTGGAAAGCTTTGTAGAGCTTAGTCATGTAGGATGGTGGTGATATGTGATGTGAGTATGGCCAAAGGTGAGAGTGGATTGAGGGACAGCAGGCGGATGTGTAAGTGGTGTGTGTAAACATGTGAGAGCTCATGTGTGAAGTGTATCGTGGTGTGTGGCAGAATGAGTGAGGGAGGGTCTAATGGATATGAGATGAAAGTCTTAACGTGATAAATGTATTTTCAGCTCCGAGTGGATGTCGTCCAATCCTAAGTGAGGGAATAAATGAAGCTCCATGTCATATGACTCACACTGACGTGATTGGGTGCGGCCATTGAAGTCCCCTGCAAGGAAGACTTCACCTAGGGTGCTATAATGTAGTATCTCCTCTTAAAGTATTGTGTATGGGGAGTCTCTGTCCCGGTCGACCCCCCAAGGTCTCATCCTGCATATCGGGATCCGCATGGTGGGAAATGGCATATGGCAATGTAGACCCAACTCTCGTCTCTGCTTATGATATGGATCCGGCTCTGTATCTCTTGTCTAAATATGATGGTGACACCCCATGACCCTCGTGTTGAACTTTGTTTCATTGTGGTCCTGAATGCAGATTCCCATTGAAAACTTGCAATGCGAGGTAGGCCCCTTTCTGGGCTCTTGTGGATCTTTGTGATGCAAGCAAAGTCATGAGCATCTAGGATCTCCTCCGGTCGATCTGGCCGTGTCCAAAGTGCTCATTGTAGTTCCACATTGCTCCCCTGAGTGATGACTCCCAGTGTGGTGTTGCATTATAGGCCGCCTATCCCTATTTGATAGGGTGTCCATGTGAGACAATAGTTACGCAATATAACACAGGAGCAGTAGCAAAGAAGATAACAGATATAGGAGAATCTCAACAATTTTCTACTAACAGCAAGTACAAAGATGATGGCGTTGTCCACCAGTGCCCTCTCAAGGTAGAGCTTAAATGGTGATCTAGACAACTCTAGATAGGGAGATACAAGGTAGAGGTATGCCGGCTCAACTTGATGTCTCAGGTAGTGCAGAACTCATGTATATATAGGATCATGGGTTGCCTTCCGTGGACGGCTATACATGGGCGGTAGAGCATGGGTGGCCATTGCCCACGTAATTGTCATACACGGCTTAGACCGGTTGAACCGACCTAACAAATATAAATGATTTCTGACTCCGACAGGGAATATTCTATGGAATATTCCTTTTACCGTCACGCCGGGGGCACTGCCCCCAGACCCCCACCAAGGGGCCCGCTGGCCCCTTGGGACCCCCCATCCAGGGGCCCGCTGGCCCCCTTGGACCCTCGAGCCGGGGCTGCTCCCCGCTGCCCCGGACCCCCCTAATTGGGGACCCTGATAACTCCCTTTCCTTACAATACCTTACATGGTCCAATATGACCTTCATCCAACATGCAAGTTGGGATTCCCATCAATTGGGTAATGCACGCTTGGCTTCTCTTCATAATGGGGGCCTTACAAAATGTGCATACAATCATGAGGGGTAGACATTGATCATATACTAACAGTCCATGGATGAAGACTATACAGTCACGGTAAAAAGCCTTCCCTCCCTCTCGTCATGCTTGGAGGATCAGCGGCATACATGCACGTCAGTGCTCTATCTGCAACCTAGTGATATCCTCATCCATACATAGAGCTCCTCTGGCTAGTCCGCATAGTATTGACCATCATCGGAAGGAGGCAAGACGTGTCTCCTTAGAGCTGATATGAAGCATGAGTACTCATGGTCGAGATGTGTCTCTACCAACTCTCCATGCCCCTGTGAAAGGCATGTTTTCGTATTACAAGCGTTGGAAGATGTCAGTGGCATCTGCCTGTGGTGATGTGCCCTTTGATAGCCTCGTAATCCTTACATGTAATCGGTGTTTGTGTCTAAGTCTCTCTTCCTCGAGGGTGTCATGGATTCTAGAGAGCTCCTCCTTCCGTGCCTCCTCGTTGAATTCTTTCTTGACCCTCTTGTGAACTACTTCCACCCATGTTTCACGAGTGGACTCTACTTCTGACTTGATTTCTCTTTTGAGTGCCTCCTTGAGCTCTTCCACATGAGAGATCTCCCCTTCCTCTTTAACCATTCGTGCTTCGAGGCATTCATAGGCTGTTCGCCATGCGTCTCGATCTTCCTCGAGCTCTTTTATTTTATTGGTCAACTTACGGATTTCTTGGTTGAGAGTGAGACCCGCTTCCTTCTTGGCAACCTTTATAGCTTTGGAGATCAATTCTTTGATCTCTCGGTGGTCTATAGGTGCCATACTAGAGAGAGAGAGAGAGGAGGGGGGAGGGAGGGAAAGAGTGAAGGAGAGAGAGATGGGGAGAGAGGGGGCTAGGGTTAGGGTTTCAAGCTGTGGGGGTTTGGGTTTAAGGTTAGGATGGGATTAGGGTTTCGGGTTGGGGTAAGGGGTTAGGATTAGGGGTATGTGAGGGGTTTGGGTTTTAGTTTGTGCTCGAGTCATCGCTAAGGTTTGTGGATGAGGGGTGGGTTAGGGTAGGAGAGGGTAGGTTGGATAGAGGTGCAGCAGCAAACGGGAGGGAGGGAGGGAGCGGAGAGAGAGAGAGAGAGAGTGAGAGAGAGAGAGAGAGAGAGAGAGAGAGAGAGAGAGAGAGAGAGAGAGAGAGAGAGAGAGAGAGAGAGAGAGAGAGAGAGAGAGAGAGAGAGAGAGAGAGAGAGAGAGAGAGAGAGAGAGAGAGAGAGAGAGAGAAGAGAGAGAGAGAGAAGAGAGAGAGAGAGAAGAGAGAGAGAGAGAGAGAGAGAGAGAGAGAGAGAGAGAGAGAGAGAGAGAGAGAGAGAGAGAGAGAGAGAGAGAGAGAGAGAGAGAGAGAGAGAGAGAGAAAGAAAGTCATATTAACGTCTTCTGGAGGCCAAACTTGGCCTATGAGACAAAACCATGTACAAGTGTAGTAACCCTGTGTAGAAAACGAAATGAAATAAAAAGTACTCGCTACACAAAGCTATATAGAACTGGAGAAGGCTGGGGAGACATGGCTCTGACTCTACAGATAATGGCCACCTAATACATGGGGGATCCATAATGTGAGTGAGTAAAATACCCTAGCTACTGGTGATGGGCTAGCTACTGGTGATGGGCTGGCGGTGGATGTAGTATGTGGTATATCGGTGGTGGTCTGAGTACCTCTTGAAGGAAGACAACCCAGGGGGTGGTGGTACGCCTCTGCTCCATCATACGGTCGTAGGCTGTCCGGATGCGTGAGATATCCTCCTGATATAGTCGTGGTCGACAATATCCAACCATGCGTGGTCGGCGTCGTGCTCTCTGTGCTGATGCCTGGTGGAGCGTGAGCCCTATAGATGGACCTCTCTGATGTAACTCAGCTCGCTGAAAGAACTGAGTAATGGTCTGCTGGGTACTCACCCGTGTCTGATGTGTGGGCTGTAGTGACCGCTCTCGCCTCTCGTATGCTGCTGCGAGGAAGCGTCCCAAGCGCCGCTGATCTCCCATAATCACGCAGAGCTGGAGTGACTCCTCTATCTGAAACTGTGCTCGTAGGTCTAAGTATGCCGGGCATCTGATAACAAAATGCTCCTCACTCTCTACCTCTGTCTGGCATACTCGGCACCACCTCTCCCCACGGGGGACTCCCTTGGATCGGCCCCTCTCAATCTCGAGCTGATGTGATGAGACCCGGAGCTGACCAATGACAATGCGAAGGTGGTGGGGTAGGTATGTCTGCATGTATCTCGGAATCTCGATGAAGCCCTCGTCCGATATATGTAGAAAATGCTCACGGTAATAGAGCATTTTCGGTGGCAATGTATCCCTTGGGCTCACCCATGCCCTCTGTATGTATGTATGAAATATCTCCTGACGAATGACCCTATTCCTCTCCTGATGAGAGAGCGAGTAGGTGGGTGCATGTAAGTCATACTGTAGTGGTAGTAGCCTGTCTATGTCAAAACCATGGTGGGCCAGCCAGTCTCGTGTCTGTGCATACCATGAGGAGGTGTCGCCTGCTAATTCCATATCACGTGATGCATGGAAAGCACGATAAGCAATGCGCTCTGTATCCATGCTCCGAAGTCTGTGTAGAAGGCATACTGTCTGGAATAGTGCCTCAACTAGCATCGGTGGTGCAGCGAGCTCTGCTCTAATGATATCATGTGGTACTGAAGGCTTGCTGCGAATAAGTCTGGCAATCATGAGGATCTGTGGCCTCTCCAATGCTGTCCATACTGATGTAGCTAACCCCGGCCCCCAAATGGCTGCCCCATACATGAGCGCTGGCATAACCAAAGTGAGTGAGAGAGAGAGAGAGAGAGAGAGAGAGAGAGAGAGAGAGAGAGAGAGAGAGAGAGAGAGAGAGAGAGAGAGAGAGAGAGAGAGAGAGAGAGAGAGAGAGAGAGAGAGAGAGAGAGAGAGAGAGAGAGAGAGAGAGAGAGAGAGAGAGAGAGAGAGAGAGAGAGAGAGAGAGAGAGAGAGAGAGAGAGATTTTTATGGCTTTTCAGGCAGATCCCAAGTCTTGTTTATCACCGTTTAGAGGAATGTCTACTGGAATAATGCAGCCAGTCCATTCGAAGAACTCCTGGTGTAAGCCAAATATGCTTTCAGAAGAAATGGTTAAATGTATGGTGAATATATATAGGCATTTATCTAATTCCATTGACGGACGTCCATCATGCACAAAAATTGCTTCACCTACCTCACCCTATGGAAACACAAGCTATTCCTCTGTATCCTCAACTTCTGGATCATCTTCTGCAACTCATAGCCCACCACTGGCTTCAAGAAGAAAGGACCTGCTATCAGAGAAGTCCTTTGATCCTTACAAGCTATCAGAGAAGATCCCCTGGTCTAATATAGGTGCATATGAAAATGCAGTAGAAGTCTCTGAAATGTCTGTTGGGAAGGAGCAGCTGGACTATGCAGCAGAGGCACTTCGCACATTTAGGTTAATATGGAAATCTTTTCCCTTAATGCTGGATTTTTGAAAAGAAATCTAGATTGCCTTCATGGAATCATGCATTGAGATTTTTATTTTTTGTTGGACTCGCAGATCACTTGTGGAGCAATTGTCTCGCGTAGATCCAGGCAAAATGAAGCATAATGAGAAATTAGCATTTTGGATCAATGTATATAATGCGTTAATGATGCATGTGAGTTCTTGTGCTTGTAGTAATCAATAGTTGGGAAAAAATGAGTGGAATGAGTTCTTATTATTTTAACTCAGAGTAAGTTGGTGTTATTTACATAATCTTGCTTTTTGTATCTATAACATCACCGTGAGCTTCGGCAGGTATATGTATACTTCGGTTGATTTTGTCAAAGAGCATAATTGTCATCAAATGCATATATGTCATGGAATCATTCTGATATTCGACTTTGTATACTGCATGCTTTATGACATTATTGTGCACTATATAGGTATGAGTAATGTGGTACAAACTACCATTCATTCCTTTCAAAGACGTAATGGAAGTGCACACCACAATGACACATGACAAGAAACATGTAATGCTACAAAATAATGCTGGATTTTTTGACATGGTTTGTGATAATATTGAAGTAAGGCATAGATTCACACCTCCACTCATGTGTGTGAGTCTGTATATGTATTATATACGTATGTATGTAATGCCTGTAGGGATATTTGCTTTTTGATATGTTTGGGGTGACATACTGTGATGTCATGCATGGGGATCACTTTGTCTCGTCATATGTGATTGTGGTTAGCAATTGGCTGAGCTTCGAGACATAAGGATGCATTGGAAAATAAACACCTTTCTATGCTAAGGCATTGGTTGAACATTGCTCACTCAATATTGCACTTGTTGTTGTCTTCTTTATTTCATTTAATTCTTGTTCTTCTTTTTATGAAATAAAAAAGTATAGTTTTCTTTTTTCTTTTTTCTTTTTCTTTTTAATTTCTATTTTTTATGTCATAGTTTTTACCTCATAAATGTAATTTACTCAATTGTTTCTTTGTTTTTCTTTTTGCAAGGCTTTATCATGACTGAGTTAGCCCTTCACTTCTTTAAGTGATAGAAACTCAGCTCACTGGCTTTATTAGAAGTTTGTTTGGTAAGACCACTTATTAAAGCTTGCACCTACTCTAGGGCACTGATAACATGAGTAGGGGTGTCATAGTTATTTATCCAAGCTATGAATGGTAAAGTTCAAAATCTGATATTTCTCCTTTTGGAAAGGCGTAAAAGTTCAAGATGGATTTTTGATTTGGTTACCTTTTTGTGTGTGTTATTTAAAAGAAAAAAAAAAAAAAAAAAAAATCTAAACTCTCATTAAAAAAGCTTCTGTACATATGTATATTTTTTCTATACAATTTAGTATTAATATTTTTATTATCGTCATTCAAATTACTCTCTTTCCTCGTTTTATACGATTTCTTATTTATTCATTTTAATTTCTTCTTATTATTTCTAATAAAATAAATTATTATCTCTATTATTACTTTAAATTTAGTATTAATATTTTTATTATCTTCATTCAAATTACTCTCTTTCCTCGTTTTATATAATTTCTTATTTATTCATTTTAATTTCTTCTTCTTATTATTAATTCTAATAAAATAAATTATTATCTCTATTATTACTTTAAAGTTTCTTCCCTTTGTCTTTTGGTTTTATATTATTTATTTCATTATTTATTTATTCATGTGATTTGTTTTTGTGTTTGATATTCTATTAAAATGATCTTTTATTCTTTTTGGATTATTATTTATGTATTGCTTTATTTAAATGAATAAACTAATTCATTCATTAATTTATTCTTTTGCGTTTTTTATTATGCTTTTTGGTTCACATGTTTTTTCATGATTTATATTGACCTTTGCAAGTTCTTGTTTTGGATGTTGTATTTTCTTATGTTTTTTATATCTGCTCATTAACTTGAGTTTGTAAGTGTGGATAAATCTGAACTTATTATTGTACATTGTTAGATAGAGCTCGAAAAGGAGGGAGCAAACATGAACTGGGTTTAACTTGGCAGAGCTTAAGAACACATATGGGCAGTCAAGTGGAAGAAATGAAGCTGGGAGCACTAGAACAACGTCCACCACTTGATTTCCTATTTGACCAATCTCCAATGGTTTTCTTCCTTGAACGCTTTGTTGAAATATTATATCAAGAAATGAAAGCTCTAGCTAGCAGAGGTTC
>CM035410.1:128199395-128204395 GCA_020310875.1 Ceratopteris richardii | reverse complement strand
GTATAGTCTTAAGCCTACACTAATATCTTTTGAGTCTTATCATCATGGGAAGAACTCCTAATGTTATTCGCAACCATGTGAAAGAGCTTGGCAAGAACACATGGCAATGCAAGTATTGCATGGGGTTTACACGGGCATTGCATCTCGTATCAAAGCTCATCTCCTTGGCTTAAAAGGTGGAGGCATTGGAAAATGCACATGTATTCTTCCAAGGATTGTTGAGGAGCTAACTGTTAAACTTCAATTGAGCGAAGGGGTGGGTAAGATGCCAATTGGTTCATCTTCATTGTCACATAGCAATGAAGAGCAAACCAATCCCATTGATGTCATTGATTATACCCCTAGTTCATCCAAAAGGCCCCGCACCGAGAGCATTAGCTTAGTGAACATCTCTGAGGATCCTAGACCCAAGATTCCAAAGAGCAATATATTTGTGAAAGGTAGCGTGAGGGCTGGAATACAGAAACAATCACTGAATGAAGCAACTTGAGAGATAACCAAGCTCTTCATTGAATGTGGTATCCCATTCAATGTGGCAAACACACTTGCATGGAAGAGGGCCATGAAGGCTATGAGTAGGATTGGTTATCCTTGGGAGGGTCCATCGGGGAAAGTCTTACGTACCTCTGAGCTCTCCAAACAAAAGACATTAGTTGAGTCAGAAATGTTGTCATTGAGGAGCTCATCGGAAAAGTATGGCTGCTCTATTCTATGTGATGACTGGTCAGACATGAGGAAGAGGAATGTTTACAACATTCTTGTCTCTTCATGCAAGGGCACAATGTTCTTACGTGCCATACCTACACATGCACCTGGCACAAATGTTACTGGCCAATTCATATTTTCACATGCTCAAAAAGCCATTGAGGACATGGGGAGTGAAAACGTGGTGCAACTCGTGACCGACAATGGGGCTAACTGTGTGTCCATGGGGCGTATGGTTGAGGATATGTATCCCAAAATCAAATGAACACCTTGTGCATCACATAGCTTAGATCTACTCATGGAAGACATAGGGGGAATTCCATGGATAAGAACCATCCTAGATAAAGCCAAATTTATAGTGAAGTTTGTCACTAGCCGCCCTAAAGTCCTCCACATTTTTTGCGCTCACTCCTCCTTAGATTTCCAAAAACCTTCTCTCACCCGTTTTTGTTACAGGTACATAGTCATAGATAGAGTCTTGAGAGTGAGGAAGGGTCTTTTGCGCACATGTGTTTTAGAAGAATGGTATCAATAATATGAAGTTAGAGCAGGGAATTCTCTCTTCACAAAGTTTTCATCTCTTGTCATGGGAGAGGACTAACTTTGGGTGAAGAGAGAGATATTGGTAGCTGCTATTCAGCCTGTATACACTGTGCTCCGCAGTACAGATATGAAGGGTAGCACTCTTGGCCTTGTATATGGGTACATCAACCGTATACAAGATTGCATCCAGTGAGTCGATGGACTTTCAGAGGAAGAGTAAGTTTATTGCAATTTTCTACTTGTTTATGTTTTGATGTTACATATATCATGATTCATGATTCATGTATGATGTATCGTGTTACATGTATCATTGTAATTTGTATGATTATAGTCTAGACAATTACTTACATATGTTTTTTAATTCTTTTATTAGAAAGAAGGTTTATGTGATGCTATCCAAGGTCGATGGGATTGGTTTCATAAACCAATCCATGCAGTTGCTCATATTCTTCACCGACTCTGGAGGAGTGAGGAACAATGCATAAACGAGATTCTTGAGGATAGCTGGATTGCGTACATCGTAGGATGGACAAGTGGTGATGTAGCCCTCTTGTCTAAGTTGGAGGATGAGAGAGTGCAGTTCCGTAGCATGGAGAAATATTTTGGGAAGCCTACGGCACGGCTACGAGAGAATCAACTTTCTCGTGTCACATGGTGGGAGAAATATGGAGTTAGTACTCCTATATTGGTGAGTGATTTTTTAGTAAATATTTCATCTTATTATCAAAGAATCAAGTTTAAATAATTTAATTATGTGTGAATCGTAGAGAAAACTTGCCTTGTGGATACTTTCGCAAGATTGTAGTACAGGACCTGCAAAGAGGAATTGGAGCACATGGGCTCTATGTTGAAGATAAATGTACAAGCTCATTTTCATATGAGCCATGCTTCGATAGATTTACCAAATATAAAGATAAAGAAAAAGTAGAGGAAAAAAGGAAAAGATAATAAAAGAAAAAGTCTAGTCAAAATTCATGATGAGTAAGAGATACAATATCTTGCCTTGTAGTTAGTAGCATGTAGTGGAGAAAGTGGTGAGTTAAGAAGAAGGCACAAACTTCTTCACATGCTCATTGGTTATAAAAGTGAAGTGGGAGCACATTCAAAACAAGGAGAGAAAGAGGCAAGAGCTCCCAGTAGTCGGATTTAGCCATTTTGTCGTTTGTCCTCCCTTAGACTCCTTCCAGCCGCAGGTCAGTTTGTACACAACTCTGTTGTGGAGCTCATATCTCAGTGTATATATAACCATTTCTTGCGTTTAAACATTCATTGGAAAGCTTATCTTGTGTACTTTCTCCATACCAAATATCTCTTTGAAAGCTTATATAGTTTGTGAGATATCAGTGAAAGAGTGAAGTCTAGTTTTTCAGTATACCTGTGTAGACAAGTAGTCTATTTTGGTCGGTTAAGTTTCCCAACCAAAACATATCCAAATTGCTTGATTTTTGTCTTGTTGGAAAGATCTTGGCATCTACTTTCATTATCCCAAATATCTCACTCAGAAGTTTTATATTCTGTAAGATATCTGTCAGAGAGTAAAGTCCAGTTTTACAGTGTACTTATGTGTGCAGGTGGTCTATTTTGGTCAGTTGAGTTCCCTGACCAAAACTCATCCAAATTACTTGTTTTTTAGCTTGTTGGAAAGCCATTTGTGTCTACTTTTTTGTACCAAATATCTTTCTCAAAGGATATATATTCAGAGAGTTATCAATCCGAGAGTGAAGCTTAGTTCTTCAGCATACCTGTGTGGACAGGTAGTTCATCTTTGTCAGTTGTGTTTCTTAATCAAAGCTTGTCCAAATTAAGTTATTTATAGCTTGTTAGAAAGCTCTCTTTGTCTACTTTGATTGACTAAAGACTCAAGTCCATTCGAGTTTTGTATTGAGAGCAGCAAGCTATCTAAGGTGCAGCTGTTTGTCCAAGTGCTTGACATACAAGGTTTCACTACACATTTCCGTTACGCATAGGAGAACTCATTCTCCACAGTTGGTATCAGAGCAAACTTGGTGCTGAAGCTTCATCAACAGAGCTGGAGATAAAGAAAAGCAAAAGAGGAGCTATAAAACAAGGAGGAGCTTCACAAACGCAAGAGCAAAGGACTATAACTATTCGAGGTAACTCTCAAAGTCTTTGATACTCTTCAATGGCTGACTTGGGTCAACAAGTAAAGAAGTTGGATAACTATCCGTGTGGAAGTTTAGAATGACCAACTACCTAATGGGCAAAGGCTTATGGGGTATTGTGAGCGGCGATGATGCTCAACCTCAAATCAATCAAGCTATGGCCACCGAAGTCCAAAGGAGGAAAGCAAAAGAATGGGAAGAGAGGAATAGGAGAGTCATGTTCCTTATTTCGCAAGTCATTACTAATGCCATGGTAGGGCATATTCAACATCTAGAGAAAGCTAAGGATGCTTGGGAAGCTCTTGAAAGGATGTATTCAACAAATACCAAAGCTAGGAAACTTCAACTCAAGAATGAGTTGAACACAATCAAGAAAAGTTTGAGTCAGTCCATAGCTGAATATACTTTGAAGATTAAGGAGCTAAGCGATGCTTTAGCTTCTATTGGCACAACGGTTGAAGACGAAGATCTTGTGTGTTATACTCTCAATGGATTGAGAGAAGATGAAAGATGGAAGCCGTTTATAACTTCCATGAACTTGAAAGATGCATATCCAGGTTTTGAACAACTAATCCCTCATCTTGTCAGAGAAGAGCTTAGCTTCGGTGGTCCCAAAGGAAAGGACATCCACAACCAAATGTTATATGCAGGTCGAGGTAAAGGAAGGAACTCAAGAGGATGCTCAAGAGGAAAAGGAAGAGGTCACAACTCCAACTACAACCAAAACAGTTCGGAAGACAACAAGGATGCATCAAATGCCAACGCACAAGGAAGAGGTCGAGGTAGAAGTAGAGGAAGAGGCCGAGGCTCCTACAATTCTCATAAAGATATAACATGCTATCATTGTGGTAAAGTAGGACAATATGCTAGTGATTGTTGGCCGAAGAATGGAAGGCCAAATGGAGGCAATCAAAGGAACCAAAGCAACTATGCAAGCACCTCAAGTGAAGGAAGCAAGGACACACTACTTGCAATGAGACATGAGTATAGAAGCTCTTGTGAAGACGAAAAAAAATGGTACATTGATTCATGTCGTAGCAACCATATGTCATGCCAAGGAAGTTTGTTCACTAATCTACAGGTACCAAGAGCTTGACTTATGGCACAAAAGAATAGGACAAATCAACATTCCAAAGCTGAAAGACATGAGCAAACATGAGGTGGTAAGAGGTCTTCCAAAATTTAATAGCATTGGACTACATGAGTTATGTGAAGCTTGTCAACTAGGAAAGCAAACGAGGCAGCCATTCAAGAGGAGCAATTATGTGGCTCCAAATGTCTTGGACTTGATACATACGGATGTATGGGGACCAACCCAAGAGGCATCAATGGTTGGTAATAGATTTTTTGTCACCTTCATTGATGATCACTCAAGAAAGGTATGGCTGTTTTGTATGAAGCAAAAATCAGAGGTGTTTTCTATATTCAAAAGATTTAAAGTTGAAGTTGAAAAAGAAACAGGAAGGTCTATCAAAACCTTAAGGTCCGATGGTGGAGGAGAATACTTCTCCAAAGAATTTTCAGATTTTCTACAAGAGAATGGGATCAAAAGGCAATTCACTTGTAGGTATACACCACAACAAAATGGAGTAGCTGAGAGGAAAAATAGGAAAATTTCTGAAATTGCAA
>CM035410.1:128124395-128189395 GCA_020310875.1 Ceratopteris richardii | reverse complement strand
ACTATGGTATGTATGTATGTATGTTTGTATGTACACATACATTGTATACATACATACATTGTATACATACATACATACATACATACATACATACGTACGTACATACATACTCACATACATACATACATACAAACAAACATACAAACATACATACATACATACATACATACGTACATACATACCTACGTACGTACGTACATACATACATAGATACATACGTACCTACATACGTACCTACATACATACGTACCTACATATGTACCTACATACATACGTACGTACGTACGTACACACACACACACACACACACACACACACACACACACACACACACACACACACACACACATATATATATATATATATATATATATATATATATATATATATATATATATATATATATATATATATATATATATATATATATATATATATATATATATATATGCACGTGTGTGTGTATGTGTATATATATGTATGTATATATCACACGCACACACACACACACACACACACACACACACACACACACACACACACACACACACACACACACACACACACACACACACACACACACACACACAGAGTAGCATGAATGATCTGTTGATATGTTCAATGTTTGTGTACGTGTGCAAGATGTGTATGTCAGTATGGTTTCTGAGTTTTCATCCACAGTTTGCTGGAGTTTCATGTGCTACACTAATGATGTATATGACTGGGAATGCTACTACAGTATTAGAGGTTCTTATTCGATTTGAGCATGTGGTATTACTTTCCTTCGAAAGCTTTTCAATCTCCTCGTTTGTGGTTCTGTAGGCATACCTTGCATATGGAGTACCAAAAAATGACTTCAAGTTCTTCTCACTGATGCAAAAGGTTTGTTTCTGTCATGTATCATTATGAAAAAGTTACTCAATATTACGCTTTATGATTGCAGCTTCTCTAAATGTGAGGTTTCCTACAGGCAGCTTATACCATTGGAGGCCACTCATTCAATGCAATAGTCATTGAACATTTATTGCTTAAAGTCAAGGCCCAGTGGTACAGACCCCAAATTGTGAGTCTATTGGAATTCAAGCTGTTTCCAGCTTTATCATTGACTGTTTTGACTGATTTAATAGTCAGACCATATCCTTTGACAGGCATTGCTCTTGACGCATCAGAAATTGACATTGAGAGAGGAGGTCAGTATGTTTGCGATTGACCAGGCAGAACCATTGGTTGCATTTAGCCTGAGTTTTGGGGCTATGTCCTGTCCTGCGGTAGGTTTTCATGTCTATGATGCTCAAAAGCTGCATTGGCATGGGTATACATGAATGCTGATGGGTTTTCTGTTCTTCCAGGTAAGGATGTACACAGCGAACAATATATACCAGGAATTGCAATCAGCACTGCAAGATTATGTCCGTGCATCAGTGGGATTGAGTACAAGAGGGAAGCTGCTCATACCAAAGCTTCTCAATGATTTTGGGCTGGACATCATACAAGAAAGCAAGCTTCTTGACTGGATTTGCCAATTCTTGCCTTCTGAACAATCCAAATTAGTGTACAACTGCATAACTCATCGACAACGCAAATCTCACAACTCCAAACATCTTTCTGTTCTGCCCTTTGACTTTCATTTCCGCTACTTGTTTCTCCTACAGTGCAATCCATAGATCAGAGTAAAGATTAACTCTTGCAGGGTAATCACACAGGAGTCTGGTTATGTTCATAATATGGAAGATTGTAAGGCTGCAGATAGTGGGTTAACTCAGATTGGGTGCAAGTGGAAACTGTTCCACACATACTCATGACAGGCCATTATACATGATGACCTTGTAACTTATAAATAGCCCATAAGAGTATTTCTATGTGTACACATGGCAGAGAATTTCATGCATTTTTGAGTTTCCAAGGTATATCAGGAGGGATTTAGAGAACAAGAGGAACCATTGTGGAATGGAAGTGTGATCAAGGTATGTATGGATATAAAGATCAAAGGACCCCCCTGTACTGCAATTTGTGTGTAGTGAAAGCTGTGACCATTCTTAGAAAGGATGTTAGGCTAAGAAAGTTTTCTATTCCAGGGAAAAGACCCCTTTACAAGAGGATATGATTGTCTCGACCAGCTTTTTAGCATGATCTTGTTTGTATGTCACGAGTATTTTCTTTTCGGTCCGTATCATTGTCTCTACAACTTGTTATTTGGCATTATGATGGCTTGGCTTTTGATTGGCTCCCTCTTCAAAGAAATGGGTAGTATCCCATGGCCAGGATCTATTTGCAGGGCCCTCAATGTCTGATGTTGGGTGGTAGAAGTGGAGAGTAGTCATTGGATGTCCTTTTGGTGCTTGTAGGAATCACACCAGAGCTAACTGGAAGTATGTCTGAGTTTGATCACATAAATTTTCTTTGGTGGTTTCTCATTGTTTGTTTCAAGCCCTCTGCAGGTAGATCAATCAAATCAAATTCAAATAGCATGCTGAAGCTTCAAACTCATGCTTTTTACGCTCTGCAAACAGGAAAAACACTCATTACATAGCAAGTTGAAGGCATGATGCTTGGTGCTGCGAGCAAAGTTGGCAGGTATTGATACATGCCTATGGCCATAATTATCAACGAAGTCCCCATCTTCTAAATTTGTCATTTAGGCTGACATAATTAGAAGGCCTCAAGTAAGCAACATGTTCATATCCTTTCTCCAAGAGAAAAGAGTTCTTACACTTATATAATCACCTTCACTATAATTTTGGCCCTGACAGCCAAATCAAATCCCGAAGCGTAAGAATATTACAATAGCTTGGAGGGATTCTGAACAAATAGCCATTGGTGGGCAGCTACTGCTGACACAGCTCCATGAGTTATTGAAAGATGAAGTTTTCCCGAATAATGAATGAAATATGCTTATCATTTAATGTTCACACAGAAAGGCAGAATCTAATCCTTAAATGAGCCCATAAAATCCAACAATTTAATCTGAAAGAGAACAAAACTTGATGAGCATCGTTTGCCCATGCCGGTTTTCTATCTGCTAGTGTTGGACCCACTGTTTATCGGCAGCTTTATGGCGTAGAATGTACAGTTTTTTGTCCAAGCGTGCAATTCTTGAATTGAAACGACTTTATGAGGCTCCAATCCAAGTAAATCTGAACTCTTAATGCATTCTCCTAGATTAGTGAATTGGCAATTTCGCGGGACCAGATAGTTGCTTTAACTACCAAGATTTTTCATTGCAAGGAGTATACATATATCGATTTCCCCTAATTACTAAAAAAGCTGTGACTGCCAACGTAAGGGTAGAGTCGAGAAAATTCAGCCGAATTGATATGTACACGGTAAGCACTGTTTCCAAGTTCTGACTTCCGGAGAGAAGACGTAATCAATTGTTGATACTAAGTTTATTTTGAGGAACTACAGGAACGGAGAAGTGCATGATAAATTTATAGTAATTCACGAAAACAGTAGAGGAAAGCCAGGACCATCGGTTAAAACTTGTTCATTGGCGGCCTAATAATCACTTTGATATTAAAAAAATCAAATCTCATTGCGATACATGTGTGTATGCCCGCGCGCGCGCATTGCGTTCGTTTATTTGCAGGACTACATATGTACTGCGTGGAAGTATGGATCTATTTATGTGCTATGTATGAAGTGTGCCTATATACGTGTGTTTTGATTGCGTGAATTTGGATGCCTGCACATGACAGCATGCGTCATTATGTTTCTATGTGCGTGCACATGTCTCATTTTAAGAAACAACAGAAGCTGAAATTAGATGGGGAGCGGACATCCATGTTTTTTGCTGATGATTGGTTTACACTTTTTAGGTCACCGGGTCATCGTAATTATGGACATATGCATTCCGATGATAGAAGGTGATGCAGATCGGTGTACAAGTCGATGATCTTTAAATTCGTGTTTGCAATGCAGATCTATGTAGAAGACGGTGATTTTCAAATTCTTGTTTGCACTACGATTCTTGTTGCACCTATTGTAGAGAAACTTTGTTGGGATGGAAGAGATGCTCAGACACATGCATTGATAGACACATGCATTGATAGCTTTGTTTGTCAAATGTGCCAGAATCTCTTCTGCTCCTAAAAAACAACAAAAGATGGTTGGGGTATACTTACCACTTTGTGAGGCAAGAAATGAGGCTCGTGTTGCTTACCTCCAAAAACAGTTGGAGAGTGAGCATATGAACGAAGGAGATTATACGGATAGATTTTTAACAAAGATCAAAGATTTGGAGTAGTTTTTTGTTGATGAAGTTTTGATGATGAATGGCAATCCAAATGCCTTAATGTTTGAATTTTCTGTTTTATTGCAGGAGATAATCCAGGTAAAACATGTCAATTATGAGTGTTGTAGATCAAGCTTTCTTAGCTAGTTAGAAAGACAAAGGTAAATGGAGCTCATCTATTAGTAAGCAAAAATCTTCTAATGCTGCACAGTTTAAGAAGGAAGTTGAAGATGATAAGAGAACAAAAAAGTAAAAACAATTTTGCAAATCATGTGATATAAAGACTCGTCCAAAATTGGCTGCAAAGGAGGCAAAGACGAAAGCGGATGGAATGGTTGTTGCAAAGGCGTTTATACTTAAAACTAAGTCTACTAATCTTGTGGAGAATGAAGAATAGGTGTTTACTATTGTTTGCAACTATGAACTATCTTCTCATGAGCAACATATGTCTGCAGCTGACTCAGATCTTTGGTACTTTGATAGTGGGGTAATCAAACATATTACCTTGCAGTGCAGTGTCTTCAATTCACTTGAGCCTTCCCTTATTAGGAATACTATCACTGCACTAACAACTCTTATCTTGTAATGGGAGTTCGTAAGATCATTTTGACTATTGCTGATGGTAGTTCTTTCATATTGTCAGATGCTTTCTATGTGCCAAAGATCAAGAAAAATCTATTGTCAGTTTCAACATTAGTCAAGATTGTCTTTGTGAAGAGATGATGAGATATATGCAGAGATGACTTGGTGTCACAAGGAACTTGCTCTACACCAGCAAATATAACTTCAGAGATGCTTAATGTACTTCTTTAGCTTCCTAAATATGCATAAAGAGACACTAAGTCCTTTGGAACATCATTGCCAAATGATTGCATCATAATAGATGACTTCCACTTCACAAGAGTTGAAGAAACCTTCTATTTTGGGAATGAAGGTCACAAAAAAATGTTCAAAGCTCACTACCTGGTATGAATTTACTAGAAAGCTTTGGATACAACTAATTGAAGTGTATAACTAACCTAAGCAAGTTACCTAATGAATTTAGATGAACCATATAGAGAGCAATGAATTTAGCACGTCTTGAGGGTCACCCCTACTTTTTAAGAGCAAGATGAAGTGAAGACATAGTCAACTTCAAAAATTCTCAACTTGAGATCCTTTGATCCAATGACAATGAAACTTGATATCTAGATGTGTGACAATTGGTCCAAGTGAAAGTTTTGAAAAAGGATACGCACATGGAAAGAAATTGAACAGCAAAGTTCACTATGTACCTTAAGGTATTGTCGGGGAGAGAGCTTGGAGGACAAGCGTGTGACGGTAAGACGTAGAGTAGCGACGTTGGAAGGTTAAAAAATCATCATTTTCAGTTCAGTTTCTGAGTTTTGCTTCATCCCCATCATCATCATCACCACCATCTCCTCTCATCTTCACCTTCTCTGATTTTTTCATTTTTTTGACTTTATATCCTCTATTTTCGACTCTTCTTCTTCATTCTTGGTGCGCAGGGACTTCAGAGAGAGTTCAGAGCTTAAGCATGGAAGAAATACAGAGAATCGCGTGATTAAAACTTCAAAAAGCTGAGTGGCAATATCGCGGAGTGACAAGACTTGCATTTGGTATCGCGGCGGTGGTATCGTGAGTTAGAAGGGTGGTTTTGCATCTACAGGTTGATAGGAGTGACAAGGAGAACATAAGGTACACATATTTGCAAAAACTTTTGAATTTGGGCTTAAAAATCTCCAAGTATCGTGTTCGGTTGAGTTTTGGTATCGCGATACCAGAATTCCCGAGTATCGTGATACTTGTCGAGGTATCGTATCGTGCATGCCCACTTGAGGTATCGCGATACCATTCTAGTATCGTTTCGTCAAGTGTTGGTATCGCGATCGTGGTCGTCCCAGTGGTATCCTATTGTTGACCGAGCAATATCGTATCGCCCATGATGGTGGTATCATATCGCCTGAGATCTTGGTATCATATTGTGCAAAAATGTGGTATCGTATCGTCCATATTTCCAGTATCGTATCATGAGATTTCCAGTATCGTATCGCGAATTGTTGGTATCGTATCGTCTATAGACAAGTATCGTATCGTCCCTTACCCTGGTATTGTATCGTGTGATTGCTAGTACCGTATCATCGACAGGCCAAGTATCGTATCGTCGATTATTTTGGTATCGTATCGTGAGCAATTTGATATCGTATCGTGTAGTGGTCAAGTATCATATCGTCCACTAATTTGGTATCGTATTGTCAAATGCAGAGGTATCGTATCGTGTAAATTCTGGTATCGTATCGTGACCATGTCCACTATCATATCGTGGAATTTGGTATCGCGATCTTGGTTTTCCTGGGGGTATCGTATCATTTAAAGGTAGTATCATCCATAGTGGTATCGTGTCGTGAAAATATGGTATCGTATCGCCTGTCCTGAGGCACTCCCTAAGAGATCCTGTTTCCCTGTTTTAACCCCCAGGACCTTGAACTGGCATAACTTTCTCATATGAAATCCGTTCGGAGTGATCTTTGGTTCGTTGGAAAGCTCGTGGGGAGTACTACCAAAACTTCCACTGGTTACGGTAAAATTAAGATGGGGATTATTAGATAGGTTACTTTGAAGTTGACCCTCAGGTTGGACTAGGAAGCAAGGGGTTCCATAAGATTTTGAGCAATTCAAAGGACAATTTCGGACTTGTAGACAAGGCTTATGAACCTACGCTCAAGTTGATACTTAGGAAGAGATAGATAAAGTACCAAATCACTTGAAACTAAGGTCAACCACACAACCAAGTCAAGGACTCACAACTCAGTGGTTAACACTACGTGCTGAGTTCATAGACAAGTGAGTCAAAAATGTCATTTAACTGGGAGAGACTCTTGGATTCTGAAGACATGCATAGATCCATACCTAGGGAAGGTTTTATGTCTACAGTGGAAGGGGAATATAGGATGTCTCTTCAATACATACCCACTAACCTGCAAGTAATACCTATCTACCTCGACGGTCTATACATGTCAGTAGCAAGAATGAGAAACACTACTGAATTAGAAATAGTTCCAAGACCAACTGTCAAGTACGAAGATGGAGTCTACATGGACAAGATGGGCCAACTCTATGTAGTAACTGAAAACCTTGATCAGATTAATGAAAAAGGAGAGTTAGCTCGAGATCATGCAACTACCTCACAAAACCCATTCGAGACCCAGCAAAGAACAGAAATTGTGATGTTAGGACAAATGAGCCAAGGTAGTATACCCGATAGACCACATGAGCAATTCACCATGCCAAGAATTAACCCCCACGGCCACACTAGCCAGAGAATGGGAAATATGAATAGACCTACCTTTAGGACAGAACCGCCCCAAGGTGTCCCCATCGTAATTCGATCCCCAGAGCCCCACAGAAGACTGAGACCAATCCAACTAGCCAAATGTATGCGAAATCGTTACGATGGCACAGGAGAGCCGTATGACCACATTGCAGAATTCAAGCAGGTATTGCGAGCGGAGCAAGTGGATGACTTTTTTAGGCAATATGAATCCTTTGGGCTAACCCTCACGGGAATAGCCTTAGCTTGGTTTCAATCCTTGGGTCCAAATTCCTTTGGCAATATCAAACAATTCTTCCAAAAATTTGTTTGGGAATTCACTAAGTGAGGGATCAAGTAAAATTCATCATCCTTACTACATAGTTTCAAACAAGCTCGAGACAGTAAAAAATGCAGCACGAAGATTTAATCAATACGTGACCCGATGCCCTATGACAGAGAGACCTTCTCAGCAGAAAATGATATCCCTATTTTTAGAAGATCTAACCAATGGAACATTGAGAATGTTAGTATACGTAAAACGGTTGCAAACTCTGAGTGAGTGTCTTCAAGAATGTATAGATTTGGAAGACAACTTAGCTGAGGATCTCAAAATCACACAAGATCTTACCAAATCAGAGGATACAAGGAGCAATGAGACTTCTAGTTCAAGTTATGTGGACGAAGTGGGAACATTAGTGGCCAAGAAATTGGGGGTACAAGGACCAAGGAACTACCAGGACTCCTCCTTGAGAGTGCGAATGTTAGGAAGTTTCACATGTTGCGGTGGAGATCATCCGTCTCATGCCTGCACCAGAGAAGGATTAGGGTTATTACGACGTTACCCTTACAATAGACATCCAACTCAGGAGCCTAACATGTACTCTTATAGTGAACAAAAGTACATCAACCATGACACCGAAAACTATTCAATGAATAGACAACCACGACCATTTGTACCACCCCAATGTAGACCATACGTGTACCCTCCTAGAGAACAAGGCAGAGAAGTTCCTAGGTATAACCTGTCAGGGGAGCACTAGATTGTGCTCTCTGACTACAATAGACAAGATTTCGGAAATACACTTCTGATTACAAGATCACCCACGAAGGGGAAATGATACAAGAATACGTGACTGATACAAGATGTCCCACAACCCGGGACTGATAGGTATGAATAACTCAACTAGAGATGATACAGGAGATCCCACAACCCGGGATCGTAAGTATGAGACAAGATGTCTGGATTACAAGAACTCCCTTCTGGGAGATGAACTGGATACACGAAAGAACTCGACAGGATCTCGTACTACGAGATTACAAGGGGACAAGATAGTATGTCCAAGAACTAGACTAGAACAAGGAACAAGACAAGAACTAGAACTGGAACTTGAAGAGTACTTACTTGGCGGTCATGACTCCTTGAGCTCCCAAGACTGGTATTGGCAAGACTGATTATGAATGTGGCCAACCCCTCCTTATATAGGTTTTCCAAGGGTGGTTCTAGGGCGGTTACGAATTGATGATGTCATCGATGATGTAATCAATTCGTAGCATGGTCTCTGGATGTCAGAATCAAGCAAGAAGACAGTCGATCTTAGGGTTTTTGCACGTTCTGGACGCAATGGAAGCATTAGTTTCCCCAAATTCTGAACCAATCACAAGATATAGAATTCACATGGAATCTGAGATTCAAGATGGTTTCCTTTGTCCATGACATTACCTCCCCCTCAAGCGACGAGTTCCAGGAGGAGCGGTCATGTTCTCTGGTCTCGGCTTCATTGGATTTTTCTTATGGAATTCTCGAACCTTGCTTGGTGCTCTCTTAAGGTTTTCTGCAGGTTCCCAAGTACGATCACTGATGTCATACACTTTCCAATGAATAAGGTATTCCAATCTTCCTCGGGATATTCTGGAATCTAGGACATGCTCGACTTCAAATTCTTCATGATCATCAATCTCGATAGGTGGTGAAGGACTAGGTCTCTCCCCCCTCAATGGTGAAATCTGATATGGTTCCAACATGGATACATGGAAAACTGGATGTATTCTCATGGTACTCGGTAATTGGAGCTTGAAGGTGATTGGATTAATCTTGGCCAAGATGGTAAATGGACCAAACCTTTGATGATCTAACTTTGCACAAGGCCTTGAAGTTTGTAAATTGTTTCGGAGTAACCATACTTTATCCCCAATTTGATATGATGGATTCTAGACACGATGTTGATCTGCATAGTACTTATATTGTTGTTGAGCTTTGTGGATCTCTTCCTTTAGTTCTTTGTGAATGTCCATCAGGTACTGGGCCTTGTCTCTAGCAGCTGGGTTCTTGACATGATTTGAGAGTTGTATATCCATCCTTGGATGTTGTCCATAGTTTGCAAAGAAGGGAGTTTGCTTAGTATATGCATGAACACTATTGTTATAGGCAAACTCTACAAACGGTAACAACTCAAACCAATCATTTTGGTGATAGTTGCTAGTGCAACGGAGATATTGCTCTAGGACTTGATTCACCCGTTCTGTTTGTCCATCAGATAGCTTGCAAAGACTGTTCCAAAAGCTAGATATGAACTGTGGACCTCGATCACTGACAATATCATGAGGCAATCCATGAAGCCTAAAGATGTATCTGAGAAAGAGTCTAGCAGTGGCTGCACCTGTGATTGCCTTTGTAGTTGGAATGAAGTGTGCCATCTTTGTGAATCTATCCACAATAACAAGAATGGCATCATACTTATCTGACTTTGGTAGATCTGTGATAAAATCCATAGATAATGAAGCCCATGGCCTTTCTGGAATAGGTAAAGGTTGCAAGAGGCCATGAGGCTTATGTCGTGGTGCCTTAGATCTATTGCAAGTGTCACACGTTCAGATATATTCTTTGACTTCCTTCCACATTTGAGGCCACAAAAAATCCCTGGATATGATTTCTATGGTTTTATTTACTCCAAAATGTCCTGCTGCAAGGTTGTCATGACGTTGTTGAAGTACTTGGATCCTGGGATTTCCTGGAGGGACACACAATAGGTTCTGATAAAATAGTAACCCGTCCTTTTCCTGGAATTCATTTACTTCTTGGACTTTCCCTTCTTGAGTTTTTTGCTTAACATTACAAAATAATTCATCTTCTGGTAGATTCTCACGAATCAAATGATTCAAGGCTGAATCTTCAGGATGGGTTGAAGAGATAGCTGCTAGCTGGAGATGCTCAGGCTTGAGTAATACACTCTCTTGTTGATCAAAGGCCTCTTCACCCTTCTTTGGTGCAAGGTAAGATCTTCTGGACAGGGCATCTGACTGACATTGATGACGTCCTGGACGGTATGTGATGACAAAGTCGAATCTGGATAAAAAGTTACTCCATCGAGATTGCCTTCTATTGAGAATCCGGGTGGTCATAAAATACTCTAGGTTCTTGTGATCTGAATACACAATGACTTTATGAGCTGCTCCTTCTAGATGGTGACGCCAGGTATCAAACGCGTCTACTATGGCAATAAGTTCTTTATCATGAATTTCATAATTAATTTCTGGAGGGAAAAACTTCCTTGAATGATATGCAACTGGATGTAGGTGTCCATCATCTCCATATTGGGAAAGAATGGCCCCTAGAGCAAAGTCCGATGCATCTGTCTCAAGGAAGAAGGGCTTACTAGAATCAAGATGAACTAGAATTGGAGCAGTAGTGAATGCTGATTTCAAGGTCTGAAAGGCCTTCTCTGCTTCTTTGGTCCATGAGAATTTGGAGTTCCCTGTAAGCTTGGTAAGAGGTGTCACTATCTTGGAGTAATCTCTGATGAATATCCTATAAAAATTGGCAAACCCTAGAAAACATTGTACATCTCGAACACGAAGGTGGTTGCCAATCAAGGATTGTCTCGATCTTCTTAGGGTCCATAAATATTCCTTTCTCTCATACAATGTACCCTAAAAACTGTACTTCTGTCTGATGGAAATAGCACTTCTCCAATTTTGCATATAACCCTTTTTCTCTTAGTTTCTCTAGGACTATCTTCACATGACATTCATGATCTTCTAGATTTTTGGAGAATATCAAGATATCATCAAGATATATTACCACAAAATCATCTAAATACTCTCGAAAGATATCATTCATCATAAGACTCTACTAGACTAGAACAAGGAGCACGACAAGAACTAGAACTGGAAAGTACTTACTTGGCGGTCATGACTCCTTGAGCTCCCAAGACTGGTATTGGCAAGACTGATTATGAATGTGGCCAACCCCTCCTTATATAGGTTTTCCAAGGGCGGTTCTAGGGTGGTTACGAATTGATGATGTCATCGATGATGTCATCAATTCGTAGCATGGTCTTTGGATGTCAGAATCAAGCAAGAAGACAGTCGATCTTAGGGTTTTTGCATGTTCTTCACGCAATGGAAGCATTAGTTCCCCCAAGTTCTGAACCAATCATGAGATATAAGATTCACATGGAATTTGAGATTCAAGATGGTTTCCTTTGTCCATGACATAACCCATGTCCAGGACCATGAGGAGCAACTAGACCGTATGAACATGGAGGATATAGCCAACCTCAACCTATACCAGGACAACAACCACTCCACCCACTAGCTCCGAATCAAGGGCAGAACATCACAATACAAGTCGTTTGTCTTGAGTGTAGCAAAGAACAACTCCTGAGAGATTGTCTCGGACATCCCTCTAGTGCACCAAAGGTTACACCAGTTAATGTGGTAGGCCTAGTAGGGGATTCAAGTTCTAGTAGCGATAATGTGGCTCCTATACATGCAGTTACTAGGGCACAAGCATTACAAAAAGCTAAACTAGCTGAACAATCAGAGCCAAGTGAGTCAGGAGATCCTAGTAAGAGAAAAACAAGAACTAGAAGAAAGCCTGAAAGACGCAAAAACAAAAATAGAAGATATTGCCTCTCAAAGCTCCTCGCATGTCGAAACTCCATCCACACCACCTCATCCCCACCCACCAACCATTGTAAATAAACCACAACCAGGATCTGTTCTTGCAGATCCAACCCCAGAAGGCTTGGACATGATGTTCAAGGCCTACCAGGCTCGACTTCAAGAAGGACCAACACCTGCGAACCTAGACAAGAGCTACCCTAGAGCAGATTTAGAGATTGAACGAACAAAAATATGCATAAAAATGGTGGAACTAGCTCAAGCTATGTTCGAGGCCAATCAATCGTTCAATCATACGAATGCTATTACAACGGGTTTGCACTTCCAAGGCTTAATAGACAGATTAGAGCAGTTGGTAAATAAACCTCAAGTTTCTTTACCTCCACAGGCTCAACCAACTGTTGAAAGAGAAAGCTCATCACCAAAGAAAGTCTATGTTCCTGACTCCATAGATGACCAACAGAATGGAGTTGCTGAACGAAAGAACATGTCACTCATGGAGATGGCGAGGTGTATGGCCAAGAGTCAGGCTTTACCACATAGTTTCTGGCTTGAGGCTGTCATGTGTGCAACATATGTACTTAAGAGGTTTCCCACTAAAGCGCTGCAGTCTATCACTCCGTATGAGGCTTGGCATGATTGCAAGCCATCTGTTGCTCATCTGCGGGTTTTTGGTTGTTTGGAATATGCACTAGTGCTTGAACAACATCGTAGAAAATTGGATGATAAGATAGTAAAATGTATTTTTGTTGGGTACAGTTCTGAAAGTAAACGCTATCGTCTCTATCATCCACAGACTAATGCATTCTGGTTAGCTGTGATGTTGTTTTTGTGGAAGATGCTATTCAGCCATTGCTTTCATGTACTAAGGAGACATCTATTAGCTCCAAAGACATGTATGATACTTTGATGCCTCTTTTTACAGGTGAAAAGTCTACTCCTAGTCTTAATGAGGCAACTTCTCAGCCTTTGCAGGTTTCATGTAATGATGCAGATCATCCCATTTCTGATGTAGATTTACATGATGCACTTGTTGATGAGAGAACTGATATTGAGGAGGCAAAAACTATGCCAAAATGGCTGGTGCAGACTTTGCATGACAGCAAATTAGGTGCACCTTTGTCATATCGTACTCGTTTAGGCTCTCATAGTGCCTCCTTTGCATCAGATTGCTATGCTTTGGCTGCATCTAGTCTCTGTGATGAGAATGAGCTTATTTCTTTTGATGAAGCACAAAATTTAGAAAATTAGATGGCTGCTATGCAACCTGAATATGATGCTATAATGAAGAATGGTACTTGGTCTTTATGTGACTTGCCTCCTGGCAAGAAAACCATTGGTACTAAGTGGGTATACAAGCTGAAGTGTAAACCTGATGGTACAGTTGACAGGTATAAGGCTAGGCTTGTTGCAAAGGGTTATGCATATGAAAGAGGCATTGATTTTGATGAGACCTTTGCACCCACATGTTGTATGACTACTGTTCGGAGCATCTGTGCACTTGCAGCCCATCATGGTTGGAATGTACATCAGTTGGACAACTTCATTTCTGAATGGTGACTTGCATAAAGAACTGTATGTTTTTCAGCCCCGTGGTTTTGTGCAGAAAGGGCATGAAAACCAGGTGTGCATGTTAAAGAAGGCATTATATGGTTTAAAGCAAGCACGGCGTGCTTGCTATGAGAAGATACATGCCTATCTGATTGCACATGGTTTTGTGAACAGTGCAACTGAGAGCACCTTATATGTTAAGCGTGCTAATGATGTGCTTCTGATCATTGTTGTCTATGTTGATGACATGCTACTCACTGGTCCCATTGAGAAGCATATTGCTGATTTTAAGGCTGATTTGCATGCCTCATTTGAGATATTTGATTTGGGGCATTTGCATCACTATTTGGGCATTCAATTTATGCAAATTGATGGTAGATTGGCTTTGTGTCAAACAAAAATATTGACACATTATTGCAACATTTTGGCCTTGAGGACTGTAAGCCTATTGCCACTCCTATGGAAACAGGTTTACGATTGAGTCTTCATGATGCTGGAGATGCATTTGATGCTGTCCTCTATCAGCAGGCTGTTGGATGCCTGATTTACTTATGCATTACTCGGCTAGATATTCAGTTTGTTGTCTCACAGATGAGCAGGTTTATGCATTGCCCAGGTGTCAAGCATTAGCAGGTGGTTAAGCGCATCTTTCGCTACTTGAGTGGTACTCGGCTACTTGGGTTGTTTTATCCCAAGGGGGGATCACTACCGCCAGATTTGCATGCTTTTTCTGACTCAGATTGGGCTGGTTGCTATGACACTCGTGTGTCCAGTAGTGGCTTTTGCTTCATGCTTGGTAGCTCATGTATATCTTGGTTGAGCAAGAAGCAGCCTAGTGTGGCCACTTCTAGTTGTGAGGCTAAGTATAGGGAAGCTTTCACAGCTACTGTTGAGTGTGTGTGGCTCAGACGCCTTATGGCTGATTTGGGTGTTGGTCAGTCCTCTGCCACCACCATCTTCACTGACAGTCAGAGCGCATTGGCAGTTGCGAGGAACCCTGTGTTCCATGCTCACACTAAGCACATTGAGGTGCATTATCATTATGTCAGGGAGAGGTTCTCTGCTGGGGAGATCAACTTGGCATATGTGCCCACGCAGGAGAACAATACAGACCTTTTCACGAAGGCTCTGCCTAGGGAGAAGTTTGAAGCTTTCCGCAAAGCTTTCGGCTTACTTTCTTTCATGGAGTGATTTCCACATAGCTTGGCACTTCCTTATACATGAGTGCCAGTTCCTTGTTCACCGCATCACTCCTAGGGGGATTTGTTGATATACTTAGGTAGTGATGTGTGTGAACACTCTAGGACCGCCGGGGCACTTTTTTCCCTCTTTAGGAGGTTTTTTTCCCCCGGCTTGTATATACGCCTATTGCCCTAATGGGCTACTTATCTTTGTACATTCTCTAGTAATACATTCAGTCTTGTGTGTTGTGCTCCAAGCTTCTTCTTCTTCCTTGTGCTGTTCACGTGCTTCCGCAGACGTCTAACTCCAACACAACAACTAATGCAGTTAGACTATCCTACTGCCAAGACTTGCAATTGAACATAAAGCCTATAGAAGCCTATCTCATAGGTTTGGGAGGTGTGGAAACCCCTTTTTTGGGCGAGGTGGAACTTCCCATCTACCTTCAAGATGTTCCAATGAAAGTCAAAATGCTAGTATGTCATGATGAGGACATTATAGAGACACTTGTCCTAGGTCAAGATTGGATTTGCGACCATGCAGTCAACTTAAATCTCAGAAGCCGAATTCTTAAAGTTTGGGTGCATGAACAATGTATTACATTAGAATTAGACAATTGCATGCTCACAAATCTAGAGGTCACTCATTCTCTAAGTTCTTCTTCTAGGAATAGTCTTAACAAAAAAGATGTTGTATGTGTCAAAGGCTCTATGTTCCCGAAGCACTCAATCACGGAGGAACATACTCAAAGGAAATCTGAATCCTCTTGTATAAAGACTAATGCCATCACAGACACTCAACCAACAAGGCAAGTGAAACCATACATGATAACCACTCTATCAAATAGACAAAGAGAATTCAAGAAGAAAGTAGCTCTGGCACGAAGCAGATTTGGGTACGAAAAGGAGAGAAACCACAAGTGTTTCCCCAACCATTACCATTGCGGCAAGCCCACCACACTAAAAGACGAACCAAGAAACACAGACAAACTCAATCACAAGGTCTCCGATAAATCTGGGTACCGAAGCAATCGATGAAGGTCGAAGATAATCATGTACAAATTTGGGTGCCTAAGAAATTAGTTGCATCTCAACAAGAACAACTACACATGTGGGTACCCAAGGCACTCTTACATGCTCAAACACCACTGATCTCGCTCACAAGAAAAATCTCAACAAAGAAGCCAAGGAGAGGCAAGGGTCAGGACCAAGCACAGAGACCAAAAGAAGATCAAATCACCACTTCCAAACGAGTAGGAAGATGTGCAAAAAGGGTATGGGTTTGGAAGCCAAAAGTACCAATAACTTCCACAAAACCAAAGAGCGAACCATGCTGGATACCAAAATTCCGAAACCACCCAAAGATAAAGAGGATAGAGCTTATGTCTATAGGGCCAAATAGTATCCTGAAATGGATCCCTATAAGAAGGATAACATCATTTCAAGGTCCACTGACTACCTCCAACAAAGACTGCATCAACACCCACCAACAACATTGAAAGCCTCGACGTGCAACAACCATGTGCCTTTGGCACAACCTTGCCTTTTGCACCATTCAGGTCATGCATTTCCAAAGTATGCATAAATATAGGGCCACAATACACGGCCATGCATAGACACAACTAAGAATCCCAGGCACATGATACACATCTGACATATGTAAAATATTTTATTTTATTGATTCTAACACCTTTCTTCTTGTTTTATTCCATTGTTTCAACCCCCCCAAAAAAAAGAAGGCGGCAGGACAGGAGTGTGTGCTTGAAGAATCTCTGATGCGAACCATCAACAGGGACATCCATCAACACGAAAGACAAGCCATCGGTCAATCATCACGATGGGCATACAACATGAAGAGTGAAGATTGATGGACCTTTTACCATGGTAAGAATTGCCTACTTCGGCAACACCACAACCATGATAGATTAGGAAACCTCTTCGTCAGAATACCCTTGAGCACTTAGCTCAAGACCCCATTTCTTGCACCATACTGCTTCCAATGCATTCCCCAAGTATGCATACATAGGGCCACATTACAAGGCCATGCACAAGGCACATATCTTGTTAAACCCATGCACTAATGCACTTACCCATCATTCATTATGGGTTACAAGTACTTGGCATGAAAACGAGGCAAGCCATCTTTGGAAGAACCAGAGGACATCACGGTGACAATAACAAGCGCAAGGAAGCAATCCACCATGAGAGTTACTCATAACCAACATTGAAAACCTCTTTTGAGTAGCTCACAATTTTTGAAAGCTCACAAAGACATCATCAAGTTGACATGCAAGGTAGAAATACATACGAAGGTGGCAGTGACAAAATGAAGAACCAGACAACTGCCCAAGCTACAATTGGAAGATGGACCACTCTTGTGGATACATGATGGACACTATTTCTCCACACACTACATGGAACAACCACTACAAGAAGGGTCTGTCTAGGACGACAGACTCTAGAGGGGGGGAAGTGTTGACAGTCA
Organism: Ceratopteris richardii; assembly: GCA_020310875.1. Taxonomy (NCBI): domain Eukaryota; kingdom Viridiplantae; phylum Streptophyta; class Polypodiopsida; order Polypodiales; family Pteridaceae; genus Ceratopteris; species Ceratopteris richardii. The sequence continues at coordinate 128,171,732 of CM035410.1, read as the reverse complement.
AGGCCACACACAAGCAGCGAAGCGCATCAATGAAGTGGACACACAAGAAGAAGGAGCATGTAGGGAGCTCCAAGAATCATATGTCGAATTTTCAAAAGAAATCCCTATAAGTATAGTGATTTTTATCACTAAAAACCATTGTAAATACCATTTTGTATTTTTATAACTTCATTTTGTTCAAGCCAGGGAGTCCTTCTTCTTGAGGAGTATTAGAAGTATCATCCTACCAATTTTCATAATTTTTAGATTCCGTTTGAGTCCCCAAATAAGCCTTGGAACCTAATTTTTAACTAGGCCGGACACTAGGTCTGGACAGGGCCAAAACCACTAAAAAAACTATAAAAAGGGTTGGAGAGCTCATTTTTGGGGTTAGCTTGTTGTAGATTTTAGCTTTGTAAGAGTGTTGTTTTGTAATCGAAGTCCTTCCATTGTTCCACTCTTTGCTCTTACCTTGTGCACGCGTGTGTGTATGTGTGCATGTTTGTATGCTTTCACTCACACACTTGTGCACTTCACTTGCTCTTGGTCTTCATACCGGTCCTCACGTCTCTGCAGATTGAAATTTATGAGGTGAAGCTCCTCACGTTGGTACTTGCCATTGTGCTAGAGTGACAGGAAGTATGTGAGTAGACACATAATTCCTTCAACATCATTACCCATAATTATAATGCCATCAACATATACACATAGGTATATGAATTCTAATTGGTTCCTCTTAATGAAGAGGGAAGGATCTTCTTTGCTCACATTGAGTCCCTTATCTTGCAAATAAGTAACTAGTCTCTAATTCCAAGCCCTAGGAGCTTGCCTCAAACCATACAAAGCTTTTCTTAACTTACATACATATTAAGAACATGATGAATCTTCAAAACCAACAGTCATGCATACCTCCTCAGACATTCATCCATCCAAAAAAGCATTTTTTACATCCATTTGATAAATCTTCCAATTTTTGGAAGATGCCACACTCATAAGTGCCCTGATGGTAGGCATCTTTGCAACAAGTGAAAAAGTTTCTTCATTATCAATACCTTGTGTTTGTGCATACCCTTTGGCCATAGCCTTGCTTTGTACCTGGTAATAGATCCATCAATATTTTTCTTTACCCTATATATCCACCTTGAATCTATTGTCTTCATGGATGGATTCTTGGGCACCAATTCCCATGTTTGATTTTCTTGTAAATCATGTATCTCTTCCTCCATGGCATTCACCCATTCAAACTGCTTCTTTGCTTCCTCATTTGATTAGGGTTCTTCAAAGTTTGAGTCTTGTGGTAGATATATAGAATGTTTAGTAACCAATGAGGTATCATAGCCATACCTTTGTGGATTTCTCTTCGCTCTAATTGAATTTCTAACTGTTTGTTGAGGGGATTTTTCCACATCCCTAAACTCTTGCACTTTGGCTTTGCCTTTAGAGTTCCAAGAATTGATTTCTCTCCTCGAAGTCTTCTGATCATCATCAGAATTAGTTGATGCTTCAAGTGTGTGCTCATTCCTCTTTGATAAGGTTGGAAAATCCTCCTCTAGGTCATAAGGTGGTTTGATCTTCCTGCAATCATCTTCAAACCATGACTTGTTTTCATCAAACACAACATCTCCACTTTCAATGAAACCTTTGTTGCTTGGATTGTACAACCTATGACATTTTTAATTAAGGTCATAGCCAATGAATATGCATTTATCTACCTTAAGGTTCAATTTGCCTCTAAAATGTGAAGGTATGTGTGCATATGGAATGCACCCAAAGATCCTGCAATGATCAAGACTAGGACTCCTTCCATTCCAAGCTTCATATGGTGTCATTCCAGCCGTAACCTTCGATGGAATTCTATTCACTAACTATGTATTTGATACTCCCTCTGCCCGCAAGTAGTTGGGAAGTTTCTTTTCATTGAGCATTGATCTTGTAGACTCCACAATTGTCTTATTTCTTCTCTCTACCACTCCATTTTGCTTGGGAGTGTATCTGGTGTGAATTTTTCTTTTGATCACTCTCTCTTGAAGATAGGAATCAAAGTCATCACAGAAGTATTCTCCCCCTCCACCTGATCTTAGTCTCTTTAGGGTTTTACATGTTTGGTTCTGCACAAGAGCTAGATACTTTTTGAAACATGAAAATACTTTATCTTTACGTGTCATGAAATACAAGATAGTTCATCTACTATAATAATCTATGAATGATACATGATACCTTGATCCAAAGATTGAAGTTTCTTGGTGTTGATATATTAAGGTAGTGATGTGTGTGAACACTCTAGGACCATCGAGGCACTTTTTTCCCTCTTTAGGAGGTTTTTTCCCCCATCTTGTATATATGCCTATTGCCCTAACGAGCTATTTATCTTCGTACATTCTAGTGGTAATACATTCAGCATTGTGTGTTGTAATCCAAGCTTCTTCTTCTTCCTTGTGCTATTTGCGTGCTTCCGTAGACGTCTAACTCCAACAATTGGTATCAGAGTAGGTCACAACTTCATCTAGAGCATTCTCTACACCTCTCCGGTTGTAGTCTCAGAATCACACAAAATTTGCTAGGCATACTCAGGGTGTTTCAGAGATAAAAAAAGCTTTGCTGTGGTGTCAAAATCGCGATCTGAGCTCGTTTCGACCTCCGAATGCACTATTGCACTGCTTGTGTAGGCTATTTCATCTGTTTGTGCCAAAGGTATATACCAATTTCGGTTCGCCAATATAAGCGTCTCGAAGTCTTGTTACAGGTTTAGCAGAATTCGTATGGGCAATTTTGTTCAACTTTTTGAGATACAATCAATTTTTTGCATCAAAGTATTTTAGTCACCAGCCATGGATGAAAGCAGTGATGTATTCTGTATGTTGGTTGTTGAGGATAAGTTGGATGGTACCAACTACCCATTATGGACTTATATGATGCGTCATGTATTGGTCGCAAAAGGACTATGGAATATTGTGTAGGGTGTTGAAAGACGTCCTGTTACACCTGCAAATATAGGTACTACAAATATAAGTGCTGGAGCTGATGGAGATAGTATCGAAGATGGTGATATTCTACAGATTCCTGTTTGTTCTTCTATTTCTGTTGCATTTACTACAGAGCAAATTCGTTGGGATGGCAAAGATGCTCACGTACATGCATTGATAGATTTGTCAGTCAAACGTGCCATTATTCCTCACATTCCCTCTTGCAGAATGACTAAGGATGCTTGGGATACACTTACCACATTGTACCAGGCTAGGAATGAGGCTCGTGTTGCTTACTTTCGAAAACAATTGGAGAGTGAGCACATGAATGAAGGTGATTCTATGGATAGTTTTCTCACAAAGATCAAGGATTTGAAAGAACAATTGATTTCTGCTGATGAAGTTATACTAGATAGCTCACTTGTGCAGACCGTTTTGAATGGTCTTCTTGACTCATATCAGAGTTTTGCTTCTACTCTTCATTTGATGATCAAAAGCAATCCAAATGCCTTGTCATTTGAGAGGTTAGTCTCTGTTCTATTGCAAGAAGCCCAATCTAGGCAGAATAGGTCTATTATGCGTGTTGCCAATCAAGTTTTCCTAGCTAGTCAAAAGGGCAAAGGTAAATGGAACTCTTCTACTAGTAAGCAGAAATCTGCAAATGTTGCACATTTGAAGAAGGAAGACAAAGATGAGAAGAAACCAAAAAAGCAGAAATTGTTTTGCAAATACTGTAAAGCAAATGATCATGTCATCAAGAGCTATCCAAAACTGGTTGCTAAAGAGGCAAAGAAGAAAGAGGCCCGAATGGTTGTTGCAGAGGCCTCTACACCGAAAATAGAGTCTGCTAATCTTGTGCAAGAGGAAGAATGGGTGTTTACTAGTGTTTGCAATTTTGACCCATCTTCTCATGAGCACTGCATGTGTGCAGTAGATTCAAATGTTTGGTACTTTAATAATGGGGCGACCAAACATATTACCTCGCAGTGCAGTTTCTTCTCTTCACTCGAGCCTGCCCCCATAGGGAATACTGTTACGTGCACCAACAACTCCTCCTACCCCGTTATGGGAGTCGGTAAGATCATTTTGACTACTGTTGATGGTAGTTCTTTCACTTTGTTAGATGCTTTGTTTGTGCCAGGGACCAAGAAAAATCTGTTATCAGTTTCTGCATTAACCAAGATTGGCTTGCTTGTGAAATTTGTTGATGAAAGATGTACATTTCATGATCTGTCAAATGGTGATGTCATTATTGCTTCTGACATTTTATGTTTTGGGTTGTATAAGCTCATAGACTATGAAAGATCTATAAATGATTTGGCATGTGCAGTACATGATTCTCATGCTATGTCAGATGCAAGGCTTTGGCATGCACGCTTTGGTCATCTGAATTTTGCTAGTTTGCTATGCGTGTAGAAATCTGAAATGGTGTCCTCTTTGCCCAAACTTGAGGCACCTGGTAAACATGTATGCAAAGCTATATTTTGGGCAAAATGAAGTGTTCTTCCTTTCCAAAAGATGGTTCAGTTCAGGCTACTCAAAAATTGCAGCTTGTACATAGTGATGTTTATGGTCCTATGCAAACACCTTCTTTTGGGAACTATCTTTACTTCGTGACTTTCATCGATGATTTTTCTAGGGATGCATGGGTATATCCATTGAAGGCAAAGTTCGAAGTGTTTATGTGCTTCAAACAGTTTCAGGTTTTGGCTGAAAATATGTCAGCATGTAAAATGGGCACCCTCCATTCTGATCAAGGGGGGGAATATATGTCTTCTGACTTTAATGCATTTTTCGCTAAACTTGGGATAAAACATCAGTGTACAGTGCCATATACACCTCAACAGAATGGAGTTGCTGAACGAAAGAACAGGTCACTCATGGAGATCCCAAGGTGTATGATCAAGAGTTAGGCTTTACCACATAGTTTCTGGCTTGAGGCTATTATGTGTGCAACATATGTACTGAACAAGTGCCCCACTAAGGCGCTGCAATCTATCACTCCATATGAGGCTTGGCATAGTCGCAAGCCCTCTATTGCTCACCTACGTGTTTTTGGTTGTCTGACATATGCATTAGTGCCTGAACAACATTGCAGAAAATTGAATGATAAAGCGGTAAAATGTACTTTTGTTGGGTACAATTCTGAAAGTAAAGGCTATGGCCTGTATCATCCAGATACTAAACACATTCTAGTTAGCTATGATGTTTTTTTTGTGGAAGATTCTATTCAGCCATTGCTTTCATGTACTAAAGAGACATCTGCTAGCTCCAAAGACATGTATGATACTTTGCTGGCTCTTTTTATAGGTGGATAGTCTAGTGCTGGTCCTAATGAGGCAAGTTCTCAGCCTTTGTAGGTTTCATGTGATGATGCATATCATTCCATTTCTGATGTAGATTTACATGATGCACTTGTTGGTAAGAGAGCTGATATTGAGTAGGCCAAAACTATGCCAAAATGGCTGGTGCAGACCTTGCATGACAACAAATTAGATGCACCTCTATCATATCATAATTGGTCAAGTTCTCATAGTGCCTCTTTTGCATCAGATTGCTATGCTATGGTTGCCTCTAGTCTCTGTAATGAGATTAAACCTCTTTCGTTTATGAAGCAAAAAATTTTGAACATTCGATGGCTGCAATGCAATCTGAATATGATGCTATCATGAAAAATGGTACCTGGTCTTTATGTGACTTGCCTCCTAGCAAGAAGGCCATTGGCACTAAGTGGGTATACAAGCTGAAGCGTCAACCTGATGGAACAGTTAACAGGTATAAAGCTAGGCTTGTTGCAAAGGGTTATGCATAGGAAAGAGGCATTGATTTTGATGAAACCTTTGCTCCTCCTTGCAGAATGACTACTATTCATAGCATCTGTGCACTTGCAACTCATCATGGTTGGAATGTACATCAATTGGACATTAAAACAACATTTCTGAATGGTGACTTGCATGAAGAAGTGTATGTTTTTCAGCCCCGTGGCTTTGCAGGTTAAAGAAGGCATTATATGGTTTAAAACAAGCACCATGTGCTTCGTATGAAAAGATACATGCCTATCTCATTGCACATGGTTTTGAGAACAGTCTAACTAAAAGCACCTTATATGTTAAGCGTGCTAATGATGTGCTTCTGATCATTGTGGTGTATGTTGATGACATGCTGCTCACTGGTCCTCATGATATGCATATTGCTGATTTTAAGGTTGATTTGCATGCCTCATTTGAGATGTCTGATTTGGGGCATTTGCATCACTATTTGGGCATTGAGTTTATGCAAGTTGATGGTGGAATGGCTTTGTGTCAAACAAGATATATTGACACATTATTGCAATGTTTTGGCCCTGAAGATTGTAAGAGTATTGCCACTCTTATGGAGACAGGTTTACTATTGAGTCTTCATGATGCTTGAGATGCATTTGATGCTGTTCTCTATCACCAGGCTATTGCATGCTTGATTTACTTATGCATAACTCGACCAGATGTTAAGTTTGCTGTCTCGCAGATGAGCAGGTTTATGCATTGCCCAGGTGTCAATCATTGATAGGCGGTTAAGTGCATCTTTCGCTAGTTGAGTGGTACTCGGCTACTTGGATTGTTTTATCCCAAGGGGGGATCACTACCACCAGATTTGCATGCTTTTTCTGGTAGTGATTGGTCTAGTTTCTATGACACTCGTGTGTCCACGAGTGGCTTTTGCTTCATGCTTGGTAGCTTGTGTAGATCTTCGTTGAGCAAGAAGCAGCCTACTATGGCCACTTCCAACTGTGAGGTTTAAGCTTTCACAGCGAGTGTTGAGTGTGTGTGGCTTAGATGCGTTATGGATGATTTGGGTGTTGGTCAGTCTTTTGCCACTACCATCTTCACGCACAGTCAGAGCGCATTGGCAGTTGCGAGGAACCCTGTGTTCCATGCTCGCACTAAGAACATTGAGGTGCACTATGATTTTGTCAGGGAGAGTGTTGGGGGATTCTTAGACAAGAAGGAGTTTGAGGGTTTGTAGGAGAAAAGGGAAGAAACAAGAAGAGAAAATACACCTGGAAGCTTCTGCCGATTGATTACAGTAAGACAATTACAATGTTTGAAGTACAAGACAAGCCAATACCTCTGTGCACAATCCCACAGAGTGCCCAATTACAAAATACCCAATATCCCAAAGTCTTTTTGCCACCGGCCTCCTCTGCACCAGACCTCCACCTGTTTCAAGCTTATCCTTGTGCACACCTTGCACCAAGCTTCCACAAAGGGGGGAGGAGTGAATACCTTCTGTCGGCACGCGCCCACTGCAATGGGATCTTGAGATACTTGGGGGGACTAGCTTAGCACTCTCTGCACAATCCCTTAGGCACTCCCTATGCACTCCTTCACTTCCACTTCTCTGCGTCGCACACTGGTGACTCTTGCACTTCTCTCTCTTGGTTCCTTAGACTATGCTCTCTTGCTTACTCTAAGATTGGTCCAAGAATGGTCCTTGCCTTGATTTGAGTGTGTCGATCACGTACGCTCATAACTGCAATGGTATCTTGGTGCTCACTTTGATGTCCCAAGATTGTCTTCACAAGTGGCAGCCAACGACTCACTGTTTTGTCCTGTAGTGACTTTAGAATAAAACCAAAATTTTAATGGGGGGGCCATACTTTCACGTGTGCGTACGTTGCCGCTTCACATACCTTCACATTTCCTTCTAAGTCTTCACTTTTGCACCTAAGGGGGGGTTCACCTGAACCTTCCAAAACACTTTAAAACACACTTTGAACCTTAGGGAAATTAGAGAAAATACCTCTGCAACCTGCAACTCACTTTCTCCAATTTACCCTTTGTGGACAATTAATTGTGCACTACCTGTGCACTTTGACACCTGCATTTTAACACTTTGACTTTGCACCTGTTGACTTTGACCTTGACCTTGTTGGCTTTGACCAATTGACTTTGACCAGTTGACTTTGATCTTTTGACTTTGATTGTAGTTGACTTTGACCAACTTGACTTTTATGGGCTCAACAGTTGCCCACCACCTAATGTGCTCTCCGTCCCAGAGAGCTATAGCTAAAACTTTGATCACGATGAAGATAGAGCCGCAAAAATGTGAATAGGATATCTGAGCAGCAACCAATTCCACCAAAAGCAGGAGAGAACAAGCACTAGAGAAGAACCAAAATTGGGATTTTGGAATGGAAAAGCAAAAGGGGGGCAATGGGAGGGTAGAAAGGAAGGGGAAGGGAGGGCTGAGGGTGCGAAGATGGATGGGGCAGGGAGGGGTAAGGATGTGGCTGGGCATATTGGTAAAGGGAGGGATTGGGAGTAGGAATCAGGGGTCGGGAGGAGGCTAAAATGATCAAACCGGAGGGCTACAGAGGGTACATATGGGATATTATTAAACATAAGGTAAGACAAGGTGAGAATAGACCATTTGGACAATGTTGTGAAATAAAAACATGTGATAAAGGTGTTCAAAACATGTGGGTTTGGACCAAAAGTCATAGAAAAAGTGAGAATTTGTAAAAAGAAAGTAAAAAACTGAGTCCAGAGGTGCCAAAAAACATGAAAATGACTCCATTTCTGTAAAAAACGGCCAACCGAGGCACAATCCAGAGCCAAAAGTTTTGAGCCATGTAAAAAAAAAAAAAAAGTAAAATAAAATAAAATAAAAATAAAATGGTCTTTTTATTTTTCAACGCTCAGACAGAAATGTTAAAAAAAGAAAATAAAATAAATAAGAAAATAAAATAAAATAAATTAAAAAAAAATAAAAATAAAATAAACTAAAATAAAAATAATTAAATAAAAATAAAATTAAAAAAAGGGGGGAAGGGGGGGTTTGTCAGAACGGGGGCGGGGGGAGGGGGGGGGGGGGGGCTGTCAGAACAGGGGGGGGGGGTGGGGGCTGTCAGAACGGGGGGGGGGGGGGGGGGTGGGGGATGGTCGGTGGTGTCGGTGGGGTGGGGGGGGGGCTGTCAGAACGGGGGGCGGGGGGGGGGGGGGGGGGCTATCAGAACGGGGGGCGGGGGGGGGGGGATGGTCGGTGGTGTCGGTGGGGTGGGGGGGGGGGCTGTCAGAACGGGGGGCGGGTGGGGGGGGGGCTATCAGAACGGGGGGAGAGGGGGGGGGGGGATGGTCGGTGGTGTCGGTGGGGTGGGGGGGGGCGGGGGGCTGTCAGAACGGGGGGCGGGGGGGGGGGGGCTGTCAGAACGGGGGGCGGGGGGGGCTGTCAGAACGGGGGGCGGGGGGGGGGGCTTGTCAGAACGGGGGGCGGGGGGGGGTGGGGGGGGTGATGGTCGGTGGTGGGGGGGAGGGGGGGTTTTTTTTTTTTGTGGCAAAAAACGCCCTGGGGTGTGTGTGTGTGTGTTTTTTTTTTTGTGCAATATAACCCAAAAATAGAGAAAAAATGAAGGAAAAATCCAAAAAATTGCCAAAAAATAGCCAAAAAATTTTGGAAAAATTTCTCATGAAAATTTCCACAAGGCTAAGTTCAATTTCTTCCATCAAACCACAGAGAGCCTCCTTTTATTCCTCCTAATTGGCAAGAAAATGACATCGGAAAGGGATAAAAATGCTATAAAAATGCTATAAAAATGCTAGAAAAATTTCCAAAAATACCCAAAAGTTTTTCCTTTGGAGAGGTAATGAAATGCCTTCTAGGTTTGCTAAAAACACCAGGGACAAGAATGAAATTGCTAAAGAAAACTACTAAAATGGAGCAAAATGAGATGAGAAAGCTATGTACAACCTGGACAGATATGCAGTTCCAGGTGATCCATACTTCTTCAAGTGTGTTGAAGATAGGCCTTGAGCCTGGATATGTTGACTAGTGGCAAGGCCTCTACTTTCAGCGTCTCTAACTCCACAGCACCCCAATTTAGCATTGTTTTGACTCTGTAAGGTCCTTCCCAATGTGAGAGCCATTTTCCTCTCAGTTGTGTATGAAGATGAGGTCTATGGAGAAGAACTAACATGCCTGCTTCAATGTTGTTGCTCCACAGATGTCGATCATGTGTCTCCTTCCTCTTCATCTGAGTTTCTATCAATTGTTTTGTTGCTAGTAGACGAATCTCCTCCACTTTATGTAGTGCTCCGAGCCTCTGAGAGACATCACAATCCTTCTTGCCCTGCATGAATGCTATCTTAGGTGATCCATGTAAAAATTCAAAGGGCTCAATGGGCAATATGCCATAGACTAGTTGGAATGGAGAATATCCTGTGGCCTCTTTGTAGGCTAACCTGTATGCCCATAGGGTACCTTGATAAGCAATGCCCTAGGAAGTGGGCTGTAACATACACTCCTTTCTTAACATTGAGATTAAAACCTTATTTGTCGACTCAGCCTGTCCATTGGCTCTTGGATAGTAAGCACAAGAGGTCCTATGTAGAATTCTATACCTGTTGAAACTTTCCTGCAGGACCTTATTGACAAAATGGGTACCTTGATCTGTACAAATTTCAAGTGGGCATCCAAACCTGCAAATGATGCTACTATAAATGAAATCAGCAACAGTTTGGGCAGTGCAATCGGGGGAGGCAATAGCTTCAGCCCACTTTGTCGCATAATCTGTAGCTATCAAGAGATATTTTTCTCTTTTTGGAATTGCGGGAGGGTAGATGGGCCCTACAAAATCTAGCCCCCACTTCTCAAATGGTTGCCAGGAAGTGGAAACAACCAAGGGGTTATGCCTCTGCTTTGTTGGCTTAGGTCCACACCTCTGGCAAATGTCACATGCCTTTCCCCATTCATCTGCATCCTTAAATAGTGTAGGCCACCATAGACCAGCATCCAGTATCCTCTGACTCATAATATGCCCTGGAAGGTGCCCACCACCTGTTCCTTCATGTGCAGAGTGAAGGACTTCCCTCACTTCTTCTTCTTCCAAACACTTCCTGAACCTGTCATCCTTGCCCTGTCTATACAATTTATCTTCAATGAAGGTATATGGTCTACTCTTGATTAGCAGTCTCTTCTTTTGCACAACACTAGCCTTTTCTGGATACAACCCAGTTTTAATGAAATTTTTGATATCATAATACCAACCTTGAGCTTGTACAACAAACATATGAGCATCTAGAAAATCATCATTGATTCTACTAGTTTGATTCATCATATTGATTCTGGATAGGTGATCCGCCATAACATTTTCTTTACCTGGTTTATGGACTACAGAAAAATCAAACTCTTGGAACAACAATAACCACCTCCATATTCTACCAGTGGCTTGTGGTTTGTTGTAGGTATTTTAGTGGTTGGTGATCTGTTATAATAATAAATTTTACTCCCAGTAAGTAATGACGAAATTTTTGGACAACAAAGACCATTGCTAGGGCTTCCCTTTCTGTAGTACTGTAATTCCTTTCAGCCTTGGTCAAGATTCTACTGGCATATTGAATTGTTCTGTCCACTTTAAATTCTTCACTGGGTTGGGTCAAAACTGCCCCCACTGCATAGGCACTGGCATCTACATGTATATGAAAGATTTTTGACCACTCAGGTGTGATCAAAATAGGAGCAGACACTAACCTTGACCGTAATGTTTGATATGCTTTTTCCTCCTCTTCTTCCCATTTAAAGGGTACTTCCTTACCTGTAAGTCTAGCCAGTGGTCTGGCTATCTCTGCATACATTTTTATAAATCTTCTATGGTATCCAGTATGCCCCAAGAAACTCTGAATCTCTTTAGGGGATTTAGGTTTAGGCAACTTTAATATAGAAATGATTTTGTCAGGATCTGGGGCCATACCTTTAGCCGACACCACATGTCCTAAGAGAGTTCCCTCTGTCACAAGGAAATGACATTTATTTGGATTGAGCTTTAGCTTAGTCTCCCTGCATCTTTTGAAAACATTCTGCAGCTGCCTCAAGTGATGGTCCAAACAATCTAGAGGAGTTTCTTTGTGAGAACCTGAAAACAAAGAGAAGTCATCCATGAAGATTCTAAGTGATTCCAACAATAGGGGGCCAAAAATAAGATTGACTGTTCGGTTAAAGGTGGCTGGAGCATTTCTGAGCCCAAATGGCATTTTTACATATACATATGTTCCCCAAGGTGTGATAAAAGCAGTCTTTTCACGATCCTCTGGGTGTATTGATATTTGATTATAGCCACTAAATCCATCCATAAAGCTATATAATGCATGCCCAGCCACTTCTTCAATGACCTGCTCTGCAAAAGGCATTGGGAACCCATCTGGAATGGTCACCTTGTTGAGTGCTCTAAAGTCAACACAAATTCTGATTTTATTAGTATTCTTTTTTGGTACTATAACCATAGGTGAGAGCCACTCTGAGTGTTCTACAGGAATGATGATTCCTGCATCCTCCATCTTCTGTATTTCCACATAGACAGCTTCAGCATATTTTGGATTAAGTCTATAACTCTTCCCTCTTATGGGTTTGGCTCCATCAACCAGAGGGATTCTGTGCTCTTCATAAGATGCAGGCACCCCTTCTAAGTCTTTATAATGCCAAGCAAAAACATCTGTATAATGATTCAAGAATGATTTTACCTTTTCAAGGAGCCCTGGGTGGTTCCACAACCAAGTGGCCACCAAAACTGGCCGATTATTGTCTTGAGTGCCTAATTGTATTTCTTGGACAGGATTTCTCTCTACCATATTATCTTCGTGCTCATCTTCTTCCTTGTCTTCTTCTACTAGCTTTTTGTGCATTGCTTCATAAGCAGGTGTATTTTGGACTTCAATGTGTTCCTCCTTGTCCTACATCCAGCCTGCAGGGATTTCTTGAATTGGGAAAGAACATTCTTCACTAGAATTTTTTACCTTGCCTTTAGCTTTAGTAACCTCTTTATCTGTGGTTGTCATATCCTCCTCCAAGTTATATTTGAGGGGTGTCTTCCTGCCCCTTCTGTGGTCTGTGATGGGCTCTCCCAATCCATCAACCTGGACTTTTTCCTTATCTTCATCATAACCTTCAGTTGTGCAAGAATGATTAAGAAAAATTCCAAAACAAGTGGAAGAATTGCTTGGTTGGAGCCAATTTAGAATATCCTCTTCTTCCTCGAAATCTATATGGGGTTGATCCTCCGATTCTGTTTCCATGCATATGCCAACTGTTTGCATCATGCTAGTGTTTCCTTGATTATCTGGGCCCTCTTCTAAATGAATCTGTGTCAGCTCTTGCCCTTTCTTTTGAACCCACATAGTGTCCTTGCCCCAATCATGAATGACACTTGCATGCCTCAGCCATGGTCATCCAATTAAGAGGGGAAATCCTCCTTCAACCTGGGGCAATCTTAAAACCACAAAATCCAGAATGAATAGATTACCTTGTACTTCAAGTGGAACTTTTGGGATCACTCCCAAGGGCCTTACTTTGCTCTGATCTGCCAAAGTAATAGTGAAATTCGCAGGCCTTGAAGGATGGAGTCCAATCTTTTCCATTGTGTGTTCAGGCATCAAGTTAATGCCAGAACCACCATCCACAATAACTCCTTGAAATTCATGACCTTTGATAGATACTGTCAGCCGAGGACTTATATAATCTATAAGGGGTGCTTCCCCTACAATTTTTCCTTTATGTAAAACATTAGTCTTTGCCACCAAACTTGTAGTGGAAGCTTCATCAATTATCTGCAATAACTCTAATTTGAATTTCCCATCCATCTTTATTAATTCAAAAATACTAACCTCCTTTTTCATGGACTTGAGTAGTTTTGAAGCCTCTGATTCCTTGAGAGCATGGGCTCCAATTGACTTATCAAACTCCTCATGAGCCCTGTTGAAGGCATGCCCAATGGCATCACTGGTGCATATGAGATCTCCTTTTTGACTTGAATCTGCACCTGTGTTGACTTTATCTTCAGATGTTTCTCTATTTTGATTCCCTTCCTTAATCTTTGATTCTTGTCCTATGTCTACTTGAGCCTTCCCCTTACTTCTTGTCTGCACAGTCAAAGATTCTATTTCTTCTAATTGCACCACCCTGGTAGATGGAGATGGCTCATTGATTGGATCACACACTTCTTCCTTGTGCACAGAAATCATTTGAATATGGGGCCCGGAGGAAGAGGCTTGATTCTTAGGACAACAATTTGTATAATGGTCTCTTGCATCAGGGTAGTTCCTGCAAGGAGGGGCATTTTCTAGTAGGGTGCACCTACTTTGATAGTGCCCACATTCTCCACATCTGAAACAGATGATTGGCCTCCTAGGCCCATTTCCAAAGTTATTCCTCTGTCTAAGATTATAGTTGTTACCTTGATTTGGTGCAGCAGCCATCACATTTGCTGGTGTTGGGGGTCCTCCTTGTGTCCAGTATGTCGTTGCACGCATTCCTCTTGATTGGCATTCATGGGCCTCATGGCCAACTTTCCTGCATAATTGGCAAGTCACACTTAACAGAGGACATTCACTTACTATGTGACCTTGCTTGCTGCACATTGAACACCAAAGTCCACTCTTGATGCCACCTCCTTTGAGCTCCTGCAACTCCTGTCGCAGCTGAGCCAATTCCTCTACTTGGGCCTCTTCCTCCTTTTGGAGCTTTAGTGCTTCAATCTCCCTTCTCAACTGAGCAACAACATTCTCCTCCTCTTTGTAGGGCTTATTTCTTTTTAAGCTCTCCAGCTCTTTCCTTAGCTGTATCACTGGATCCTCCATTTCTGTACCATATGTTGGTTGGGAAGAAGTTGCCCCATACTGGTACCTTATCTGCTCCAAGCGTGTGGCTGTGCTGATGAACTCCTCTATGGAGGCTGTAGGTAGCACTAATTCCTTTATTTTGCATTGGGTGGCCACTGGTAGGGGCTTAGCCAACCATTTCTTGACAAAAAAGTCGTGTGGTGGATCTGGCAATTTAGCCATTAGTGCTTTGGCCCGAGTCACAAACTCTGGGAACTTTTCTCTTGGACCTAATCTTATTTTCTAGCTCTTCTATGATAATCTCCGCAGTGTTGCCATGCTGGAACTGATTTTTAAAAGCATCTTTCATCACATCCCAAGTGGTAAAATGGTTTTCAGCAAACTGGCTGAACCACTTATCAGCTAATCCCTCTAATGTGGCAGGGAAGAGAATAAAAAAGGCATCCTCCCTACCCATTAGGCCTCTAGTCTTACATAGTGCCAAAAACCTTCTAATGTGTTCATCTGGATCCTCCTGAGCTAGGCCTTTGAAAGAAGGAAACTTTATATTTAATCTAGAGAGTAAAGTTTCCAAGTCTACCTGACCCGCCATGCTCTTGACTGATGATGTTGAAGATAGTGGACTGGGGGACCTTCTAACAACCTTCCTTCTTGTCTGCTTGCAGGTGACCCTCAATACTTGGGACCGGGTTGCGGTCATGAGCAGCTCATAGCCCACTGAATATGAGACACTTGATAAGAATATTTACCTTTTGTTTGATGAAGTAGCACTGTGGTTCTGTCGACACTTGATCTCTTCTATGCTTTGCACTTGGATTCTCCTAAGCTCAAATCTCCTTGGATGTCCCACCGTGTGTGCCAAATTTTGTTGGGGGATTCTTAGACAAGAAGGAGGTTGAGGGTTTGTAGGAGAAAAGGGAAGAAACAAGAAGAGAAAATACACCTGGAAGCTTCTGCCGATTGATTACAGTAAGACAATTACAATGTTTGAAGTACAAGACAAGCCAATACCTCTGTGCAGAATCCCACAGAGTGCCCAATTACAAAATACCCAATATCCCAAAAAGTCTTTTTGCCGCCGGCCTCCTCTGCACCAGACCTCCACCTGTTTCAAGCTTATCCTTGTGCACACCTTGCACCAAGCTTCCACAAAGGGGGGAGGAGTGAATACCTTCTGTCGGCACGCGCCCACTGCAATGGGACCTTGAGATACTTGGGGGGACTAGCTTAGCACTCTCTGCACAATCCCTTAGGCACTCCCTATGCACTCCTTCACTTCCACTTCTCTGCGTCACACACTGGTGACTCTTGCACTTCGCTCTCTTGCTTCCTTAGACTATGCTCTCTTGCTTACTCTAAGATTGGTCCAAGAATGGTCCTTGCCTTGATTTGAGTGTGTCGATCACGTACGCTCCTAACTGCAATGGTATCTTGGTGCTCACTTTGATGTCCCAAGATTGTCTTCATAAGTGGCAGCCAACGACTCACTGTTATGTCCTGTAGTGACTTTAGAATAAAACCAAAATTTTAATGGGGGGGCCATACTTTCACGTGTGCGTACGTTGCCGCTTCACATACCTTCACATTTCCTTCTAAGTCTTCACTTTTGCACCTAAGGGGGGGTTCACCTGAACCTTCCAAAACACTTTAAAACACACTTTGAACCTTAGGGAAATTAGAGAAAATACCTCTGCAACCTGCAACTCATTTTCTCCAATTTACCCTTTGTGGACAATTAATTGTGCACTACCTGTGCACTTTGACACCTGCATTTTAACACTTTGACTTTGCACCTGTTGACTTTGACCTTGACCTTGTTGGCTTTGACCAATTGACTTTGACCAGTTGACTTTGACCTTTTGACTTTGATTGTAGTTGACTTTGACCAACTTGACTTTTATGGGCTCAACAGAGAGGTTCTCTGCTGGGGAGATCAGCTTGGCATATGTGCCGATGCAGGAGAACATTAGAGACCTTTTTATGAAGGCCTTCCTAGGGAGAAGTTTAAAGCTTTCCGCAAAGCTTTGGTCTTACTTCCTTTTGTGGATTGATTCCACATAGCTTGGCACTTCCTTATAGATGAGTGCCAGCTCTTTGTTCACCGCATCACTCCCAGGGGGGATTTGTTGATATATTAATGTAGTGATGTGTGTGAACACTCTAGGACTGCAGGGCACTTTTTTTCCCTCTTTAGGAGCTCCCTCCCCCCCTTTTATATATGCCTATTGCCCTAATGGGCTACTTATCTTTGTACATTCTAGTGGTAATACATTCAGCATTGTGTGTTGTGCTCCAAGATTCCTCTTCTTCCTTGTGATGTTTGTGTGATTTCGTAGACATCTAACTCCAACACTTGGCGCCCATACAACTATGTGGACCATTTCCAATAGGTCTCCATGTATGGAGCCTTTCTTGGGGAAGGGCTTCCTATGCGACTTACCAAATTGACAAGCACTATATTTAAAAATCATATGTTGTTTTGATATGTTTGGTAGACCTAGTACACTCTAATCCCTACTGATTTGTTTGAGATCTCTTTCTCCTATGTGAACTAATCTCTTGTGTTGAATCTCTAACTTTGATAGAGTTTGAGTGCTATAGTTGAACAATGCAATGTTTTTGATGTCTTGGAGTTAAAAGATGTACAATCTACCTGATTGTTCTCCTCTTGCTATCTTCTTGAATCCTTGATGTGGGCCTTCAACAAATGCTCCATGCTTGGTGAATCTAACCTGTAATCCCCTCAAGAATTCAACCTACACTGATGAGGTTCTTGGCAACAGTAGGAACATAGAGGGCTTTGCTTAGTAAGTTCATATTACCATGTGGAGTCTTCACATTACCTATCTTCTCAACTGGATGCCTTGTGTTATCTCTTATTTGGACTTCATGCCTATTCCTTGGGGTCCTCCAAATATGAAAGTAGAGCTACATTGCCTGCAACATGATTTGAGCATCCTGAGTCTATATAAAACACATGTTCATCTATTTTACCTTCCTTCATAGTCATGTTCATGAGAAGTGAACATTCTTGAGCTTGATCATCTGTATAGTTTTTGTAGTCTCTCCTTCCTTTGTATCCACCTTGGTAGTTCTTGTTGTATTTAGTTATTGCTATATCCATAAGAATTATTGTTGAAACTTCCTCTTCAGTTTCCATAGCCTCCTCTATTGTATCCTCTTCCTCTTTTGTTCCTTGGCTTCTTGAAAGAGTTCTTTGTAATATGATTGGTTAGACCACATATGACACAAGGAGATGATCCTTGGGCTCTCCCCTTGCCTTGTCTACCTCCTTTGCCTCTTCTTTTTGAGCCTCTACCTCTACCTACAAAGTTGGGTTGAGAGGTACTAACTTCATCATTAGAATTCTTACCTTTGCATTTGTTATCCTTTTCTTTTATTCTTATTTGTATAGAGCATGATTGATTAAAATTTTGGTTTTCTCCATTCTTCATAAGGTTTGCCTCATGAGGTGTTGAAATCAAGAGCTTGCATGTCCATGTAAAGGTCCATGGCTATGGTGAAGGCTTCCCATTTGTCATCAACCTTGATATCATTGATGACTTGCCTTACTATTTGTTCTTCATCAATGAATTCTCCAATGCTTTCAAGCTAGTCTGCAATGTCCATTTGGTGACAAAATCAGTCACACTTTGCTTGAGCATCTTCTTGAGTGTTGTAAAATCCATCCATAATTGATTCTTCCTTGCCTTGGTGCTTGATGAGAAGAATGCTTCAAGAGCATTCCATGTCTCTTGTGATGTCTTGCAATTCCTAATGTGTGGAAGTAAAAAATCAGAGATAGAATTTAGAATGTATGACCTTGCCAAAGCATCCTTTAAACACCACGCATTTAATTTTTTTTGCTCCTCTTGTGTTGGTTGACCCTTGATTCTAAGTATTGGCATAATATAATCTCTAGATATGTAACCATAGAGATTCCTTCCTCGTAGATAAGCCTCCATTCGAAGTGATCATTTTGAGTAATTACCTCGATCTTATTTGTCAATAGATGAGGGGAATACATCACCACTATGAAGAGGTGATAAGATATATGCAGAGATTCATTAGTGTTGTAAGAAACCTGCTCTAAACCAGCCAATATGACTTTAGAGATGCATAATGTACTTCCTTAGTTTCTCAAATATGCATAAAGAGTCACCAAGCCCTTTGGAACATCATTGCCAAATGGTTGCATCAAAACAAATGACTTCCACTTCATAAGATTTTAAGAAACCTTCTATTTTGGAATGGTCACAAAAAACGCTCAAAGCTCAGAACCTGGTATGAATTGACTAGAGAGATTTTGCACACATCTAACTGAATTGTATAGCTAACTAAAGAAAATTATTTGATCAATTTAGCTGAACCATGTAGAGAGAGCAATGCATTTAGCAAGTCTGGGGTGTCACCTAGGCTTTTTAGGAGAAAGATGAAGTGCAAACATAGCCAACTTCAAACATTCATAACTTGAGAAGTATTGATCCGATGAGAATGGAACTTGATATATAAATACAAGATAGTCTTACCTAACCAATCCAAGTAAAAGTTTTGAAAAAGGATAATCAAACACAAAGAAATCAATCAACAAAATTCATTGTGTACCTCAAGGTACTTTAGGAGTAGACAAAGAATAAGTAATCAAGATGTATGAATCACAATATGTATTGATATTGCACATATGTATTGAAACTACATGAAGAGCACAATGTATGTTCAAGAATTCAGCTGAATCTCTCAAGAAAAGGCTTCATATTTCGTGATTAAGGAGTAGATGTATTTATACATGAATTTGAATTTTGAATTCTACCTAGAAGTGATCTTATACTTTGGGAATGATTTAAAGTTGATTTCTAAAAATTTCACAAGTTCTACTCTCAAAAGTTTTACAAGCATGTGTTCTCATGACCATATTCAAGTGACCTAAGGTATGAGTGTAGTTGTTAGCACTCAAGGTTAGGAACAAGGCACAAGAACATGTCAAAGAAGTGGACACACAAGAAGAAGGAGCAAGTAAGCAGCTCCAAGAAGTACATGTCAAATTTTCAGACGGAATCCCTATAAAAATAGTGATTTTCATCACTAAAAGCCATTGTAAATACCATTTCATATTTTTTTAACTCCATTTTGTTCAAGCCGAGGAGTCCTCAAGCTCGAGGAGTATTAGAAGTATCATCCTACCAATTTTCATAATTTTTGGGCTCTGTTTAAGCTCTCAAATAATCCCTAGAACCTAATTTTTAACTAGGTTGGAGACTAAGTCTGGATAGGGCCAAAACTAGTCAAAAAACTATAAAAAGAGCTAGAGAGCTTATTTTTGAGGTTAGCATCTTTGAGGTTAGCTTGTTAGAGAGTTGTCTTGTTAGAGTTTGAAGCTTTGTAAGAGAATTCTTTTGTGATAGAAGCTTTCCACTGTTCCTCTCTTTGCTCTTACCGTGTGCACGTGTGTGTGTATGAGTGTGCATGCTTGTGTGTGCTTTCACTCACGCACTTGTGCCTTCACTTGCTCATGGTCTTCATATCAGTCCTCACGTCTCCGTGGATTGACAAGTAAAGGAGGTGGTACTCATGCTTGAGCTACACCAAATTTTGGTGCCGTTGCGGGGGAGGGTTGCTCGAGGACAAGCATTGTGATGGTAAGATCGTAGATTTGCGATGTTGGAAAGTAAATAATAATCATTTTCTATCATTTTTTTGATTTTTCTTCTCCATCTTCATCATCATCACCATCTCCATCCTCTTCCATCTTCATCTTCATAGAAATTTTTTGTTTTTCACTATATATTCCACATTTTCACTTCATTTTTCATTCTCGTGTGTGCAAGAAGGGGAGAGATAGATGCAAAGTGCTTGTGTGCGCAAGTTTCTGTGATTTCCATGACCCTATGCATGAAGTGTAGGCCTCGGTGTTGAAATTCGAAGTTCCTACCAAAAATCTCAAAAAATCGCGATTCTGTGGTGAAAATCGCAATTATGTGAAAAATTCAATTTTCTTTGAAAATCACGATTTTCTTAGTTCTAGAATTTCCCGCCTAAAAGCATTCTGAAAAGAGAACATGATTTTGAGATCATTCTCAAAATTGAGATTCTCAGGTTGTGCTCAAAATCGCGATTCTCTAAGTTTTTCAAAAACACAATTCTCTAGTCATTCTTAGAATCGTGATTTTTTGGCGATTCTCAAAAAACATGATTTTTAGTCAAAATCGTGATTTTTAGGTCAAAACTACGTGACAAAACACGATCTTCAGTCAAAATTGCAATTTTTAGGTCATTCTCAAAATTGTGATTTTCAAAAACATGATTCTGAGGAAAAACAGGTCATTCTTAAAATCCTGGTTTTGAGGATGTCTCAAAAACACGATTCTCTATCACGATTGCATTTTTTTCATGATTCTTTGTCAGGATCGCATTTTTCACGATTCTTTGTCAAGATCGCATTTTTTAGGATTGTTCAAGATCACGATTCTCACTCAAAATCATGAT
Source organism: Ceratopteris richardii (assembly GCA_020310875.1). Classification (NCBI taxonomy): domain Eukaryota; kingdom Viridiplantae; phylum Streptophyta; class Polypodiopsida; order Polypodiales; family Pteridaceae; genus Ceratopteris; species Ceratopteris richardii. The sequence continues at coordinate 128,150,722 of CM035410.1, read as the reverse complement.
TTCCAAGTTGTCTTAGGATCGCGATTCTCAGTCAAAATCATGATTTTCTCATAACATCATGTTTCCTTGTTTTGACCCCCAAGACCCTGATTTGACATAACTTTTTCATCAAAAGTCCACTTTTTGAGCTCTATAGCTTGTTTCAAATCCTATGCAGCCTCAATGTTTTTCTTAAGAATAATTCATTGATTTTAGATAGGGTAATTTGAAGTTGACCCTCAAGTGGGATTGGAAAGACAAGGGGGCTCCAAAGGATTTTGAGCGGTATATAGGGGAAATTTTGGACTCATAACCAAGGCATATGAAACTCAGATCTGGTAGACACTTAGACAAGGATAGACAAAGCATTAGATCTTCTGAGGCTAGTGTCAACCATAGAGTTAGGTCGTGGGTACAACAACTCAGTGGTTATCCCTACGTACTAAGTTCGGACACAAGTGATTCAGAAATGTCTTTTAACATGGAAAGACCTATAGGTAGCTCAAGCAATGCCTAAACACTAGAAGGTCCCTATAAAATGCTATTGGCATATATAAGGACCAATTGATTAGGTGCATACGTCTATGAGGATGGTCTGAGGTGATCAATTGTCCAACTCAAAAATCCCGATCAACCCTTAAACTTGAACACCCAGTGGTTAAGTTCGAAGATGGTTCATATATTGATAAACAAGGAACCACGTATGTGGTTACTAGCTTACCAGAGAGGGTGGATGAGTTTGGAAATGTCATTCATTAGAATGAGATAGGAGACCTAGAGTGAGGAGATGTGGAATAAGAACCCAAGACTCCTAGAGGTAAGTCAGGCATGACTAGAGTGATCACTCAAGATTGGATTCCTCAAGACAATAGAAGCATAGAACTGTTCTTGAATAGAGAAACGGAAGAAGCCTTTTGGAGATTCAAGCGAGATCAACCTAACCCAATAATCACCATCTATGAATTCAAAGACCCTAAGACACCAGACAAAGTTGTCTATCTAGATAACACATCAGAGAGAATGTTCTTGGTAACAGAGCATGACAAGCACACATACACTTGGAATAACAAATTGGTTTTCCTTCCTCCAAGATCTAATGTCTCCCATGGCTTCTAGAGTGTAGGATCATCCACACGATCATGAAGCCCAGAGGGAAAGAGCTAGAGAGAGACCTGAGGTAAGCTTTGCACACACTCTGGGCAGAGACAGATCAGGATTTGAAAGTGAAAGACCTAAAAAAGAGTGACAAAGAGCACATAGGCATCAAAGAGATGAACATGATTTTCCATTGCCTAGACCTGGAGAGCACCCAAGAACCCTTAGACCGTCTCAAGTGGTTAAGGCAATGAAGAACTACTTTGATGGTTCACGAGTGGCTGAGTTCAAACAAGTGGTAAGAGCGGAACAGATTGATGACTTGTTCAACCAGTTTGAGGCATTTGGTTTGACCCTCAAGGGTACTCCCTTAGCTTGGTTTCAAACTTTGAACAATCGTAATTACCAAAACATAGGTCAAATGCTAGAAGAGTTCATTGTGGAGTTCTCCAAGAGTGGCATCAGCATAATACATCATCCTTGATCCATAGCTTCAAGCAGACACCCCAAGAAATAGTTCGACTTGCAAGAAGACAATTCAGACAATACTTAGAAAGATGCCCTATTGTAGAGTTACCCACACCAGCCAAACAAGTGGCTTTGTTTTTAGATGGCTTACTAAGCACAAAATTGAGATCATATGTGTACTTGAAAGAGCCTAGATCCATGGAAGAGTGTGTGCGGATGTGCATAGACATAGAAGACAACTTGGGTGAGGAGCTAGAATTGTCCAAACTCTACAAGGATTCAGACAGCTCTACTATTCATACTAGGAGAATTATCCATATCAGTATGAGGCACCACCTATGGAACAACATTGGGAGCCTGAATACTCCAATGTCATGTATATGAATCCTCACCCTAGGCCCAAAATTGAGACAAATGAGACTACAAGCTGCTAGAGGACCATGTTTTAGATGTTAGGGTGACCATTTCATTCGTGAATGTCCCCACCCACTAATGCTAGGACAAGGATAGAACATTACAATACAAGGCTTTTGTCTTGAGTGCGGCAAGGAACATCTCCCGAGAGATTTTCCAAGGAACCCCTCTAATGCGCCCAAGGTTACACCCATCAATGTGGTAGGCTTAGTGGTTGATTCAAGTTCAAGTAGCATTAACATGGATCCTGTATAGGCAATTACTAGGGCACAAGCATTAAAACAAAATAAACCAGTTGAACAATTGGAGTCACGTGAATCACGAGAGCCTAGTAAGAGGAAAGCAAGAACATGTAAGGATACCAGGGAAAACAAGTGGAATAAAAAGTTATCTGAACTAGAAGAAAGTCTAAAAGAAGTGAAAACAAAAATAGAAGGAAATTGCATCTCAAAGCCCTTGCATGCCAAAACTCCATCCACACCACCTCATCCCACCCCACTAGCCATTGTAAATAAATCGCAACCATGGTCTGTTCTCGCAGATTCAACCCCAGAAGGCTTGGACATGATGTTCAAAGCCTATTAGGCTCGACTTCAAGAAGGGCCAACAACTGCAAACCTAGGCAAGAGTAGGCCTAGAGCAGATTTAGAGATTGAACGGACAAAAATGTGTATGAAAATGGTAGAGCTAGCTCAAGCTATACTTTAGACCAATCAATCATTCAATGAGACAAATTCTATTAGATCAGGTTTGCGTTTTAAGGGCTTATTAGAGAGACTAGAGCAGTTGGTAAATAAGCCACAGGCTTCTTTACCTCCACAGGCTCAACCAATGGTTGAAAGAGAAATCTCACCACCAACGCAAGTTTATGTTCCTAATTCCATGGATTCTGGAACACCTCTTTCAATTCAAGAGTACTCTCAATAGTTCTTGTAGGAAATACAAGAAGAGAAATGGGCCAAGGAGAAGGATAATTCCCCTCCTATTCTTGAAATTGATGATATTCATGATCAATTTCCCCAAGACATTCCATCTATTTATGGAGATCAAGGAGAGCAGCAAGAAGATGAAAGATAAGATTTTGAATCTAATTCCTTACAAGAGTTGCCACAGTTCATAGGCCCATGGGAATCTGAATCTCTCTAGATCAGAGCTCCCACAATGCTGGTAAGAAATGAAGACTCAGTGGTTCCAAGGAACACGGATGTCGTGAAGAACACTAAGGTTCAGTGTCACCTCATCGTAGAAGAGCTGCTCAAAGTAAAACTAGAGCTATGGAAGCATGTGGTGAATCAAGTTCCTGAACTTGATTTCAATGTATCGAAAGCAGGCTCCAAGCAGAAAGTACCAGAGATACCTCTAGAGAAAGTTGGAGATATGAGTGAAGGTGAAGAAGGTAATATTTATCTTCCAATCACCTACCAAGGTTACAAAACCAAGACTATCTTAGATTCAGGTGCTGGAGTTGCGATTGCGACCACCTCTTTGTGGAAGCAATGGGGAAAACCTGCATTAAGACCAACTAGAATGGAGCTTCAAATGGCTGATGGCCACATTGAAAGACCTCTAGGATTTCTAGAAGGGATAACTCTAACCACTTGTGGTGTAGAGTTTGAACACACCTTTGCTATATGTGACTTTGGTAAAAATAATGTCTACGAGATGATCCTAGGAAGACCCTTCCTACGACAATTGCAAATAGTACAAGATCGGGGAACCAAGTCTTTGTACTTGCAACACTTAGGGGTCACAACCAAGGTCAATCTAAAGGACTATAAATTTAGAGATGTACCACCCCTACAGTGGAACCCTATCCACAAAGTGCAAGAAGATTCAATCTCTGTGCATTCTGAAAGTAATTCTGATCCATCTTGGATGCATGAAGATACTCTATGTGGATGCAAGGTCACAGAGGAAGAGGAAAGATGTCTAAAAGCTAGAGAAGAAGGAACCCCACTAGGAGACATACCAGTTAGAGAACCAACCTACACACCGATGTTCTTTCCAGATGAGGAATTCGAGCCTCATGGTTGGGTAGAAATCTTAGCCACCATGGACATTGCTGTCAATGAAGAAAAATAGACACCTCATTGTGATGAGGAGGGTTATGATATCTCTGTGTTCATGTGTGAGCCCTTGTAAGAAAAGTGTGACCCTAGTGGTGTCATATAAGAAGAAGAGAACGACAATGATCTAGAGTCCATTGTGATAGATAGTTGCTTTAACTCAGAAGAGCATTATCTAGAAGACATATGTGTATTTACTCAAAAAGAAGAAGAACCTCTCACAAACATTAAAACTATAAATTCAAAGGATGGAAGTGAAGGAGGTCAAAAGAAAAAGAAAACAAAAGTAGTAAAACAAGAAGAGGAGGAATCATTGCTTGAATTACTAGAGGATTTCAAGAAATATGAAGTTGAAGAACAAAAAAATTGTTGATATATTTAGGTAGTGATGTGTGTGAACACTCTAAGACTGTCGAGGCACTTTTTTCCCTCTTTAGGAGGTTTCCCCCCCGGCTTGTATAAAAGTCTATTTCCCTAACAGGCTACTTATCTTTGTACATTCTAATGGTAATACATTCAACTGTGTGTTGTGATCTAAGCTTCTTCTTCTTCCTTGTGCTGTTTGCATGCTTCCGCAGACGTCTAACTCCAACAATTGGTATCAAAGTAGGCCACCGCTTCATCTAGGGTGTTGTCTACACCTCTCTCGTTGCAATCTCACAATCGCACGAAATTTGTTAAGCATACTTAGCGTGTTTCAGAGATCAAAACAGCTTCGCTATGTGGTGCTAAAATCACGATCTAAGTTCAATAATCAACATGGATACCAAATCAACAAAATTCAAAATATTCTCTTTGGTTTGTATAGAAGTTCTAAACTGCTTATATGCAGAAGTTCTGAACTGCTTATATGCAGCTCCTAAACCATGAAGGCACACTTCCACCTTATCATCATCATCTACATCCATGCCAATAGATGCAAGTGACTCACATATGCTTTTGATTTTTAGGGTGTAGTCACTTACCGACATGCCCTTCTTCTCCAATGTATGCAACTCGTTCTTGAGTTGCAATTTCCATGCCTTTGTATTGGTCTTATACAATGTGAGCAAACTGTTCCAAGCCTCTTTCGGAGTCTTCGCATCCTGTATGTGCCCAATCATGTTATCCTGTATGCTAACAAATAGCCAATACATTACCTTTCGTGCTCCTTCACTCCATTTCTCATATGCTCTTAACTGGTCCATAGTCCGATTCCTCTCTAGTAACTGCGGAGCATTTTCATTCTCTCCTTGAGGCACTCTGTAAACATGTATGTGAAGGCTGTATTTTGGGCAAAATGCAGCATTCTTCCTTTCCAAAAGATGGTTCAGTTCGGGCTACTTAGAAATTGCCACTTGTACATAACTATGTCTGTGGTCCTATGCAAACACCTTCTTTTGGGAAGTAAAGATTGGATGATAAAGCAATAAAATGTATTTTTTTGGGTATAGTTCTAAAAGTAAAGGCTATCGTCTGTATCATCCACAGATTAAATGCATTTCGGTTAGCCGTGATGTTGTTTTTGTGGAAGATGCTATTCAGCCATTGTTTTTATGTACTAAAGAGACATATGTTAGCTCCAAAGACATGTATGATACTTTGCTACCTCTTTTTATAGGTGGACAGTCTAGTGCTGGTCCTAATGAGGCAACTTCTCAACCTTTGCAGGTTTCATGTGATGATGCAAATCAATCCATTTTTGATGAAGATTTACATGATGCACTTGTTGATGAGAGAGTTGATATTGAGCAGGCAAAAACTATGCCAAAATGGCTAGTGCAAACCTTGCGTGATAGCAAATTAGATGCACCTCTGTCATATCGTAATCGGTCATGCTCTCATAGTGCGTCTTTTGCATCAGATTGCTATGCTATGGATGCCTCTAGTCTCTCTCATGAGACTCAACCTGTTTCGTTTGATGGAGCACAAAATTCTGAACATTGGATGGAAGCAATGCAATCTGAATATGATGACATCATGAAAAATGGTACCTGGTCTTTATGTGACTTGCCTCTTGGAAAGAAGGCCATTGGCACTAAGTGGGTATACAAGCTGAAGCGTGAAGGTGATGGAACATTTGACAGGTATAAAGCTAGGCTTGTTGCAAAGGGTTATGCATAGGAAAGAGGCATTGATTTTGATGAGACCTTTGCTTCTAACTGTCAAATGACTAATGTTTGTAGCATTTGTGCACTTGCAGCTCATCATGGTTGGAATGTACATCAATTGGAAATTAAAACAACATTTTTGAATGGTGACTTGCATGAAGAAGTGTATGTTTTTCAGCCCTCTGGCTTTGTGCAGAAAGGGCATGAAAACCAGGTGTGCAGGTTAAAGAAGGCATTATATGGTTTAAAGCAAGCACCACGTTCTTGGTATGAAAAGATCCATGCCTATCTCATTGCACATGGTTTTGAGAACAGTCCAACTAAAAGCACCTTATATGTTAAGCGTCCTAATGATGTGCTTCTGATCATTGTGGTGTATGTTGATGACATGCTGCTCATTGGTCCTCATGACATGCATATTGCTGATCTTAAGGCTGATTTTCATGTCTCATTTGAGATGTCTGATTTGGGGCATTTACATCACTATTTGGGCATTCAATTTATGCAAGTTTATGGTGGAATGGCCTTGTGTCAAAGGAAATATATTGACACATTATTGTAGTGTTTTGGCCTTGAAGACTGTAAGCCTATTGCCACTCCTATAGGTTTATGATTGAGTCTTCATGACGTTGGAGATGCATTTGATATTGTTCTCTATTACCAGGATTTTGGATGCTTGATTTACTTATGAATTAATCCGCTAGATATTGAGTTTTCTGTCTCACAGATGAGCAATTTTATGCACTGCCCAGGTGTCAAGCATTGGCAGGCAGTTAAGCGCATGTTTCACTACTTGAGTGGTACTCGGCTACTTGGATTGTTTTATCCCAAGGGGGGATCACTACCACCAGATTTGCATGCTTTTGCTGACAATGATTGGGCTGGTTGCTATGACACTCGTGTGTCCACCAATGGCTTTTGCTTCATGCTTGGTAGCTCATGTATATCTTGGTTGAGCAAAAAGCAGCCTACTGTGGCCACTTCCAATTGTGAGGCTTAGTATAGGGTAGCTTTCACAGTGACGATTAAGTGTGTGTGGCTCAGACACCTTATGGCCGATTTGGGTGTTGGTCAGTCTTCTGCCACCACCATCTTCACTGACAGCCAGAGCGCATTGACAGTTGCGAGGAACCGTGTTTTCCATGCTCGCACTAAGCACATTGAGGTGGATTATCATTATGTCAGGGAGAGATTCTCCACTGGGAGATCAGCTTGGCATATGTGCCCATGGAGGAGAACACTGCAGACCTTTTTACGAAGGCTTTGCCTAGGGAGAAGTTTGAAGCTTTCTGCAAAGCTTTGGGCTTACTTACTTTTGTGGATTGATTCCGTATAGCTTGGAACTTCCTTATACATGAGTGCCAGCTCGTTGTTCACCGCATCACTCCCAAGGGGATTTGTTGATATATTTAGGTAGTGATATGTGTGAACACTCTAGGTCTGCTGGGGCACTTTTTTCCCTCTTTGAGAGGTTTTTTTTTCCCCGGCTTGTATATATGTCTGTTTCCCTAAGAGGATACTTATATTTGTACATTCTAGTGGTAATACATTTAGCATTGTGTGTTGTGCTCCAAGCTTCTTCTTCTTCCTTGTGCAGTTCGCATGCTGCCACAGACATGTAACTCCAAAAAAATTTTGGTACGAATGCCTAAGAGAGAGGCCATCATAGGAGAGGCATATGATAATAAAGAAAAGACGAAAAAACTTGTAGTAACCATTGAAGAGAACAAAGAGTGATGTACATACATAGGAGAAGATCTAAGTGCAGAAGAAGAAGCTAAGCTTGTAGCTTTATTAAGGGAATATAGGGACATGTTTGTGTGGACATATAAAGACCTAAAGGGAGTAGATCCAGAAATATGTTCTCATATGATCCTCATGATAGCTGATGCCAAGCCCACTAAACAAAAGCCCTAAACATATATATGCTGCAAAAATAAAAGAAGAAATTGACAGACTGATTGAAGCTGGATTTATCTATGAAATTGAGCATACTAAATGGGTGTCCCCCATTGCAGTGGTGCCGAAGAAGAATGGAAAACTTTGAGTGTGCATTAACCTTAAAAAGGTTAATGCCGCAACAATTAGGGATAACTATCCACTTCTAATCATTGAACATTTATTGGAGCGCGTTGCAGGCAAGGAAGTTTATGGCTTCCTTGATGGATTTTCAGGTTACAACCAAGTAGCCATTGCCCCAAAGGAGCAACACAAAATAGCCTTTGCCATAGAATGGGGAATCTTTGCATTTCGTGCCATGCCATTTGGGCTCACCAATGCACTTGCAACATTCCAAAGGCTCATGTGTCATGTCTTCAAAGAGTTCTTGTGAAAGATCTTAGAAGTAGATGTGGACGATTTATGTGCTCATTCCCAAGAAAGAAGATACCACATCCCTGAGCTTAGACAAATCTTCAACAAGTGTAGAGAGTATCGAGTGTGTCTGAACCTTGAAAAGTGTGTATTCATGGTACGTGAAGGTAAAATCTTAGGTCATATTGTTTCTAAGAATGGAATATCAATAGATGATGACAAAGTCAGAGCCATAGCAGAGTTTCCAAGGAATGTTAAAGAGGTTTAAGCCTTTATGGGCCATTGTGGATATTATTGCACATTTATTCACATGTATGCAATCATAGCCAAACCTTTGTATGTCTTGTTGAAAAATTTTGAGTGGAACAATGAATGTGAAAATTCCTTCAATGAGCTGAAGAGACGTTTTTGCACAACACCTATATTGACCACTCCTAATTGGAATAAACCATTCCACGTCCATGTAGATGCATCCAATCATGCAATAGGATGCATGCTAGCACAACCCACAAGTGAAGGAAATTTAGATTTCCCTATAGCATATGAGAGTAGGCAACTGAACGCAACTGAATGAAACTATACCACAACTGAGCGAGAAGGCTTAGGCATGATATACGCCATAAAGACGTTTAGACACTATCTATTGGCCAACAAGTTCACGTTTTACAATGATCACCAAGCTTTATTATATTTGGTCAATAAACCTTGCAATATAGGACGCCTAGTAAGATGGTTTCTCTTACTAATGGAATACGATTTTGAAGTTGTTGTTAGGAAAGGTAGAACCCACCTCAGGGCAGATCACCTTTTTTGCATCACTTTAGGAGAGTCACCGCAAGGAGTGTCTCATGAACTACTTGATGCTTATTTGTTCAATTTAGAAGTTGTTCCTAAATGGACAAATAAGTTTGTACTAGTCCTAACCTTCGGACCCACAAATAAGAAGGTAGAAACAAACAAAGAAGAAATTGTAAAATCACAAAAATATCAAATATTGGCAGGAAGTATGTACAAAAAAGTTAGATAGGGTGTACTAGCTTGTTGTGTCGAGGATGATGAGCATAGTAGTTGGTTGCAACAAGCCCATGAAGGATTGCTAGGGAATCACTATTCTAAACAACAAACATTGCAAAACCTAAAACGTTTAGGAGTGTATTGGCCCAATATGGGCAAATAAATACATAAGTGGATTAATAATTATCCAGTGTGCCAGGGAAAACCCCCAGTGGAGCATGCTATCCTTTATCATGTGTCGTTAATTCTAGATTGGAGTGCTCCATTGGTAGAATTTATGCGATCAGGAACACTATCTAGTGAGGCTAGTCTCGCAAGAAAATGAAGCATGGAGCAAGAGGCTCATGACTAAACTTTAGTAGACAACAACCTATACCGAAGAGGCAAAGATGATTACTTAAGATTGTGCATTCATGAATCATATTATTTGAAAGTCTTAGAAACTGCACATAGTGGTTTTGCAGGTGGACACTTTGGACCTGATCGAGTAATTAAGAACATTCTATTCTCAGGACTTTGGTGGCCCACTCTTCATATGGATGCACATATCTATGTGAAGAAATGTGACACATGCCAATGTTCCCAATATTTGATCAGGAGAGATGAGATGCCCTTGAGGCCAATGACAGGAGGATGTGCCTTCTCAAAGTGGGGTATAGACTTTGTAGGTCCCATTAACCCCCAACTAGGAACTCACATGCAAAGTACATTATTGTAGCCATAGATTACCTTACAAAGTGGGTAGAAGTAAAAACCATGACAAAGAATGATGCTCAAATGATGGCTAAGTTCTTATTTGAGAATGTGTTCACCAGATACAGGTTACCCATAGAGTTAGTAAGTGATAAAGGCACACACTTCTTGAATGAGGTCATTGAAAACTTTCTCCAAGAATTCTTGGTGATACATAAGAAGTCTGCCCCCTATCATCCACAAGCTAACGGACAAACCAAGAGCACGAATAAGATCCTATGTAATGTATTGACAAAACTGGTCAATAATAAATGCTCTGATTGGGATAAACAACTTCATCATGCTGTTTGGGCTTATTGAGTTGCCTACAAAACGGTACTCAATGCCACCCCATGTCAGATGGTTTTTGGACAGAATGTTGTGCTACCTTAGACTTCTTGATATCGACTTCAAAAGTAGCACAAGAGCATGAGTGGAGTGGACATGAATTGTCCTGTAGGATATTTGATCTAGAATGTTTACGTGAGACTAGGCTATGAGCGACAACATGCATCTATGCTGCCAAGAAACGACAAAAGGCAAACTTTGATGCACACATCAAGGATAAAGGATTGAAAGAGGGAGACCTAGTGTTGGTTTACACACTAAAGCATCATGCTCATAAATTGGAAAAAAGAGGATATGGACCCATGATCATTAATAGAATTTCCACTAGTGGTGCAGTTCAATTGGCCATGCTAGAAGGTGACATCTTGCCAAAATATATTAGTGGATGTAGAGTCAAGCTGTATCAAGAACCTCTTACAGAGGATATGCTAATGAGACTCAACACTGCTAAGTAAAGCAGAAGAGTTAAGGGTTAGAGAGGAAGCACATGCAGAGGCTAGAGAGCACATTAAGAGAAATAAATTAAGGCAACAAGGCCTAGATCTCAATCCCAATGCCCCAAGTTATCACATGGCTATGTGCCAAACTTTGGGTGCAATTGCTCCTCGAATAATTGACGACGTCCCTTTGTGAACATAGAAGTAGGACAAGGAAAAAATGTAAGGACTGTGAGAGCCTTGATTGACTCAGGTGCAACAACCAGTGCTGTTAGATTTTCCTACTCCCAAGCTCTAAAATTGAACATCAATCCCATAGAAGCCTATCTCATAGGATTGGGAGGTGTGGAAACCCCTTGTTTGGGCAAGGTGGAGCTTCCCATCTACCTTTAGGATGTCCCAATAAAAGTCAAAATGCTAGTATGTCAAGCTGAGGACCTTATGGAACCACTTGTCTTGGGCCAAGACTAGATCTATGACCATGCAGTCAACTGAAACCTAAAAATTCAACTTCTTCAAGTTTGGGTGCATGAATAATGCATTACATTAGAATTAGAGAATGCATGATCACAAATCCAGGAATCACACATTCTCTTAGTTCTTCTAAGACTAATCTTATAGAAGAAGATGTTGTATGTGTCACAAGATCTCTGATGCAAGAGTCAATCATGGAAGAATAGGTTCGAAGGTGAGTGGATCTCTCTTCTTCTTCAAAGACTAATGTAGCCACAACAATTCAACCACGGAAGTGGAACCATACAAGACAACTGCTATATCAAATAAACAAACAAACATCAAGAAAAACATAGTTCCAGGCATGAAGCAGATATGGGTATGCAAGGCTGAACCATCAATCACACCATTGCAGTCAAACTCGTTACCAAAGAAGAAATGAAAAAAGCCAAGGCAACAACTAGCATAGCAAGGAAGATCTCTATCTTAAAGAGCACTCCAAATTTGGTTATCAAGGTAGGCAATGAAGGCCAACCACAATAAAGTACAAATTTCAGTGCCTAAGGAATTAGTTGAAGCTCAACAAGGGCAATCACACATGTGGGTACCCAAGTAACTCTTACTTGCACAAAGCCCTAGGCTCTCCCTCACAAAAGAAACCTCAAAAATGAAGCCAAGGAGAGGCAAGGGTCAGAACCAAGCACAGAGATCAAAGGAAGATCAACTCACCTCTTCAAAAATTGTTAGAAGACAAGCAACAATGGTATGGGTTCGGAAGCCAAACACACAAGTAGCCCCTACAGAACCAAAGAGTCAATTACATGGGATACAAAATGTAAGAAACCATCCAAAGATGAAGAGGCCAAAAACAATCTATATGTGGCCAAGCACTGTTCTCAAATGGATCCCTTAAGGATGAATGATCAGTTATCATGTCAAGATCCAATTGATACCTCCCAACATAGGCTGCATCAAGTCTACAAGTAACATCGGAAGCCTCGTGGTGCATAAACCATATTCTCTTTGCATAACCCTGTCTTTTGCACCATTTAGGTCATGCATTTCTAGAGTATATATTAATATAGCGACACATTACATGGTCATGCATAGACACATTTGAGAGTCCCAAGCACAAGAACACATTGACATATGTCAACTATTTTTATTGATACTAAGATCTTTTTTCTTGTTTTGTGACATTGTTCCTCTCAAAAGAGAGAGAGAGAGAGAGAGAGAGAGAGAGAGAGAGAGAGAGAGAGAGAGAGAGAGAGAGAGAGAGAAAAGAAAAGAAAAAAAAAGAAGAGTGAGGAAGAAAAGAAAAGAAAAAGAGAGAAGAGACAGGACTAGGTGATCGAAGAATTTCATCAGTGGACCATCAACAAGGACATTCATCGACAACGAAGGACAAGCCCATCATCAATCACCATGATGGGAGTACACCACGAAGAGATGCACATGGACCGACCTTTCACATTGGTAAGAATCCCTTAATTTGGCAACATTATCACAATGTTAGATTAGGAAACCTCTTTGTCAGCATGCCCTTGAGCACTTAGCTGAAGACCCAAAATATTTTGCACCATACGTTTTGAAATGCATTCCCCTAGTAAGCCTGCATAGGGCCACATTACAAGGCCATGCACAAGGAACATATTTTCTTCAACCCATGCACTAACACACTTACCCATCATTCATTATGGATTATGATTACTTAGCATATAACTATGAAACCCATAGTTGAAAGATTTAGAGGACATCAAGGTTACAACATCAGTACCTATGAAGCAACTCACAGTGGACAGCTACTCAAAATCAACAATGACAACCTCTTCTAAGCAACTTGCAATTTTTGGAAGCTTATAAATACACCACAATGCTAGATGCCAAAGAAGAAGTACATACAAAGGGACTCAACCTAGCAAAGGTCAGCAACACCATAATGAAGAATAGGACAATATACCCCGCCACATTTGGAAGACCAACCGCTCTTGCTGATACATGATGGACACTACCTCTCAAAGTACTACATGGAACACCCACTACAACAAGGGTCTATCAGGGACGACAGACTCGAGAGGGGGGTGAGTGTTAGGACTCAAGGTTAGGAATGAGACATAAGAACATGTCAAAGAAGTGGACACACAAGAAGAAGGATCAAGTAGGGAGCTCCAAGAAGTACATGTCAAATTTTCAGAAGGAATCCCTATAAAATAGTGATTTTCATCACTAAAAGCCATTGCAAATACCATTTCATATTTTTGTAGCTCCATTTTTCTCAAGCCGATGATTCCTTGAGCTTGATGAGTATTAGAAGTATCATCCTACCAATTCTCATAATTTTTAGACTCCGTTTGAGCCCTCAAATAAGCTCTAGAACCTACTTTTTAACTAGGCCGAACACTAGGTCTGGACAGGGCCAAAACTAGTCAAAAAACTATAAAAAGAGCTAGAGAGATCTTTTTTAAGGTTAGCATCTTTGAGGTTAGCTTGTTAGAGTGTTGGCTTGTTAGAGTTTGAAGCTTTGTAAGAGAGTTCTTTTGTGATAGAAGCCTTCCATTGTTCCTCTCTTTGCTCTTACCGTGTGCATGTGTGTGTGTATGTGTGTGGATGTTTGTGTGTGCTTTCACTCACGCACTTATGCCTTCACTTGCTAATGCTCTTCATACTAGTCCTCACATCTCATGGACTGACAAGTAAAGGAGGTGGTACTCACACTTGAGCTACAGTAGTCCATGAGTCAAGTGCAATATTTTAGGCTTGGATCTTGCACCAACAGGCTTGGTTGTCAAATTTGTTGATGACAGACATACGGTTCATGATCTTTCAAATGGTGATGTTATTATTTCTTCTAGCATTTTATGTAATGGGTTGTATAAGCTCATAGACTATGGGAAGCCTCTGAATGATTCTGTACAATTCAAGATTCTTAGGCCATCTCATATGCAAAGTTTTGGCATGCATGCTTTTGTTGGTGCATTTCAAGCCTTCACCTTTGGCTTGGAACCCTTGAAGATGTTGGTACAAATCAAGCCTTCACATTTGGCTTGGATTTATTCTTGAAGACTAAACATGTGAGAAGAACCATAGGAACTTATGCTTACAAGTTCTTACCATTTTACTTCTTGTAAAATTCTAAATCACTTGGAATCTTATGTAATCACACCTACTTGTTTAAGTCGTGGAAAAGAGGTTGATTGATTGAGGGAATATCTCAATCAACTTTTAGGTGAAAGATTCTAGGAGATTGATTTGAATTCAAATTCAAATTATCACTCAACTCCTATAAAAGCTACAAGTCAAAAGTCGCGGGTGTCCTTCATCATTCCCGAGGCTTACATCTGTGATCATAGAGTGTGTGAGTGCTACACCATAGCCTACACATCTCCAACTCATTAGGCTACATCTATCAAGCCAATGAGATTGTACATTCATGTGAACTAATAGAAAGATTTACATTCACTATCTCTGTTTTCTCTGAGTCATCATCTCCAAGTCTGTCAACTTCAAAGGAGCATATCTCAGGATCTACTGAACCAAATCAAGTGATTCAAAGCACATTGGATTTAGCTCAAAGTCTACTATACACCTACAAAATTTCAAGGTCATTGGATCAGTCATTACAGAGAAATCTCAGTCGAGGTGCTCACTGGTCTGTGTCTGCAAAGCTCCTAAAATATCGGGGGTAAACTTTATTTTGCTAAAGTGATTTCTCAGTGAGTAGTTTATCATTTCTTCTCATTCCACTTGCAAATGGTAGCTTGTTAAGCTAATTTAATATGTCCAGAAGGAATTAGATCAATTGTAAGTGTGCTGGTCACACTGAGTGAAAGACTGAGCAGGTGTCACTACAGAAATAGAAAGTTTTTCTTGATTTTTGAAGTGCCAAGTTATCTGTTTTGATTTGGTCATTACACATATCATTTGCAAAGTACATATATGCTTTCTTGGTATCATTTGAAAGCTTAAGGTGTGTACTAAGCATATCTGGAATCAAAGGAGGGCTGGTGTGAAGCAGGTATAGCAGCACCAACTCAATCTTCTGAGTGCATCCAACCATCACTCCCAACAGTGGTATCAGAGCAAATAAGGTAAACATGGGAGATGGTTTTCCTTCATTCATTGACAAATTGGACAGGAACAATTACCAAGCTTGGTCATTGAGAATGAAGACATATCTACAAGGCAGAAGCTTATTTGGATACATATCAGGAGATGAGGAATTGCCCTCATTCAAAACTAGAGGACTACCCACCAAGGATGAACATGAAAGGCTCAACCAATGGTGTGCAAAAGATGCTTTGGCAAGGTCTTACCTTCTTAACTCTATATCTGATTTTCTTTTACCTCATGTAAGGAATTGTAAGACTTCCCAAGAGACTTGGGAAACCTTGTCAACATACTTTTCTTCCAACACAAGGGCCAGGAAGAATCAACTGTGGATTGAATTCACAACCCTTAGGAAGCAGCCCAAGCAATCAGTCTCAGAGTATGTGACAAAGATTAAAGATGTGGCAGACCAATTAGCAAGCATTGGAGAGGAGATTGAAGAGGAACAAATAGTCAGGCAAGTAACAAATGGACTCAAGGTAGATGATAAGTGGGAAAGCTTCACCACTGCAATGGACCTCTATATGGACATGCATACCCCAGATCTTACAACACTCATGGGCCAACTATTCACACATGAAGCAAAGTTTACAAAGGCAGGAGATCAATCAAAAGGTAACAACCCCTCTGCTCTCTATACTGATAAGAAAGTTAAGGATAAAGGTAAAGGGAAGAAACATGATGAAGAAGGCTCTACCTCTCAAGCTAATTATGCAGGGAGAGGTAGATCATCTAGAGGAAGAGGCAGAGGAGGTAAGTCAGGTAGGGGGAGACCCTACAACTCATCACCATGCAACATTTGTGGATTTTCCAATCATACCACAGATGAATGCTACAAGAACTACAAGAATCAGAGAGGAAGAGGCTACTCAAGAGGTGGATAATCTCAAGGGAGAGGTAGATTCAACCAACACCAAGGCTACAATGGATACAACAATCAATACAACAACAATTACAACAACAACCACAATGGTAATTACCAAGGTGGATTCAGAAATAGAAGAGACTACAACAACTACACAGAGGAGCAAGATGACTCCCTATTGATCATGAATATGACCTCCAAGGCAGGTACAAATGATGATCATTTATTTTATATTGACTCAGGATGTTCTAACCATGTAGCTGGCAATGTGGCACTACTTTCTGATTTGGAAGAACCCAAGGGCAAACATCAGGTACAAACAGGTGATGATACTAAACACTCTGTTGTAAAAATTGGAAATGTAAAGACATGTGATGGTAACCAGAACCTATTGAGCAGGGTACTCTATGTACCAACCATCACCAAGAATTTAATGAGTGTTGGTCACATTGTGGAGAAAGGTTTGCAGGTCAGATTCACACAACATGGAGCATATGTGGAGGACCCAAGACATGGATTCAAAAGGATAGCCAAGGGAGAGAAATCAGGTAGATTGTTTACTTTTGAGCTAGAAGACACCAAGAACATTGCTTTGTATAATTACAAGGATCAAACACTTTCAGAGTTAGAAATATGGCACAAGAGGTTAGGTCACATAGGTGAAAGAACCCTAAAGCAAATGTGCAGGGATCAATGTGTGCTTGGGATACCTAATGTATCCAAGCAACACATGATTTATAAGTGTGGAGCATGTCAGTTTGGTAAGTCTCACAGGTTGCCATATTCAAGGAAAGGTTTCATGCATGGACTACCTAGACTTGGTACACACAGATGTTTGGGGACCTAGCAAAGACCCTTCCATTTCAGGTTCAAGGTATTATGTGTCCTTCATTGATGACTATAGCAGATGGACCATCTTATATTTTATGAAGCATAAAGATGAAGTGTTTAATTGTTTCAAGAGGTATCTTGCACTTGTTGAAAATCAAACAGGAAGAAGCTTGAAGAGGCTAAGGTCAGATGGTGGAGGAGAATACTTCTCCAATAAGTTTGAAGATTTCTTGCAGGAAAGAGGCATCAAAAGGGAGATTACTACAAGGTACTCACCTGAACAAAATGGGGTAGCTGAAAGAAGGAATAGACTCATTGTAGAAACAGCTAGGTCTATGCTTAATGAAAAGAAGTTGCCAAATTATCTTTGGGCAGAGAGTGTATCCACTGCCACCTATCTTATCAATAGGTTGCCATCCAAATCACTTGATGGCATGACACCATATGAAGCTTGGCATGGTAAGAGACCTTCTCTGGATCATTGTAAAATCTTTGGTTGTGTAGCATATGTGCATATTCCCTCACAGGTAAGGGGAAAGCTAGACCCTAAAGTTGAAAAATGTATCTTCATTGGTTATGATTTGAACCAAAAGGGATACAGATTCTACAACCCAACAAACAAAGGCTTCAAGGTAAGCAGAGATGTCATCTTTGATGAGAATGACTCATGGTATGAGAATGAATGCAGGAAGGTTAGTCTACCCTATGATATGGAAGAAGATTTTCCAAAGCTCACCAAGGAGGAACCAATCCAGAAAGATGAATCAAGCTCAGATGATGATGATACAATAAATCTTGAGGAGTTCAAGGCTTGGAAGTCCAAAGGAAAGATGAAGATGAAAAAGCTAGAGGATGCACCAGAATTCTCAACTCAAGCAATGAGGAGATCTCAGAGAGAAAAGAAGAAACCAATCAGATTTGGGTATGACACATCACTTGTAACTAAACATTCTGTATATCTTTCAAAGGATTTGTTGAATGAAGAACCAGGTACCTATGAAGAAGCAATCACCAAACCAGAATGGAAAGAAACTATGGATGAAGAAATGGAAGCTCTCAAGGAGAGTGATACTTGGGACTTGGTACCCAAGAAGGACTCTATGAAGGTGATAGGATCCAGATGGATCTACAAGCTAAAGAGAAATTCAGATGGAACAATAAACAGGTACAAAGCTAGGTTGGTAGCCAAGGGTTTTGCACAAACCCAAGGCATTGATTATGAGGAGACATTTTCTCCTGTGGCTAAGATGCCAACTATCAGGATATTGGTGAGTGTAGCTGCATCCAAAAATTGGAACATGTACCAATTAGATGTCAAGAATGCTTTCTTGAATGGATGGATATCTGAAGAAGTCTACATGTCACAACCACCTGGCTATGAAGACCCCAAGAAGGTAAATTATGTTTGTAAATTGAAGAAGGCTCTATATGGTTTAAAGCAGGCACCTAGAGCATGGAATTACAGGTTGACAACCTACCTCCAAGACCAAGGATTTGTGATGAGTAAAGCAGACACTTCTCTGTTCATAAAGAGAAGTAGTACAGAGGTAATCTACTTGTGTGTTTATGTTGATGACATCATCATTACAGGCAATGATGTCAATGGGATTAGACACATGAAAGGACAGATGATGAAGGAATTCAAGATTAGTGATCTTGGATTATTAAAGTATTTCTTAGGTCTTGAGTTAGTCTACACCAACTCAGGTATATATATCACTCAAAAGAAGTATGTACAGGATATGGTCAAGAAGTTTGGTTTGCAGGATGCTAAAGTATCTACTACTCCAATGGAGGTCAACCTAAAGCTGAGTGCTCATGAAGGGGATGAACTACAAGACATTACAGGATATCAAAGCATGGTAGGTAGTTTGAACTATGCTACATTGACAAGAATTGACATAGCATATGGAGTTAGTGTGCTAAGCCAATTCATGCACAAACCAAGGGTACCTCACCTAGAGGCAACAAAGAAGATCTTGAAGTATTTGAAGGGAACTCAGAACCATGGTTTGTACTTTCCTTATACATCAGACATTGACATTAAAGTATATTCAGATGCAGATTGGGCAGGATGCAAGGATGATAGGAGGAGCACATCAGGTTACATTTGTTTTGCAGGAGATAAGCCTATTTCTTGGTCAGCCAAGAAACAGCCTACAGTGGCATTGTCATCCACTGAAGCAGAGTATAGAGGGCTTGCCAATGCCACTCAAGAAGCTATCTGGTTGAAGCTTCTATATACAGAGTTAGGCCTATATACAAGGCCACCAATCATATTTGGAGATAACACTAGCTCTCTTCACCTTGCAGCTAATCCAATATATCATGCCAGAACCAAACACATAGAGGTTCATTACCACTATGTGAGAGAGAAATTGCTTATTAAAGACATTCAATTGACATATGTGTCTACTAATATGCAATGTGCAGATTTACTCACTAAAGCATTGGATGGAAACAAGTTATGCAGATTTAAATCCATGATTGGATTGCAGGATGTGATTGAAGACTAAAGATGAAGAAGATGAAGACTTAAGCCAAAGTGTTTGGCTTGAGGGGGAGCTGTTGGTGCATTTCAAGCCTTCACCTTTGGCTTGGAACCCTTGAAGATGTTGGTACAAATCAAGCCTTCACATTTGGCTTGGATTTATTCTTGAAGACTAAACATGTAAGAAGAACCATAGGAACTTATGCTTACAAGTTCTTACCATTTTACTTCTTGTAAAATTCTAAATCACTTGGAATCTTATGTAATCACACCTACTTGTTTAAGTCATGGAAAAGAGGTTGATTGATTGAGGGAATATCTCAATCAACTTTTAGGTGAAAGATTCTAGGAGATTGATTTGAATTCAAATTCAAATTATCACTCAACTCCTATAAAAGCTACAAGTCAAAAGTCGCGGGTGTCCTTCATCATTCCCGAGGCTTACATCTGTGATCATAGAGTGTGTGAGTGCTACACCATAGCCTACACATCTCCAACTCATTAGGCTACATCTATCAAGCCAATGAGATTGTACATTCATGTGAACTAATAGAAAGATTTACATTCACTACCTCTGTTTTCTCTGAGTCATCATCTCCAAGTCTGTCAACTTCAAAGGAGCATATCTCAGGATCTACTGAACCAAATCAAGTGATTCAAAGCACATTGGATTCAACTCAACGTCTACTATACATTTACAAAATTTCAAGGTCATTGGATCAGTCATTACAGAGAAATCTCAGTCGAGGTGCTCACTGGTCTGTGTCTGCAAAGCTCCTAAAATATCGGGGGTAAACTTTATTTTGCTAAAGTGATTTCTCAGTGAGTAGTTTATCATTTCTTCTCATTCCACTTGCAAATGGTAGCTTGTTAAGCTAATTTAATATGTCCAGAAGGAATTAGATCGATTGTAAGTGTGCTGGTGACAGTGAGTGAAAGACTGAGCAGGTGTCACTACAGAAAAAAATAGAAAGTTTTTCTTGATTTTTGAAGTGCCAAGTTATCTGTTTTGATTTGGTCATTACACATATCATTTGCAAAGTACATATATGCTTTCTTGGTATCATTTGAAAGCTTAAGGTGTGTACTAAGCATATCTGGAATCAAAGGAGGGCTGGTGTGAAGCAGGTATAGCAGCACCAACTCAATCTTCTAAGTGCATCCAACCATCACTCCCAACAGCTTTGGTCATCTGAATTTTGCTAGTTTGCTGTGCATGTAGAAAGCTCAAATGGTGTTCTCTTTGCCCGAACTTGAGGCATGTTGTAAACATATCTATGAAGGTTATATTTTGGGCAAAATGCTACATTGCTCCTTCATCCCAAAGATGGTTCTGCTTGAGATGCTCATAAATTGCAAATTTTCCATAGTGATGTCTGTGGTCCTATGCAAGAAGCTTCTTTTGGGAATTACCTTTACTTCATGAATTTTATTGATGATTTCTACAGGCATGCATGGGTGTATGCATTAAAAGTAAAGGTCAAAGTATTTATGTGCTTCAAATAGTTTCTAGTTATGGTTGAAAATCTATTAGCATATGAATTGGGAACCCTTCCTTCTGATTGAGGGGGATACATGTCTCCTAATTTTAAGGCATTTTTGGCTGAGTATGGGATAAAACATTAGTTTAGAGTTCGGTATATACCTGGAAAAAATGGAGTTGCAAAAAGAAAGAATATGTATCTCATGGAGATGGTGAGGTGTATGGTTGGCAGTTAGGCTTTACCACATAGCTTTTGGCTTGACGCCGTTATGTGTGCAACATATGTACTTAAAAGGTGTCCCACAAAAGCACTATAATCTATCACTCTAGATGAGTCTTGGGATGGTTGTAATCCATTTGTTGCTCATCTATAGGTCTTTGGTTTTTGGCTCATGCATTAGTTCCTGAACAACAATGTAGGAAATTGGATGATAAACCAGTAAAATGTATTTTTTTTGGTACAATTTAGAGAGTAAAGGCTATCGTACGTATCATCCACATACTAAATGCATTTTGGTTAGCCCTGATGTTTTTTTTTGTGGAAGATGCAATTCAACCATTAGTTTTATGTGCTAAGGAGAAGATGTGTATGAAACTTTGTTGCCTCTTTTTAGAGGTGGAGAATCAAATGCTAGTCCAAATGAGGCAATTTCTTAGTTGTTACAAGTTCCACATGATGATGAAGATCATCCCATTTTTGATGCAAATTTACATGATGCACTTGTTGATGAGAGGGAAAAAACTATGCCTAAATGGCTAATGAAGACTTTGAAGAGGAGGCAAAAGCTATGCCTAAATGGCTAGTGCAGATTTTGAAGAGGAGGCAAAAACTATGCCTACATGGCTATTGTAGACTTTGAGAGATAGAAAATTAGATGCATCTCTATCATATCATACTCATTCAAGCTCTCATAGTGCTTCCTTTGCATCATGTTGCTATGCAATGGCTGCTTCTAGTATTTGTAATGAGAATGAGCCTATTTCTTTTCATGAAGCAGAAATTTAGAAAATTGGATGGTTGTTGTACCATCAGAATATGATGCTATTATGAAGAAGGATACTTGGTCTTTATGTAATATGCCTCGAGGAAAAAAGGCCATTGGCACTAAATGAGTATACAAGATGAAACATAAACTTGATGGAACAATTGATACGTATAAAGCAAGGCTTGCTGCCAAAGGTTATGCTTAAGAGAGAGGCATTGATTTTGATGAGACCTTTGTTCCCACATGCCAATTAACCACTGTTCGTAGCATTTTTGCACTTTCCGCTGATCATGGTTGGAATGCACATTAGTTAGATATTAAGAATTGCATTTCTGAATGGTGACTTCCATGAAGAAGTATTTCAGCCTCGTGGTTTTGTGAAAACAAGGCATGGAAATCATTATTTGGATATTCAATTTATGTAAGTTGATGGGGCAATAGATTTGTGTCCAACAAAATATATTGACACATTTTTGCAATATTTTGGCCTTGTAGATTGCAAGCCTATTGCCACCTATGGGAAGAGGAGAGTTGAGTCTTCATGATATTGGAGATGCATTTGATGTTGTTCTCTATCAATTGTTGGAGTTAGACGTCTGCGGAAGCATGTGAACAGCACAAGGAAGAAGAAGAAGCTTGGAGCACAACACACAATACTGAATGTATTACTAGAGAATGTACAAAGATAAGTAGCCCATTAGGGCAATAGGCATATATACAAGCCAGGGGAAAAAAACCTCCTAAAGAGGGAAAAAAGTGCCCCGGCGGTCCTAGAGTGTATCACTACCTAACTATATCAACAAATCCCCCCTGGGAGTTATGCGGTGAACAAGTGGTTGGCACTCATGTATAAGGAAGTGCCAAGCTATGTGGAAATCACTCCACAAAAGGAAGTAAGCCCAAAGCTTTGCGGAAAGCTTCAAACTTCTCCCTAGGCAGAGCCTTCGTGAAAAGGTTTGCAATGTTCTCCTGCGTGGGAATATATGCCAAGCTGATCTCCCCAGCAGAGAACCTCTCCCTGACATAATGATAATGAACCTCAATGTGCTTAGTAAACCTGTCTCCATAGGAGTGGCAATAGGCTTACAATCTTCAAGGCCAAAACACTGCAATAATGTGTCAATATATTTCGTTTGACACAAAGCCATTCCACCATCAACGTGCATAAATTGAATGCCCAAATAATGATGCAAATGCCCCAAATCAGACATCTCAAATGAGGCATGCAAATCAGCCTAAAAATCAGCAATATGCTTCTCAATAGGACCAGTGATCAGCATGTCATCAACATAGACAACAATGATCAGAAGCACATCATTAGCACGCTTAACATATAAGGTGCTTTCAGTTGGACTGTTCTCAAAACCATGTGCAACCAGATAGGCATGTATCTTCTCATATCAATCACGTGGTGCTTGCTTTAAACCATATAATGCCTTCTTTAACCTGCACACCTGGTTTTCATGCCCTTTCTGCACAAAGCCACAGGGCTGAAAAACATACACTTTTTCATGCAAGTCACCATTCAGAAATGCTGTTTTAATGTCCAACTGATGTACATTCCAACCATGATGGGTTGCAAGTGCACAGATGATCCGAATAGTAGTCGTACGGCATGTAGGTGCAAAGGTATCATCAAAATCAATGCCTCTTTCCTGTGCATAACCCTTTGCAACAAGCCTAGCCTTATACTTGTCAACTGTACCATCAGGTTTATGCTTCAGCTTGTATACCCACATAGTGCTAATGGCCTTCTTGCCAGGAAGCAAGTCACATAAAGACCAAGTACCATTCTTCATTATTGCATCATATTCAGATTGCATAGTAGCCATCCAATTTTCTGAATTTTGTGCTTCATCAAACGAAACAGGCTCAGTCTCATCACATAGACTAGATGTAGCCATAGCATAGAAATCTGATGCAAAAGAGGCACTATGAGAGCCTGATCGAGTACGATATGACAGAGGTGCATCTAATTTGCTATCACGCAAGGTGTGCACCAGCCATTTTGGCATAGTTCTTGCCTGCTCAATATCAGCTCTCTCATCAATAAGTGCATCATGTAAATCTGCATCAGAAATGGAATGATCTGCATCATCACATGAAACCTGCAAAGGCTGAGAAATTGCCTCATTAGGACCAGCACTAGACTGTCCACCTGCAAAAAGAGGCAGCAAAGTATCATACATGTATTTGGAGCTAACATATGTCTTCTTAGTACATGAAAGCAATGGCTGAATAGCATCCTCCACAAAAACATCACGGCTAACCAGAATGCGTTTAGTCCGTGGATGATATTGACTATAGCCTTTACTTTCATAACTGTACAAAAAAAAATACATTTTTTTTCTTTATCATCCAATTTTCTGCGATGTTGTTCAACCACTAATGCATATGCCAAACAAACAAAAACACATAGATGAGAAACAGATGGCTTGCGGTCATGCCAAGCCTCATATGGAGTGATAGACTGGAGTGCTTTAGTGGGACACCTGTTCAGTACATATGCTGCACACATGACAACCTCAAGCCAGAAACTATGTGGTAAAGCTTGACTCTTGACCATACACCTCGCCATCTCCATGAGTGACCTGTTCTTTTGTTTAGCAACTCCATTCTGTTGAGGTGTATACGGCACTGTGCACTGGTGTTTTATCCCACGTTCAACCAAAAATGCATTAAAATCAGAAGACATATATTCCCCCCCCCTCGATCAAAATGGAGGGTGCCCATTTTACATGCTAATAGATTTTCAGCCAAAACCAAAAACTGTTTGAAGCACATGAACACTTTGGACTTTGCCTTCAATGGATATACCCATGCATGCCTGGAAAAATCATCGATGAAAGTCATGAAGTAAAGATAATTCCCAAAAGAAGGTGTGTGCATAGGACCACAGACATCACTATGTACAAGCTGCAATTTCTGAGTAGCCCGAACTGAACCATCTTTTGGAAAGGACGAACACTACATTTTGCCCAAAATACAGCCTTCACAAACATGTTTTCCAGGTTCCCCAAGTTTGGGCAAAGAGGACACCATTTCAGATTTTTGCAGGCGTAGCAAACTAGCAAAATTCAAATGACCAAAGCATGCATGCCAAAGCTTTGCATCTGACATAGCCTGAGAATCATTTACTGCACATGCCAAATCATTTACTGATCTTTCATAGTCTATGATCTTATACAGCCCACGACATAAAATGCCAGAAGCAATAATCACATCGTCATTTGACAGATCATGAATTGTACACCTGTCATCAACGAATTTCACAACCAAGCCAATCTTGGATAATGCAGAAACTGATAACAGGTTCTTCTTGATCCCTGACACAAATAAAGCATCTGACAAAGTGAAAGAACTACCATCAGCAGTAGTCAAAATGATCTTACCAACTCCCATAACAGGATAAGAGGAGTTGTTGGCGCATGTAACAGTATTCCCTATAGGGGCAGGCTCGAGTGAAGAGAAGAAACTACGCTGCGAGGTAATATGTTTGGTTGCCCCACTATCAAAATACCAAACATCTGAGTCTACTGCAGACATGCACTGCTCATGAGAAGATGGGTCAAAACTGTAGACAATAGTAAACACCCATTCTTCTTCCTGCACAAGATTAGCAGACTCTGTTTTTGGTGTAGAGGCCTCTGCAACAACCATTCCATCCTCTTTCTTCTTTGCCTCTTTAGCAACCAATTTTGGACAGTTCTTTATGATATGATCATTCCCTTTACAGTACTTACAAAACAATTTCTGCTTTTCTGATTTCTTCTCATCATTATCTTCCTTCTTCAAATATGCAGAATTAGCAGATTTCTGCTTACTAGTTGAAGAGCTCCATTTTCCTTTGCCCTTCTGACTACCCGGGAAAGCTTGATGTGCAACTCGCATAATGGACCTATTCTGCTGGACTGATCTTCCTGCAACAGAACAGAGACTAACTCCTCAAATGATAAGGCATTCAGATTGCCTTTCATCATCAATCGAAGAGTAGAAGCAAAACTCTGATATGAATCAGGAAGACCATTCAGAATGGTGTGCACAAGTGAGCTATCTAGTATAACCTCATCAACAGAAATCAACTATTCCTTCAAGTCTTTGATCTTCATTAGGAAACTGTCCATAGAATCACCTTCATTCATGTGCTCACTCTGC
>CM035410.1:128096895-128109395 GCA_020310875.1 Ceratopteris richardii | reverse complement strand
ATAGATAGATAGATAGATGGATAGATAGATGGATAGATAGATAGATAGATAGATGGATAGATAGATGGATAGATAGATGGATAGATAGATGGATAGATAGATAGATAGATAGATAGATAGATAGATAGATAGATAGATAGATAGATAGATAGATAGATAGATAGATAGATAGATAGATGGATAGATGGATAGATAGATAGATAGATAGATAGATAGATAGATAGATAGATAGATAGATATATAGATAGATAAATAGATAGATAGATAGATAGATGTTGGTAGTGATGGTTGGATGCACTCAAGAAATGAGTTGGTGCTGCTATACCTGCTTCACACCAGCCCTCCTTTGATTCCAGAAATGCTTAGTAGACTCCTTGAGCTTCCAAATGATACCACAATATGCTATGTGTACTTTGGAAATGATTTGACTAATGATTAGAACAAAACAGATGAGTTTGCACTTCACTAGTCTTGAAAAACTTTCTAATTCTGTAATGATACCTGCTCAGTGTTATGCTCAGTGTGACCAGCACACTTGAAATTGAAACAATTCCTTTTGAGGGTATTAAATTACCTTAATAAGCTACCAATTGCAAGTGGAATCACTCAAATTGATAAACCATACACTGAGAAATAAGTTTAGCAAAATTGTGATTACCCCCGACTTTTTAGGAGAGTTGCAGTGATAGACCAGAGGTGACTTCGAAGCCGATTTCTCGAAACTGGCTGAATAAAATCTTCTGAAATTTTGTATGCTTGTAGAAGACCTTGAGCTGGTTCCAACGAGCTATTAAACTCTTGATTTGGTTCAGTGAGCACTGAGAAATGCTCCTTGGAAGTTGACAGACTTGGAGTAGAAGACTCAGACAAAACAGAGATGATGAGTATAAGTATTTGTATTATATCATATATAATTTCCCATCGGCATGATAACCATAGCACAATGGTACTCAGAGGTGTAGGCTATGGAGTAGACCTTACACACTCAATAGATAGTACAGAATAGCCTCGGGATTGATGATGGACACCCGCGACTTTTTGCTTGTAGTTTTTATAGGAGTTGTACTATGATTTGAATTTGAAATTCAAATGTAGGCTCCCTAGAATATCTCAACTAAAAGTAGGGAGATATTCTCTCCACTAAATCATTCTTTTTTCCACGACTAATGAAGTAGGTAAGTGACTAAAGTGATTACACATAAATGCCAAGTCATATAGACTTTTACAAAGGGGTAAAGAGGTAAGAACATCTAAGCATATGTTCATATGAACCTTGCTTCAAGTGAAGCCTTGATAAAGCTTTGTCCAAGTTAGTCTTTCATGATTCCAAGCCAATGTGTGAAGGCTTGATATGCACCAACAGCTCCCCCTCAAGCCAAACACTTTGGCTTAAGTCTTCATCTTCAATCTTCAATTACCTCCTGCAATCCAATCATAGATTTAAATCTGCATAACTTGTTTCCATCTAATGCCTTTGTAAGTAAATCTGCACATTGCATATTAGTAGACACATAAGTCAATTGTATATCTTTGCTTAGCAGCTTCTCTCTCACATAGTGGTAATGAACCTCTATGTGTTTGGTTCTGGCATGATAAATTGGATTAGCTGCAAGGTGAAGAGAGCTAGTGTTATCTCCAAAGATCATTGGTGGTCTTGTATATAGACCTAACTCTGTATATAGAAGCTTCAACCAGATAGCTTCTTGAGTGGCATTGGCAAGCCCTCTATCCTCTGCTTCAGTGGATGACAATGCCACTGTAGGTTGCTTCTTGGCTGACCAAGAAATGGGCTTATCTCCTGCAAAAAAAATGTAGCCTGATATGCTCCTCCTATCATCCTTGCATCCTGCCCAATCTGCATCATACTTTGGTATTCTGTAATGTCTTGGACTTCTTCTCCTTCATGAGCACTTAGCTTTAGGTTGACCTCCATTGGAGTAGTAGATACTTTAGCATCCTGCAAACCAAACTTCTTGACCATATCCTGCACATACTTCTTTTGAGTGATATATATACCTGAGTTGGTGTAGACTAACTCAAGACCTAAGAAGTACTTTAATAATCCAAGATCACTAATCTTGAATTCTTTCATCATCTGTCCTTTGATGTGCCTAATCCCATTTACATCATTGCCTGTAATGATGATGTCATCAACATAAACACATAAGTAGATTACCTCTGTACTACTTCTCTTTATAAATAGAGAAGTGTCTGCTTTGCTCATCACAAATCCTTGGTCTTGGAGGTAGGTTGTCAACCTGTAATTCCATGCTCTAGGTGCCTGCTTTAAACCATACAGAGCCTTCTTCAATTTACAAACATAATGTACCTTTGTTGGATCTTCATAGCCAGGTGGTTGTGACATGTAGACTTCTTCAGATATCCATCCATTCAAGAAAGCATTCTTGACATCTAATTGGTACATATTCCAATTCTTGGATGCAGCTACACTCACTAATATTCTGATAGTTGGCATCTTGGCCACAGGAGAAAATGTCTCCTCATAATCAATGCCTTGGGTTTGTGCAAAACCCTTGGCTACCAACCTAGCTTTGTACCTGTTTATTGTTCCATCTGAATTCTTCTTTAGTTTGTAGATCCATTTGGATCCTATTACCTTCATAGAGTCTTTCTTGGGTACCAAGTCCCAAGTATCACTTTCCTTGAGAGCTTCCATCTCTTCATCCATGGCTTCTTTCCATTCTGGTTTGGTAATTGCTTCTTCATAGGTACCTGGTTCTTCATTCAACAAGTCCTTTGCAAGATATGTAGAATGTTTAGTTACAAGTGATGTGTCATACCCAAATCTGATAGGCTTCTTCTTTTCTCTCTGAGATCTCCTCATTGCTTGAGTTGAGGATTCTGGTTTATCTTCTAGTTGCTTCATCTTCATCTTCCCTTTGGATTTCCAAGCCTTGAACTCTTCAAGATTTATTGTATCATCATCATCTGAGCTTGAATCTTCTCTTTGAATTGATTCCTCCTTGGTGAGCCTTGGGAAATCCTCTTCCATGTCATAGGGTAGACTAATCTTCCTGCATTCATTCTCATACCATGAGTCATTCTCATCAAAGATGACATCTCTGCTTACCTTGAAACCTTTGTTTGTTGGGTTGTAGAATCTATATCCCTTTTGGTTCAAGTCATAACCAATGAAGATACATTTTTCAGCCTTGGGGTCTAGCTTTCCCCTTACCTGTGAGGGAATATGCACATATGCTACACAACCAAAGATTTTGCAATGATCCAGAGAGGGTCTCTTACCATGCCAAGCTTCATATGGTGTCATGCCATCAAGTGATTTGGATGGCAACCTATTTATGAGATAGGTGGCAGTGGATACACTCTCTGCCCAAAGATAATTTGGTAACTTTTTCTCATTAAGCATAGACCTAGCTGTTTCTACTATGAGTCTATTCCTTCTTTCAGCTACCCCATTTTGTTCACGTGAGTACCTTGTAGTAATCTCCCTTTTGATGCCTCTTTCCTGCAAGAAATCTTCAAACTCATTGGAGAAGTACTCTCCTCCACCATCTGACCTTAGCCTCTTCAAGCTTCTTCCTGTTTGATTTTCAACAAGTGCAAGATACCTCTTGAAACAATTAAACACTTCATCTTTATGCTTCATAAAGTATAAAATGGTCCACCTGCTATAATCATCAATGAAGGACACATAATATCTTGAACCTGAAATGGAAGGATCCTTGCTAGGTCCCCAAACATCTGTGTGTACCAAGTCTAGGTAGTCTTCATGCATGAAACCTTTCCTTGAATAGGGTAACCTATGAGACTTACCAAATTGACATGATCCACACTTGTAAATCATGTGTTGCTTGGACACATTAGGTATCCCAAGCACACATTGATCCCTGCACATTTGCTTTAGGGTTCTTTCACCTATGTGCCCTAATCTCTTGTGCCATATTTCTAACTCTGAAAGTGTCTGATCCTTGTAATTATACAAAGCAATGTTCTTGGTGTCTTCTAGCTCAAAAGTAAACAATCTACCTGATTTCTCCCCTTTGGCTATCCTTCTGAATCCATGTCTTGGGTCCTCCACATATGCTCCATGTTGTGTGAATCTGACTTGCAAGCCTTTCTCCACAATCTGACCAACACTCATTAGATTCTTGGTGATGGTTGGTACATAGAGTACCCTGCTTAATAGATTCTGGTTTCCATCACATGTCTTCACATTTCCAATCTTAACAACAGAATGTTTAGTGTCATCACCTGTTTGTACCTGATGTTTGCCCTTGGGCTCTTCCAAATTAGAAAGTAGTGCCACATTGCCAGCTACATGGTTAGAACATCCTGAGTCAATATAAAATAAATGATCATCATTTGTACCTGCCTTGGAGGTCATATTCATGATCAATAGGGAGTCATCTTGCTCCTCTGTGTAGTTGTTGTAGTCTCTTCTATTTCTAAATCCACCTTGGTAGTTACCATTGTGGTTGTTGTTGTAGTTGTTGTTGTATTGGTTGTTGTATCCATTGTAGCCTTGGTGTTGATTGAATTTGCCTCTCCCTTGAGAGTATCCACCTCTTGAGTAGCCTCTTCCTCTCTGATTTTTGTAGTTCTTGTAGCATTGATCTGTGGTATGATTGGACAATCCACAAATGTTGCATGGTGATGAGTTGTAGGGTCTCCCCCTACCTGACTTACCTCCTCTGCCTCTTCCTCTAGATGATCTACCTCTCCCTGCATAATTAGCTTGGGAGGTAGAGCCTTCTTCATCCTGTTTCTTCCCTTTACCTTTATCTTTAACTTTCTTATCAGTATAGAGAGCAGAGGGGTTGTTACCTTTTGATTGATCTCCAGCCTTTGTAAACTTTGCTTCATGTGTAAATAGTTGGCCCATGAGTGTTGTGAGATCAGGGGTATGCATGTCCATATAGAGGTCCATTGCAGTGGTGAAACTTTCCCACTTATCATCTGCCTTGAGTCCATTTGTTACTTGCCTGACTATTTGCTCCTCTTCAATCTCTTCTCCAATGCTTGCTAATTGGTCTGCCACATCTTTAATCTTAGTCACATACTCTGAGACTGGTTGCTTGTTGGAGCAAGTCTATGACAAGCCTAAGTATTGGCTTGAGTCTCACAAAGTCATTAAAGAAGCTTCAAAATGAAGACTATGTAAAGTTCACTTGTGAACTACCTCTTGTAACTTTTGAAGAGTTTACTTAATGTAAAAGTAAGAGAATCTTAAGTGGTTGAGCCCACATGATCAAGAATGGAAAGAGGAGCCACGAATTCGTGATTTGTGGTAGGTAGAGAATCAAATCAATCATTGATTGATTGGAGAGTGATTGAGGGAAGTTAGCCTCCCAAACTCAACTATAAATAGATGGCAGTTTTAGTCGTGGTTAGAGAGACCTATGTGAAGACCTCCAAGAGCTGAGCTTTATGCCATATCAAGGTGTGACTAAAAGGCACACATATGTATCAGTAAGTCATTGTATTGTACAAGCAATATACTTTCATTTTCATGATTATTTGAGTTCATCTTTCCATGTTCTTGTGATGTGTACTACTCACTGCCATTACTTCAGTTTTTCTCAGTCAGCTTGCAGAGATTGTTTCTCTGCACTTGGTTCATCATTTTCAGTGATTTAACTTGGTAAAGTTAGCTCTATAAGTCTACTATATGCTCACAAATTTTCATGTCATTTGGATGTTGGAATCTTCAGTTATGTTCATTTGAAGTCAACAGGGTATGTTCATCTTCACTTCTCTGTCAGGTACCCGACTTTTTCAGTCATCTTGTCAGAGTCATTTCTCAGTGTTTACTCATCCAAATTCAGTGATTTCAAGCTTGTTGGATTCAGCTTACTGTCTAGTATAAGCATACAAATTTTCATGATCATTGGATTCTTACATCTTGAGTTATGTTAATTTTTCTACTCACTGGTCTATTTCTGTAGCAGCCCGTGAAAATCGGGATGATGTCATCACTTGTTAAAAGTCATTCTCAGTGTGTGGTTTGTTATTTTTGATGAGATTACTCTCTAAAGTTAGCTCTTTAAGCTACCTAGCCTTCCCCAAGAGGAGTTAATCTAATTGCTGCTGTGCTCAGAGAATTATGTAAAACACTGGACAGGTGTATCAACCAAGAATAGCAAGTTTTCACCTCTGAGCTAACTCCAACTTATCTGTTTTGATCTATCTTTTTGAGAGTGATCTTCCAAGGTACATAGGGTGTCTAATACATCCATTGGAAAGCTAAAAGGGCCCACCATCTACTCCTGGAGTTCATTTGGCTAGTGTAGAGCAAAGATTTTGCAACACCTCTTCATCTTCAACACATACCTATCCATCTCTTCACAGTGGTATCAGAGCAAGGTTGGACAACATGGCAGATGGATTTCCTTCATCAATTGACAAATTGGATAGAGGTAATTACTCAGCTTGGTCATTAAGAATGGAAGCTTATCTCCAAGGTAGAAGTTTATATGGTTATGTGGCTGGAGATGAAGTTATGCCAAGTTTCAGGAACAAAAGTCAACCAACACAAGAAGAGCAAGAAAGATTGAGCACATGGTGCTCCAAGGATGCACTTGCAAGGTCTTATCTCCTCAACTCTATCTCAGATTTTTTGTTGCCTCACATTAGAAGTTGTAAGACATCTCAGGAAGTGTGGGATGCACTTGAAGCTTTCTTTGCTTCAAGTACTAAAGCTAGGAAGCATCAACTATGGCTGGATTTCACAACTCTCAAGAAGGCTCCCAAACAAAATGTGACTGATTTTGTCACAAAGCTCAAGGACATAGCAGATCAGTTGGGAAGCATTGGAGAGGTAATAGATGAAGAGCAAATTGTAAGGCAGGTCATCAATGGCTTGAAGGCAGATGACAAGTGGGAAGCATTCACCACAGCTATGGATTTGTACATGGACATGCATGTACCTGATTTCAACACACTCATTGGACAATTACTTACTCAAGAGGCAAAGCTTATCAAAAATGGAGAAAGCTCTAAAGGTAATCAATCTTCAGCTTTATACACGGATAAAAGCAAGTCTAAAGATAACAAAGGAAAGGCAAAGAAAGTGGATGATGAAGCAGGTACATATCAAGCTAACTATGCAGGTAGAGGAAGACATGGCAGAGGTAGAGGAAGAGGAGGTAGACAAGGCAGGGGGAGATCCCAAGACTCCAACTCATGTTCTATTTGTGGATTAACTAATCATACAACTGAAAATTGCTTTAGGAATTCCAGGAATCAAAGAGGCAGAGGATACAATAGAGGAAGTTATGGCTACTCAAGAGGAAGGTTCAACAACTACCATGGCAACTACAACAACTACAATCATTCAAACTATCAAGGAGGCTACAAAGGAAGGAGAGACTACAATAACTACACAGAAGACTCAAACAAAGAGGATTCATTATTGATCATGAACATGGCTATGCCACAAGGTAAATCTGATGAGCATATTTTCTACATAGATTCAGGTTGTTCAAATCATGTGGCAGGAAATGTGGCACTCCTATCAGATTTAGAAGATCCAAGGAATAAGCATGAGGTACAAACAGGAGATGATACAAAACATCCTGTGGAGAAAATAGGCAATGTCAAAGCACCTGATGGAAACATCAACCTACTCAGTAAGGTACTCTATGTCCCTACCATTACAAAGAATTTGATAAGTGTTGGGCAGATAGTAGAGAAAGGGTTGCAAGTTAGGTTCACAAAG
Source organism: Ceratopteris richardii (assembly GCA_020310875.1). Lineage (NCBI taxonomy): Eukaryota > Viridiplantae > Streptophyta > Polypodiopsida > Polypodiales > Pteridaceae > Ceratopteris > Ceratopteris richardii. Next base: position 128,101,696 of record CM035410.1, on the reverse strand, counting down.
GCAGGAGCATTTGTTGAAGATCCAAGTCAAGGATTCAGAAGAATTGCAAAAGGTGAAAAGACAGGTAGATTGTTCACATTTGAATTACAGGACACTAGAAACATTGCTCTCTTTAATTATGGCAGTCAGACACTCACAGAATTGGAAGTATGGCACAAAAGGTTAGCACATATTGGTGAAAGGTCATTAAAGCAAATTTGGAGGGACCAAAGTGTACTTGGACTCCCTAACTTGTCAAAACAACATATGATTTATAAGTGTAGTGCATGTCAGTTTGGAAAGTCTCACAGGTTACCATTCATGAAGAAAGGTTATATGCATGGAGATCTCTTGGAGTTGGTTCATACAGATGTATGGGGACCAAGCAAGGAAGCTTCAATATCAGGATCAAGGTATTATGTTTCCTTTATTGATGATTGCAGCAGATGGACTATCCTATTCTTTATGAAACACAAAGATGAAGTTTTTTCATGTTTCAAAAGATATTTGGCTCTTGTGGAGAATCAAACAGGTAAATCACTAAAAAGGCTAAGGTCAGATGGAGGGGGAGAATACTTCTCCCATGAGTTTGACTCTTTTCTTCAAGAAAGAGGAATCAAAAGAGAGGTAACTACAAGGTACACTCCTGAGCAAAATGGAGTGGCAGAAAGGAGGAATAGGACAATTGTTGAAGCTGCAAGGTCTATGTTAAATGAAAAGCATTTACCTAATTACTTATGGGCTGAGGCTGTATCTACAGCCACTTACTTGATTAACAGGTTGCCTTCAAAATCCCTTGATGGGATGACTCCATATGAGGCTTGGAATGGAAGAAGACCAAGTTTAGATCATTGTAAAATTTTTGGATGTATTGCTTTTGCTCATGTTCCTTCACAGGTTAGAGGCAAGATGGATCCAAAAGTAGAAAGGTGTGTATTTATTGGATATGACAACAATCAAAAGGGCTACAGGTTATACAACCCTACCAACAAAGGATTCTTGGTAAGCAGAGATGTAGTTTTTGATGAGAACAATTCATGGTATGAAGATTCATGCAGGAAGATCAATTTACCATATGATCTTGAAGAAGATTTTCCAAAGCTTGGTAGAGAACAATCAAAGATTGAAGAACAAGACACCTCAGAGGATGATGAAGAATGTCAGATGGAAAAGATCAAAGCATGGAAGTCTAAAGGTAAAGCAAAATTGCAGGAACTTGGACATGAGGCAGAATCATCACATCATGGCCTAAGAAGATCTATGAGGGAAAAGAAAAAACCAGAAAGGTATGGGTTTGACACCTCATTAGTAACTAAACATTCTATCTACATAGCACAGGACATAAACCAAGAGGAGCCATCATCATTTGAAGAGGCCAAAGCAAAAACAGAATGGAAGCATGCAATGAAGGAAGAGATTGAAGCACTTGAGGAAAACAACACTTGGGATTTGGTGCCCAAGACTTCATCCATGAAGGTAATAGGCTCAAGATGGGTCTATAAACTCAAGAAGAATTCTGATGGTTCCATTAACAGGTATAAGGCAAGGCTTGTAGCAAAAGGCTTTGCACAAACTTAGGGAATTGATTATGAGGAGACATTCTCTCCTGTGGCAAAGATGCCTACTATTAGGGTTTTGCTTAGTATTGCCTCTTCCAAGAATTGGAAGATACTTCAACTAGATGTGAAGAATGCATTCTTGAATGGTTGGATAACAGAAGAGGTATATATGGCACAACCACCTGGTTTTGAGAGTCAAGTTTATCCTGATTATGTGTGTAAACTTAACAAAGCATTGTATGGTCTCAAGCAAGCTCCAAGAGCTTGGAATTCCAGGCTTGTTTCATTCTTGCAGGACAAAGGCTTTCAACCAAGCAAAGCAGATCCTTCACTCTTTATTAAAAAGAGTAATTCCGAGGTCATCTACCTATGTGTATATGTAGATGATATTATATTGACAGGAAATGATGCAGATGGTATGAAGAAGATCAAAGATCAGATGAGAGAAGAGTTCAAGATAAGTGATTTGGGTTCACTTACCTACTTCCTAGGTTTGGAAGTTGTCTACAAAGATCATGGTTTGTTTCTCACTCAAAGAAAGTACATTAAGGACATGTTGGCAAAATTCAAGATGCAAGATTGTAAGATTGCAGGTACTCCAATGGAGGTTAATCACAAATTGAGCTCACATGAAGGTGAACTCATAGAGGACATCACATCATATCAAAGTCTAGTGGGTAGTCTCAACTATGCCACATTGACAAGAGTAGATATATGTTACAGTGTGAGTGTGCTAAGTCAATTTATGCACACACCAAGGAAACCACATATGGATGCTGCCAAAAGGATTCTCAAGTATCTCAAAGGAACCATAAATGAAGGACTTTATTATCCTTATGTATCTGATTTAGGTTTGAAGCTATTTTCTGATGCAGATTGGGCCGGCTCCAAGGAAGATAGAAGGAGCACTTCAGGTTATCTTACCTTTGCAGGTTCAAAGCTTATTTCATGGTCATCCAAGAAGCAACCCACAGTTGCTCTCTCTTCTACTGAAGCTGAATATAGAGGTCTTGCCATAGCTACACAGGAAGCTATGTGGATGAAGACATTGTTCAAAGATCTTGGATTGGAGTTTGGAACTCCAACTATTTTTGGTGACAATATGAGTTCTATTCACTTGGCTGCTAATCCTATTTTTCATGCAAGGACTAAACATATTGAAGTTCATTATCATTATGTACGAGAGAAGATCCTAAGCAAGGAGATTCAAATATCATATGTGTCCACTCATCAACAATGTGCAGATATTCTAACTAAAGCATTGGATGGTACAAAGCTTTGCAAATTCAAGGCTATGATTGGTTTGCAGGTAATCTTGGAAGATTGAAGACCTCAAGCATACTTGGCTTGAGGGGGAGCTGTTGGAGCAAGTCTATGACAAGCCTAAGTATTGGCTTGAGTCTCACAAAGTCATTAAAGAAGCTTCAAAATGAAGACTATGTAAAGTTCACTTGTGAACTACCTCTTGTAACTTTTGAAGAGTTTACTTAATGTAAAAGTAAGAGAATCTTAAGTGGTTGAGCCCACATGATCAAGAATGGAAAGAGGAGCCACGAATTCGTGATTTGTGGTAGGTAGAGAATCAAATCAATCATTGATTGATTGGAGAGTGATTGAGGGAAGTTAGCCTCCCAAACTCAACTATAAATAGATGGCAGTTTTAGTCGTGGTTAGAGAGACCTATGTGAAGACCTCCAAGAGCTGAGCTTTATGCCATATCAAGGTGTGACTACAAGGCACACATATATATCAGTAAGTCATTGTATTGTACAAGCAATATACTTTCATTTTCATGATTATTTGAGTTCATCTTTCCATGTTCTTGTGATGTGTACTACTCACTGCCATTACTTCAGTTTTTCTCAGTCAGCTTGCAGAGATTGTTTCTCTGCACTTGGTTCATCATTTTCAGTGATTTAACGTGGTAAAGTTATCTCTATAAGTCTACTATATGCTCACAAATTTTCATGCCATTTGGATGTTGGAATCTTCAGTTATGTTCATTTGAAGTCAACAAGGTATGTTCATCTTCACTTCTCTGTCAGGTACCCGACTTTTTCAGTCATCTTGTCAGAGTCATTTCTCAGTGTTTACTCATCCAAATTCAGTGATTGTAAGCTTGTTGGATTCAGCTTACTGTCTAGTATAAGCATACAAATTTTCATGATCATTGGATTCTTACATCTTGAGTTATGTTAATTTTTCGACTCACTGGTCTATTTCTGTACCAGCCCGTGAAAATCGGGATGATGTCATCACTTGTTAAAAGTCATTCTCAGTGTGTGGTTTGTTATTTTTGATGAGATTACTCTCTAAAGTTAGCTCTTTAAGCTACCTAGCCTTCCCCAAGAGGAATTAATCTAATTGCTGCTGTGCTCAGAGAATTATGTAAAACACTGGACAGGTGTATCAACCAAGAATAGCAAGTTTTCACCTCTGAGCTAACTCCAACTTATCTGTTTTGATCTATCTTTTTGAGAGTGATCTTCCAAGGTACATAGGGTGTCTAATACATCCATTGGCAAGCTAAAAGGGCCCACCATCTACTCCTGGAGTTCATTTGGCTGGTGTAGAGCAAAGATTTTGCAACACCTCTTCATCTTCAACACATACCTATCCATCTCTTCACATTGCTTGGGCTGCTTCCTAAGGGTTGTGAACTCAATCCACAGTTGATTCTTCTTGGCCCTTGTGTTGCAAGAAAAATAGTTTGACAAGGTTTCCCAAGTCTCTTGGGAAGTCTTACAGTTCCTTACATGTGGTAAAAGAAAATCAGATATAGAGTTTAAGAGATAAGACCTTGCCAAAGCATCCTTTGCACACCATTGGATGAGTTTTTCATGTTCATCCTTTGTGGGTAGTCCTCTAGTCTTGAATGAGGGCAATTCCTCATCTCCTGATATGTATCCAAATAAACTTCTGCCTTGTAGATAGGTCTTCATTCTCAATGACCAAGCTTGGTAGTTGTTCCTGTCCAATTTGTCAATGAATGAAGGAAATCCATCACCCATGTTTACCTTCTTTGCTCTGATACCACTGTTGGTAGTGATGGTTGGATGCACTCAAGAAATGAGTTGGTGCTGCTATACCTGCTTCACACCAGCCCTCCTTTGATTCCAGAAATGCTTAGTAGACTCCTTGAGCTTCCAAATGATACCACAATATGCTATGTGTACTTTGGAAATGATTTGACTAATGATTAGAACAAAACAGATGAGTTTGCACTTCACTAGTCTTGAAAAACTTTCTAATTCTGTAATGAT
>CM035410.1:128061895-128064395 GCA_020310875.1 Ceratopteris richardii | reverse complement strand
TGCTTGGCAAGCTAATGAGATTGTACAAACACATACATCAATAGAAGTATACATTCATCATCTCTGTTTTGTCTGAGTCACCTACTCCAAGTCTGTCAACTTCAAAGGAGCATTGCTCTGGATCTACTGAACCAAATCAAGTGTTCTATAGCTCATTGGAACCAGCTCAAGGTCTCCTACAAGCATACAAAATTTCAAAGGATTTCATTCAGCCATTTGGGAGAAAATCAAGTCGAGGTGCACACTGGTATTTGTCTGCAGAGTTCCTGAAAAGTCGGGGGTGATTATAATTTTGCTAAACTTATTTCTCAGTGCATAGTTTATCAATTGAAGTGATTCCACTTGTGATTGGTAGCTTACTAAGGTACATTAATACTCCCAAAAGGAATTGTGCCAATTTTAAGTGTGCTGGACACACTGAGTAAAAGTCTGAGCAGGTATCACTACAGGAATAGAAGGTTTTGCTTGATTTGTGAAGTACCAAGTTATCTGTTTTGATTTGGTCATTACCAAAATCATTTCCAAAGTACATATATGGTTTCTTTATGTCATTAGGAAGCTAAGCTTGTGTACTAAGCATATCTGGAAAGAAAAGAGGGCAGGTGTGAAGCAAGATTTGCAGCACCAACTGATTTCCTGAGTGCATCCATCCATCACTCTCAACAATGTCTGCATCCATATGACCTCCTTAGCTGCTTCCACAATTCGTTTGTACTCAGCTTTAGTTGATGATAATGCTATTGTATGTTGTTTCTTTGAAGACCAACTTACAAGCTTATCACCAATGTATATCATATAGCCATGAGTTGATCTTCTGTCATCCTGGTTACCTACCCAATCTGAGTCACTATAGGCTCTCAACTTCAAATATGATGTAAAAGGATAATCTAATCCTTCCTTTATAGTTCCTTTGATATATTTGAGAACTCTTTGACCTGCAATCCAATGTGGGTCCTTTGGACAATGCATGAATTGTGACAAAACTCCCACTGCATAACTAAGATCAGGTCTTGTTAGTGTAGCATAAATCAAACTACCCACAAGAGATTGATACTTCCCCATATCTTTGTATTCTGCACCATCATATTTACTGAGCTTGTGATTAACTTCAAGTGGAGTTGAAGCTCTTCTGCAATTTTCCATATCAAACTTCTTCAATAGATTTAGAAGATACCTTTCTTGTGATACATATATGCCATGATCTGTATAAGTGACTTCCATTCCAAGAAAGTATGACAACTTTCCTAGATCACTAATCTTGAATTGTTTTTCAAGTAATCTCTTTACCTCCTTGATTCCTTCATCTGAAGTACCTATGATTATAATGTCATCTACATAAATACAAATGTAGATTGTACCTTCCTCTGCTCTTTTGATGAGTAGACTTGGATCTACTTTTGAACTTTGATATCCAAGTTCATTTAGATACTTCACCAATCTATAGTTCCATGCTCTTGGAGCTTGCTTCAATCCATACAATGCTCTTCTCAACCTGCAAACAAAATTTGGATACCTGGAATCTATAAACCCTTGAGGTTGTTCCATGTATACCTCATCTGATATGTATCCATTCAAGAATGCATTCTTTATATCCAATTGACTTAGGGTCAATCCTTTTGAAGCTGCAATAGCAATGATTGTCCTTATAGTTGACATCTTAGCTACAGGACCGAATGTCTCATCATAATCTATGCCATAGGTTTGGGCATAGCCTTTCACCACCACTCTAGCTTTGTATCTGGCTATACTTCCATCTGCAAGCTTCTTCACTTTATAAACCCATTTATTTCCAATTACTTTCTTACCATTTGGTTTAAGAACAAGTTCCCATGTCTTGTTCTCCTCCAGTGCATTGAACTCTTCCTTCATTGCTTCTTCCCATTGCTTCTTACCTTTTGCTTCATCATAGTTCTGAGGTTCTTCATCATCTTTGACCATATATGCATAGTTCTTCTGAGTTATGTAAGAAGTATCATAAGAATACCTTTCTGGTTGTCTTCTTGTCCTGCTTGACCTTCTTGGTTCACATTCTTCATAAGTGTCTGGATGCACCTCTTCATCAAATATAGGAGCTTCTTCATTCCTTCTTGTTAATCCACTTCTGGATGTACTTGCTTGCATATAATCTTCATCTCTATTTACCTGCACAATTGATTTTCCTTTCTCACATCTTACCTCTTCTTCAAATTCTTCAATTGTATGACTTTGATCTGCATACCAACTTTTTTGTTCATCAATGTAACATCTCTAGAAACAATAAATTGTTTGGTTAGAGGATTCCACAATCTGTAACCCATCCGCTTTTCATCATAACCAATGAACACATATTTTTCTGCCTTTGGTTCAAGTTTATGCCTAAGCTGTGATGGCACATAAGCATATGCAATTGATCCAAACACTCTACAATGATCTAGTGTTGGTTTCTTACCCCACCAAGCTTCATATGGAGTCATTCCATTTAGAGCTTCACATGGTAATCTATTCACAAGATATGTAGCTG
>CM035410.1:128041895-128054395 GCA_020310875.1 Ceratopteris richardii | reverse complement strand
CGGGCAACTCAGGAAGGAGTTGGAAGCCTTAAGAATGCAGCAAAGTCGCCAAGAAGAGAAGGTCGTGCCGCTGCCCCCGCCCCACACTGTTGATGAAGTAGCTCAACTTTGTCGTGAGCTCGAAGATTTGCGAACTACACAGGACATACGAAGACATGTTTGGTGTACAATATGTAGCAATAGTGGACATTCCAATGTTAATTGTCTTAACAAGGTCAGTTGTCAATTCTGTGGCAAAGATGGTCATGAAGCTAGAGACTGCTACTACCGCAAGGGAGCACAACAACGAGGTAACCATCAAGTTTTGGATTCATATTATGCTAGTACTTCGAATGCACCTAATAGAGAAGAGACCCGTCCAACTCGGCCTAGATATAATAGGCCACTAATGTGTTATCGTTGTGGTGAGTATGGCCATATACAGAACAAGTGCTCCTTACCAGAAGGTGAAACTCCCTGTCAGCATTGTCCAGATGCTAAGGATCACTATACCAGGGATTGCCCAAGGAGCCACCCTCCTCCAATTCACATGATTGTAGTCACCCCACAAGTAGAAGGTATGACCACTCAGTCTTATGCTGTTTCATCTTCGTCAATGCCAATGATGACTAGAGCCAGGCAAGCGGCAACAGCCTATAGGGAGGAACAACAAGGACTCAAAGATAGAGATGAGGAAAAGCAGGCGGGATGGACGGACCAAGCAGACATTGAAGGAGCTTATGAGAGGGTGACTACTTTGCTAAAAGATCAACCAACAAGTCCTCAGGAAGAAACACAAGAGGTGAACATTGAGGAAATCTTGAGAGGTATTCATCATAAGATTAGTCTGTACCAACTTATAAAGATGGATTCAAAAGTAAGAAGTGATTTGTTGAAGATTATACACTTTGCATGCTTGTGTCCACCTCCTAGCATAGATGGTTTTATGGTTGACTTTCCCCCTGCACCCCTGGCTGACTATCAGAGCTCAAGATTATCTGTTTTTATAAAGAATGAAGCTCTCACAGGTGTTATCATAGATGGAGGTTCTGGCATCAATTTGATGCCCGATTTCACCATGAAGAAACTAAAGTTGAATCCCACAAAGGCAACACCCTTCACAGTTACATTAGCAGATCAACGTCGGGTTGCACCACTTGGCATTGTTGAAAAGGTACTTATGATAGTGCAGGGTTGTCACTTTGTTCTAGACTTTGTTGTTATTGCCCTGCCACAGGAGACCTCATACCCTCTACTCTTGGGAAGGCCTTGGCTAAGGCAAGCAAAGGCTCTACAGGATTGGGGAAAGAACAAGTTATGGATTTCCACATGTACTAACAATCAATTACAGATACATTTGGAAGAAGGATCAGACATCAAGAAGGCTACTGGGTATACAATGGACACTCAGGTAATGCCTTCTGAAGATGATACCCTATTAAATTGGATGATGGGGAGTACAGAATGCTACATAGTGGAGATATGTGAAGTAAATGAGGATGTTATAGAAGCAGCCCAAGGAGGCCAGAAAGAGGAAAAAATTGATGTTTTTCACTTGAACAGTATGGAAAAGAGTAAGATATGTGATCGCAAGAAACTAGAGGAAGAAGCAAAAACTGGGCACCATGAGGCCCAAGTTAGGCACCTCGCTCATATTGGGCACCAAAAAGCCCAAGTTGGGCACCTAGTTGGTGGTGGCCCAAGTGGGCGACAGGAGGCCCAAGGTGGTGGCCCAAGTGGGCGACAGGAGGCCCAAGGTGGTGGCCCAAGTGGGCGACAGGAGGCCCAAGGTGGTGGCCCAAGTGGGCGACAGGAGGCCCAAGGTGGTGGCCCAAGTGGGCGACAGGAGGCCCAAGGTGGTGGCCCAAGTGGGCGACAGGAAGCCCAAGTTGTGCACTTAGCCAATAGTGGCCAAAATGGGCCAATCCTCCCTCTGGAACTCACTATTTCTCTGAAGCAAGGTAGTCGAGCTTATCTTTTGCAGGCACCTCCGAAGGACCGGAACCACTTATTGGGCCAGTAGACCCAGATAGTCAAAATTTGACAATAGGCGCCACTACAATGATATGTAAGGAAAAGACAGGTAAACATGAAAAATTGGATGATTTTATGCTTGCAGGACCAGAAAGTGACAAAGTTGTTCCTGCATCTGAGGAGGCTAATTTTTACCTTCAAGAACTCCCATTTTCAAATATACCTTTAGGATGGATCAAGGAACAAATTGTGGATCATAAATTGAACTCCGCTCCTGCATACAGTGGGGATGAATTTTCAAGTGAGTCCAATTCTGAAAAGTTTGTTCAAGAAGTAAATCTTGGAGATGAAGAGAACCCTCAAATAATTCACTTGGCCTCTTGGTTATGGCATTATCCCTCTTTACTACAGAAGGTAACTTCTCTACTTTTTCCTATAAAAATGTCTTCGCATGGTCCTACAAAGACCTAACAGGGATACCAGAAGAGCTTGGATTACATCGAATACCTTTAGTTGAAGGAGCTTCACCTGCAAGAAGCAGGCCTTATCGTCTCAATCCAAAGTACGCAGAGGCAGTAAAGCTAGAAATAACAAAACTGGAAGAGGCAGGTATTATTGTCCCAGTAGAACATTCAAGGTGGCTTTCTTCCATGGTCATTGTACCAAAGAAAAATAGTGGCAAAATAAGAGTATGCGTTGATTTTCGTGCTTTAAATAAGGTGACTGTTCAAGATGGCTTTCCTCAACCATTCACAGAGCAGGTGCTTGAAGAAGTAGCTGGACACACTCTATATAGTTTTCTTGATGGTTTCAGTGGCTACAACCAGATAGTGATTCATCTTGAAGATAGAGACAAAACGGCCTTTGTTACTCCATGGGGCACTTATGTTTATACCCGCATGGCTTTTGGCTTGAAAAATGCACCAGCTTCCTTTAATAGAACAATGTATCTGATACTAGGGAAATGGTTAACCACCTTTCTGCGCATTTTTATGGATGATTTTTCAGTGTTTTCAGGCACGGATAGGAGAGCAATAGTTCAAGATTTCCATGATCACTTGGAAAATCTGAAGGAAATCTTTGAGCAGTGTCTCAAAACAGGTTTGAAGTTAAATCCTGCTAAATGTCATTTTTTGGTCACTAAAGGCACTCTCCTCGGTCATATAATATCGGCCGAAGGGATAACTGTTGATCCGGCAAAGATCACTGCTATCCTCTCCATGTCGATTCCACGAACTCCAAAGGAAGTACAAAGTTTTTTAGGCCACGCAGGATACCATAGACGATTTATCAGAATGTATTCAGAAATAGCTAAGCCCTTGTCCATGCTTACAAGTAAGAAGGTTCCTTTCTCATGGAGCCCTGAAGCTGAGAAAGCATTTTGCGAACTAAAATTGAGGCTGTGTACTGCTCCACTTTTAACTGTTCCTAATTGGTCATTAGAGTTCCATGTGCATACAGATGCTAGTCTTCATGCAGTTGGAGCAGTTTTGGCTCAACCATCATCACATAAGGTAGACCAACCTATCGCCTATGCTAGCAGATTGCTTACCAAAGCATAAAGGAACTACAGCACTACCGAAAGAGAAGGTTTGGCTATCGTATTCGCTCTTCAAAAATTTTGGCATTACCTCCTAGGTATGCATTTTATTGTCATATCTGATCATCAGCCTTTGAAGTACTTGATTAACAAGCCTAGAGTAGCTGGAAGGATTTGGCGATGGTTATTGCTATTTCAAGAATTTGATTTTGATATTCATATTAAGCCAGGGAAAGAGCACTATATGGCGGATCAGGTATCAAGGACTGCTCTGAGTGAAAAGGCAACAGAAGAAGTAAACTTTTTGCTTGAAGCAGCACACAACGAAGGGCATATGAAGGGAGAGGATTTGGCTCACAAAATTATCCACAAGGGACTATGGTGGCCTCAGATATACAAAGATGCAATCAAATTTGCTAAGGAGTGCGACATCTGCCAGAGATGTGCCCCTAGGCCAACCAAATTGAATTTTCAACCATTAGTCGTCTCCACAGGATGGCTACCTTTTGAACGTTGGGGTCTTGATTTTATTGGTCCAATCAGTCCAATTGGTCAACCTGGGAGTAAGAAATATATTATGATGGCCACATGTTATGCAACTAAGTGGATAGAAGCTAAAGCCACTACAGATTGCACGGCCTTGACAGTGGCTAAGTTTTTGTTTAAACGTATTTTCTCAAGATTCGGTTGCCCACTTGAAATAACTAGTGATAGGGGCACTCACTTTGTAAATCAATTTCTCCAATTCGTCTTCGATAAGTATAAAATCTTTCACAAAAAGTCATGTGCTTACTATCCAAGGGCAAATGGCCAAGCAGAAAGCTCTAACAAAATTTTGATTGGGCTCTTACGCAAATTATCCTTTGATCATCAAAGTTCTTGGCCACAAGCATTAATTGGTGCAATTTGGGCTTTCCGAACTACTAGAAGGGGAACCACTGGCGAGAGTCCATTCCGCTTAGTATATGGTAAAGAGGCCTTGGCACCATTCGAATTTATTATCAGGAAGGAAATTGGAGCCAGAACCATTGGAATTGAGCCTCCCATTAGAAGACTTGTGGCATTGGAAGAATATAGGGAAGCAGCCATGAGGAAACTGCAAGTAAAGCAAGAGGAACACAAAAGGTTGCATGACAGGTATCTAAGGACTAATGAGGTACATGAAGGATCTTTGGTCTTGGTGCATCAGATCCCGCCAGCATCCACCAAACTGGCACCTAAATGGATAGGGCCCTACAAGGTGATAAAGGTATTATCATAAGGAGCAGTTCATTTAGAGGACTTGCAGGGTGAAACAATCCCCTGGTCAACATCTCCAGGGTGAAAAGCTATTTGAATTAATGCAAGCAGATGGAATTCACTCACTGTACATACCATAGTTCTTTTCATTTTCTGCAGTTCATTTTGTTTGATAGAATAAGCAAATAAATGAGTTGTTGCACCGGGACGGTGCAAAGTCTTGATGTGGGGGTCTGTAGAGCAGGAGAGCTTGCTAGCATTTGATTGACTTTATTTGGGGAGAAGCTTCGGGGAAGTGTCAAAGCATGAGCAATTTGAAGCAAAGTCTTTGGAGGAAGTGGACGGCACCTTCTTGGACTTCATATGCAATGGGCGACGCCTTCTTAGGCTACATATATGCAAAAGGGTGAGCCTCCTTCTAGACACCAAAGAATTTGGGCGACCCTCCTCCTCTTGAACCATCTACTTGGGCGACCATCTACTTGGGCGACTTTCCTCTACTTGGGCGACCCTCTACTTGGGCATCTTCCTCTACTTGGGCGACTCTCCTCCTAGGCGACCCACCTCCTGGGCGACCCACCTCCTGGGCGACCCACCTCCTGGGCGACCCTCACCCTTAGGCGACCCCCTCCTTCTGGGCGACCCACCTCCTGGGCGACTCTCCTCCTGGGCGACCCACCTCCTGGGCGACCCACCTCTTGGGCGACTCTCCTCCTGGGCGACCCACCTCCTAGGCGACCTGTTGGAGACCTCTTAATCTCCAAAGGTTTGATCTATACTGACTTAAGAACACTTCTATGTCAGTTATAAACCAAACTTTACACAAATATTGTTCTTCTTTACCAAAACTTCCATTAACACTTCTCTGAGTGAAGAAATGTTTACTTCATAAAGTCTGCTTCAGAAATCGACTTCATTACCTGCACATAACTTCAAATTTCTTCAAGTAAATGATGCACAAGTATTCGCAATACCTTTGCGCAATCATACTAATCATTAGTTCTCAAAACTAATCACCAAAAGTTTAATTTGATCCTTAAGATCAAAGATATGTCATAACTGTCTTCCAGAGGTAGTGCCTTCGACATGGTCAACTTCTTAAGTTGATTTCTCACAGTACAAGTCCCGTTTTGCTAAATGCTTCTAGCCATAGCTTCCTTATCTCCTAACTTAGATTTTAAGTGCTCACTCATCAAAAACTTTACAGTATACACTGAGATCTAAGCAAAACACTGAGACGGAAAAGTGCACTACTCTCAGACTTCAGTTTTCACTTCTACATACAAATGTTCCTATTGATCATTCTCACAGTAGGAGAGGAATTAGATCATGAAACTCTGAACATAGCTTCATTAGCTTCTCAATTAGATGTGTACAAAAGGAATCTTGATCCACATGATCAGACAGAGAGCACTCAGAGAAAAACCCATCGCTATTTTCTGGGAAAAAACTCTCTACACATCTCTAAGACATTTGTCATCTACAAATGACTCTCTCTCATACATTTCTTATCATCATTAACTTATATATACATGATTTTAGACTTATCTCGCGTCTATGACATTACTCCTTATCATCCTAAGGATTTAGCTCTACTCAAATTACAAGGATTTCCACTTATATGTACATATGTGTACAAGCTATCATTCTGAAATCTCCTTCACTTTCTCAAGTATCTTCTTTCACTTCATTCTGATCATAAGCCTTCTTCAAGATCTTTATAATCACTAATTTGTGATTGGTTTGTTCCAACAACTCCCCCTCAATCACTAATTGTGATTATTCCATTCTTCTTCACTCCTGCCATCTCCTTGAATCTCTGTAGCTTAGGTCCATCCAAGCTCTTTGTCATCATATCTGCCACTTGTTCTTTTGTTGGAGTATACATCACTTCAATCTCTTTATCAAGTACCTTTTCCCTCAAGAAATGATACTGAATCTCTATGTGCTTAGTCCTGGCATGAAAAACAGGGTTAGCTGCCAAATACAGAGAACTCATATTATCTCCAAAAATAATTGGAATACTATGATCAGTTTCAAAACTCTTCATCAAGGTCTTCAACCATATCACTTCTTTTGCAGCTTCTACCATTCCTTTATACTCAGCTTCTGTGGATGATAAAGCAACTGTATGTTGCTTCTTTGAACACCAAGAAACTAATTTATCTCCAATATAACAGAGATACCCATGAGTAGACCTTCTATCATCTGAGTCACCTGCCCAATCTGCATCACTAAACACTTTGATTCTTGTGTCAGAAGTGAATCCATAATACAAACCTTCACTTAGGGTTCCTTTGATATATCTGAGTACCCTTTGAGCTGCAATCCAATGAGTCTTCTTTGGACAATGCATAAATTGTGACAACACACCTACTGCATATGATAAATCTGGTCTTGTCAAGGTAGCATAGATTAAACTACCTACCAAACTCTGATATTTCTTCATATCTTTGAACTCTTCACCTCCATATCTGCTTAATTTATGATTTACCTCCAATGGTGTAGTTGAAGTCTTGCAATCTTCCATGTTAAACTTGATTAGAAGATTCTTCAAATACCTCTCTTGTGAAACATATACTCCATGTTGAGTATACACAATCTGCATTCCTAGAAAATAAGATAAGTTTCCCAAATCACTTATCTTAAACTCCTTCTCTATTTTCCTTTTAAGTTCATTGATTCCTTGAGCATCTGTTCCTGTGACAATAATATCATCAACATAAATGCACATGTAAATGTATCCATTTTCACTTGCCTTCACTAGCAAGCTACTATCTGCCTTTGATGCTTGAAATCCACATTCATTCAAGAACTTGACAAGTCTATAATTCCAAGCTCTTGGGGCCTGCTTCAACCCATACAAAGCTCTCTTGAGCTTACACACATAATCTGATCCAATTGAATTCATAAAACCTTCTGGTTGCTCCATGTATACTTCATCTGCAATGTATCTATTTAGAAATGCATTTTTCACATCTAATTGTGACAACTTCCATCCTTTACAAGCAGCAATAGCAATCAATGTTCTAATTGTAGACATTTTAGCAACAGGACTAAAGGTTTCATCATAATCTACCCCATAAGTTTGGGCATAACCTTTGACCACAAGTCTAGCCTTGTATCTAGACACCTTACCATCTGCAAACCTTTTTGTTTTATATACCCACTTACATCCAATGACTTTCTGATTCTTTGGTCTTGGTACTAATTCCCAAGTTTCATTTTCAAGTAGAGCATCATACTCTTCCTGCATTGCCTTCTCCAAATTCTGTTTACCTTTGGCTTCTTCATAAGTGATTGGATCTTCTTCTGTCTTCACAATATAAGCATAATCTTTTGTTGTTAGAAAAGATGTATCATAACTATACCTTATAGGTTCTTTCCTTTCCCTTGAAGATCTTCTGATTTCTGCACTTCTCGAAGTTTCAGCCTCATTTGATTCTGGATCAAATCTTGGCCCATCTTCTACATGATCCTGCAATCTACTTTTAGAGTCAACATCATCAATACTTTCTTCATACACTTTTACTTTTGCCTTTCCTTTCCTTTGTATTTCTTCAACACCTCCATAATCATTTGTTGATCCTGTATACCATGTATTTTGCTCATCAAATGTCACATCTTTGGTAACAAGAAATTGCTTTGTGGATGGACTCCACAACCTGTAACCCATCTGTCTATCATCATATCCAATAAACACATACTTCTCTGCTTTTGGTTCTAGCTTATGTCTTAATTGTGAAGGAACATAAGCATATGCTACACATCCAAATACTTTACAATGATCAAGAGTAGGTTTCTTACCCCACCATGCTTCATAAGGGGTTCCTCCATCCAAAGCTTTACAAGGTAACCTATTCACAAGGTATGTTGCAGTATTAATGGCTTCTGCCCATAAGTAATTTGGACAATTCTTTTCCTTCATCATTGCTCTTGCAAATTCTACAAGAGTCCTATTTCTCCTTTCTGCTACTCCATTCTGTTGAGGAGAGTACCTGCAAGTTACTTCTCTTTTTATACCTGCATTCCACAAATAATCATCAAACTCTTTAGAGAAATACTCTCCCCCTCCATCTGATCTTAACCTCTTAAGCTTTTGCCCTGTGATCCTTTCTGCATAGGCATGATAATGTTTGAATGTCTTAAAGACTTCTGATTTATCCTTGATTACATATAAAGTAATCCATCTGGTTGCATCATCATCAACAAACAACACATAATATCTGGATCCATTTATGCTATAGTCCCTTGAGGGACCCCATACATCTGTATGAACCAATTCAAGCATATTTGAATGCTTGTACCCTGATTTGTTGTAAGAACCTTTATGTGCTTTACCTAATTGACAAGCTTCACACTTGTACACCATATGTTGCTCTTCAACATTTGGCAATCCAAGCACCACCTGATTCTTTGACTCCTTTATAGCTCTCTCATTGAAATGACCTAGCCTTTTATGCCATAGGTCTAATTCAGACACCTTTTGACTTCCATAAGTAAATAATGCATGTCCCACATTACCTTGGACTTTGAGAGTGAACAATCTTCCTTCCTTTTTTCCTGCAATTATGTTTCTATATCCCTGATTTGGATCTTGCACATAAACACCATCATTTGTGAATCTTACCTCATATCCTTTCTCCACAATTTTTCCTACACTTATCAAATTTTTAGGAATAGTAGGAACATAAAGTACCTTGCTCAAAAGTGTACTTCCACTCTTTGTCTTCACTGATCCAATGCTCTCCACTTTATGTTTGGTATTGTCACCTGTTTGAACTGTATGTCCATTCACCTTTGCTTCCATATCAGTCATCAAGGATAGATTCCCACTCAGATGGTTACTACATCCTGAGTCAATATAAAACACTCTTTGATCTTCTCCCACTGATTCATGAGTTGCATTCAAGATAAGAGTCATATCATCCTTCTGATCTGATGCATGATTATAATAATTGTTGTTGTAGGACTGAGATTGGAAGTTTCTTCCACCTCCTCTAGCATATGATGTCCTACCACCTCTTCCTCTGAAGTTGCCTCTTTGGTTTCTGCCTCCTCTACCTCTTTGATTAAAATTTTGATTATTGCTTCCACCATTTTGATTGTTATACCAACAATCATTTGCCAAATGATTTGTTCTGCCACAAATCCAACAAGCTTTAGCATTATCTTTGTTCTTACCTCCTCTTCCTTTACCTCTGAAATTCATCTTTCCTTTTGTGAACTTAGCTTGACTTGAATTCCCTTCATCATCAGTTGATTGCTTTCCCTTGCCATTCTTTTTCTTGTCCTTGGAGTACATAGCTTGACTTGCACTTCTATCATTGTCTCCTTTAATGTCCTGCTCAAAAGTTAGCATGTGTCCTAGCAATTGATTAAGATCAGGAGTAAAGTGATCAAGTGACAACTCTATGGACAACATGAAAGGCTTCCACTTCTCATCTCCTCTCAAACCTGTAAGTATTTGACTTACCAACTTATCCTCTTCAATGTCTTCATCCACTGCTCCCAAGCTATCTGCAATATCCTTCATCCTTGCCACATAATCAGAAATTGATTGTGAGCTCTTCTTCTTGAAGGTTGTAAACTCAACCCATAGTGAGGACTTCCTTGACTTGGTTGTATTTTGGAAATGCTCTTCCAAAGCATTCCAAACATCTGTTGCACTTTCCAATCCTCTAATGTGAGGTAGAAGATAATCATTTACAGCCATGTAAATAATACTCCTTGCTTGAGCATCCTTTCTCATCCAAGTCTTCAAAACTGCAAGTTCTTCCCTAGTTGGAATACTAGGATCTGCAAATTCAGGCTTTTCTTCATCTCCTGTAATGAATGCTATCAAATCTTTACTCATGAGGTGTGCCTCCATCCTCATGGACCAAGCTGGATAGTTCTCCCTATCTACCTTATCAATCTGCAAGCTTTCTCCCATCCTTGACCTTCTGTATCTGCAATTACTATAGTTTATGAGGATGAAGTGTACCTTTGATATGAGCTTTGTCCTTCTTCATTCTTTTCGAACTCGTGCTTTGAACTTCTGCAGGTTATCTTCAACAATTTGTCCTTGTCCTCCTTTGATTTGGAAGAACTTCAATATCTGCACCAATCAAAACTTCAATTGTCTTTTCTTCTCTTGTATTACACCTTCAGCTCTGATACCACTGTTGGAGACCTCTTAATCTCCAAAGGTTTGATCTATACTGACTTAAGAACACTTCTATGCCAGTTATAAACCAAACTTTACACAAATATTGTTCTTCTTTACCAAAACTTCCATTAACACTTCTCTGAGTGAAGAAATGTTTACTTCATAAAGTCTGCTTCAGAAATCGACTTCATTACCTGCACATAACTTCAAATTTCTTCAAGTAAATGATGCACAAGTATTCGCAATACCTTTGCGCAATCATACTAATCATTAGTTCTCAAAACTAATCACCAAAAGTTTAATTTGATCCTTAAGATCAAAGATATGTCATAACTGTCTTCCAGAGGTAGCGCCTTCGACATGGTCAACTTCTTAAGTTGATTTCTCACAGTACAAGTCCTGTTTTGCTAAATGCTTCTAGCCATAGCTTCCTTATCTCCTAACTTAGATTTTAAGTGCTCACTCATCAAAAACTTTACAGTATACACTGAGATCTAAGCAAAACACTGAGATGGAAAAGTGCGCTACTCTCAGACTTCAGTTTTCACTTCTACATACAAATGTTCCTATTGATCATTCTCACAGTAGGAGAGGAATTAGATCATGAAACTCTGAACATAGCTTCATTAGCTTCTCAATTAGATGTGTACAAAAGGAATCTTGATCCACATGATCAGACAGAGAGCACTCAGAGAAAAACCCGTCGCTATTTTCTGGGAAAAAACTCTCTACACATCTCTAAGACATTTGTCATCTACAAATGACTCTCTCTCATACATTTCTTATCATCATTAACTTATATATACATGATTTTAGACTTATCTCGCATCTATGACATTACTCCTTATCATCCTAAGGATTTAGCTCTACTCAAATTACAAGGATTTCCACTTATATGTACATATGTGTACAAGCTATCATTCTGAAATCTCCTTCACTTTCTCAAGTATCTTCTTTCACTTCATTCTGATCATAAGCCTTCTTCAAGATCTTTATAATCACTAATTTGTGATTGGTTTGTTCCAACACGACCCACCTCCTGGGTGACCCTCACCCTTAGGCGACCCCCACCTCCTGGGCGACCCACCTCCTGGGCGACCCACCTCCTGGGCGACCCACCTCCTGGGCGACCCACCTCCTGGGCGACTCTCCTCCTGGGCGACCCACCTCCTGGGCGACCCACCTCCTGGGCGACCCACCTCCTGGGCGACCCTCACCCTTAGGCGACCCCCACCTCCTAGGCGGCCCTCACCCTTTATCCTCCCAAAACTCCAACTTGGCGACCTCTTCGGCCTTAGAACCTCCTACCACCCATATGGGGTGATGCAATTGGGCGACCACCATTTTGAGATATGTGCAAATTAAGGCGACAATCTTCAACCTTTCCCCTCCACCTACTCAATCTACTACCAAGGCGACCATGTGAAGTGCATCAACCTAGACTTCTAAACTCCATAATCAGGTGGCTACTATTTTATGAAGGAATATCAAATTGGGCGACTACCGACTTAGTATAGGCCACCATGAGCTACTTGGGCGGCAAATGACGGGCGGAGCATATTTTGTCAGTAACGTGTCAGAATGAAAAATAATGCAGGGAATACTGCCACTTAGCTT
>CM035410.1:128014395-128024395 GCA_020310875.1 Ceratopteris richardii | reverse complement strand
GACCCATCAAAATTTCTTTTGAGTTTATAGATCCATCTGGATCCTATTACCTTCATGGATTCCTTCTTGGGTACTAACTCCCATGTATCACTCTCCTTGAGTGCTTCAATCTCCTCATCCATAGCTTCTTTCCATTCTGTCTTGGTCATGGCTTCTTCATATGATCCTGGTTCTTCAATTGACAAATCTTTGGCAAGATAAACAGAGTATTTAGTAACAAGAGATGTATTATACCCATATCTGATAGGTTTTTTGCTCTCTCTTTGTGATCTTCTAATTGATTGATTTGAAGATTCAGGTATATCTTCAAGCTTCTTCATTTTGACTTTGCTCTTGGAGTTCCATGCCTTGAGCTCTTCAAGGTTGATAACATCTTCATCATTTGAAGTCATTCTGAGTAGGTTCCTCCTTTGCAAGACTTGGAAACTCCTCTTCCAAGTCATAGGGTAGTTTAAAGTTCTTGCATTCACTTCATTCTCATACCAAGAATCATTTTCATCAAAGACAACATCTCTACTGACCATGAATCCCTTATTGGAAGGGTTGTAAAACCTGTACCCTTTCTGATTTAGATCATATCCAATAAAGATGCACTTCTCAGCCTTAGGGTCTAGCTTACCTCTGTTGGTGCATTTCAAGCCTTCACACTTGGCTTGGAACCTTGGAAGATTAGCTTGGAACCCTTGAATGATATCTCTATAAGAAGCAAGAACCATAGGAACTTAGTCTTATGTGTTATTACCTTTTACTCATTGTAAAAAGTCTATATGACTTGGCATTCACTTGCATCACACCTAATTGATTAGAGCCGTGGAATTTTGGATGGTGTAATTGGAGAGAATATCTCCCTACTTTTAGAGGAGTGATTGAAGGGAGCCAAGAATTCAAATTTGAATTCAAACTCTCACTCATTTCTTATATAAGTTGTACTTGAAAAGTCGCGGGTGTCCTTCATCATTCCCGAGGCTTACATCTGTGATCATAGAGTGTGTGAGTGCTACACCATAGCCTACACATCTCCAACTCATTAGGCTACATCTATCAAGCCAATGAGATTGTACATTCATGTGAACTAATAGAAAGATTTACATTCACTATCTCTGTTTTCTCTGAGTCATCATCTCCAAGTCTGTCAACTTAAACTGGGCATATCTCAGTGGTTTCTCAACCAAATCAAGTGATTCAAAGCACATTGGATTCAGCTCAAAGTCTTCTATACGCCTACAAAGTTTGAAGTAAATTGATTCAGCCATTACAGAGAAATCGTGCTCGAAGTCGACTCTGGTATTCTGCTACAGTGTTCCTAAAAAGTCGGGGGTACATCTATTTTTGCTAAACATCTTTCTCTGAGTATAGTCCATCATTTTATCTCATTCCACTTGCAAATAGTAACTTGTTAAGCTAATTTAATATATCCAAAAGGAATTAGATCAATTGTTAGTGTGCTGGTCACACTGAGTGAAAGACTGAGCAAGTGTCACTACAGAAATAGAAAGTTTTTCTTGATTTTTGAAGTGCCAAGTTATCTGTTTTGATTTGGTCATTACACATATCATTTGCAAAGTACATATATGCTTTCTTGGTATCATTTGAAAGCTTAAGGTGTGTACTAAGCATATCTGGAATCAAAGGAGGGCTGGTGTGAAGCAGGTATAGCAGCACCAACTCAATCTTCTGAGTGCATCCAACCATCACTCCCAACAGTGGTATCAGAGCAAATAAGGTAAACATGGGAGATGGCTTTCCTTCATTCATTGACAAATTGGACAGGAACAATTACCAAGCTTGGTCTCTGAGGATGAAGACCTATCTACAAGGAAGGAGCTTATTTGGATACATATCAGGAGATGAGGAATTGCCCTCATTCAAAGCTAGAGGACTACCCACCAAGGATGAACAAGAGAGACTCAACCAATGGTGTGCAAAAGATGCTTTGGCAAGGTCTTACCTTCTTAACTCTATATCTGATTTCCTTTTACCACATATAAGGAACTGTAAGACTTCCCAAGAGACTTGGGAAACCTTGTCAACATATTTTTCTTCCAACACAAGGGCTAGGAAGAATCAACTGTGGATTGAATTCACAACCCTTAGGAAGCAGCCCAAGCAATCAGTCTCAGAGTATGTGACCAAGATTAAAGATGTGGCAGACCAATTAGCAAGCATTGGAGAGGAGATTGAAGAGGAGCAAATAGTCAGGCAAGTAACAAATGGACTCAAGGCAGATGATAAGTGGGAAAGTTTCACCACTGCAATGGATCTCTATATGGACATGCATACCCCAGATCTCACAACACTCATGGGCCAACTATTCACACATGAAGCAAAGTTTACAAAGGCATGAGATCAATCAAAAGGTAACAACCCCTCTGCTCTCTATACTGATAAGAAAGTTAAGGATAAAGGTAAAGGCAAGAAAAAGGATGAAGAAGGCTGTACCTCCCAAGCTAATTATGCAGGGAGAGGTAGATCATCAAGAGGCAGGGGCAGAGGAGGTAAGTCAGGAAGGGGGAGATCCTACAACTCATCACCATGCAACATTTGTGGATTGTCCAATCATACCACAGATGAATGCTACAAGAACTATAAGAATCAGAGAGGAAGAGGCTACTCAAGAGGTGGATACTCTCAAGGGAGAGGCAGATTCAACCAACACCAAGGCTACAATGGATACAACAATCAATACAACAACAATTACAACAACAACCACAATGGTAATTACCAAGGTGGATTCAGAAATAGAAGAGACTACAACAACTACACAGAGGAGCAAGATGACTCCCTATTGATCATGAATATGACCTCCAAGGCAGGTACAAATGATGATCATTTATTTTATATTGACTCAGGATGTTCTAACCATGTAGCTGGCAATGTGGCACTACTTTCTGATTTGGAAGAACCCAAGGGCAAACATCAGGTACAAACAGGTGATGATACTAAACACTCTGTTGTTAAGATTGGAAATGTGAAGACATGTGATGGTAACCAGAACCTATTGAGCAGGGTACTCTATGTACCAACCATCACCAAGAATTTAATGAGTGTTGGTCAGATTGTGGAGAAAGGTTTGCAGGTCAGATTCACACAACATGGAGCATATGTGGAGGACCCAAGACATGGATTCAGAAGGATAGCCAAAGGGGAGAAATCAGGTAGATTGTTTACTTTTGAGCTAGAAGACACCAAGAACATTGCTTTGTATAATTACAAGGATCAAACACTTTCAGAGTTAGAAATATGGCACAAGAGGTTAGGTCACATAGGTGAAAGAACCCTAAAGCAAATGTGCAGGGATCAATGTGTGCTTGGGATACCTAATGTATCCAAGCAACACATGATTTACAAGTGTGGAGCATGTCAGTTTGGTAAGTCTCACAGGTTGCCATACTCAAGGAAAGGTTTCATGCATGAAGACTACCTAGACTTGGTACACACAGATGTTTGGGGACCTAGCAAGGACCCTTCCATTTCAGGTTCAAGGTATTATGTGTCCTTCATTGATGATTATAGCAGATGGACCATCTTATACTTTATGAAGCATAAAGATGAAGTGTTTAATTGTTTCAAGAGGTATCTTGCACTTGTTGAAAACCAAACAGGAAGAAGCTTGAAGAGGCTAAGGTCAGATGGTGGAGGAGAATACTTCTCCAATGAGTTTGAAGATTTCTTGCAGGAAAGAGGCATCAAAAGGGAAATTACTACAAGGTACTCACCTGAACAAAATGGGGTAGCTGAAAGAAGGAATAGACTCATTGTAGAAACAGCTAGGTCTATGCTTAATAAAACGAAGTTGCCAAATTATCTTTGGGCAGAGAGTGTATCCACTGCCACCTATCTTATAAACAGGTTGCCATCCAAATCACTTGATGGCATGACACCATATGAAGCTTGGCATGGTAAGAGACCTTCTCTGGATCATTGTAAAATCTTTGGTTGTGTAGCATATGTGCATATTCCCTCACAGGTAAGGGGAAAGCTAGATCCTAAAGCTGAAAAGTGTATTCCTCATTGGTTATGATTTGAACCAAAAGGGATACAGATTCTACAACCCAACAAACAAAGGCTTCAAGGTAAGCAGAGATGTCATCTTTGATGAGAATGACTCATGGTATGAGAATGAATGCAGGAAGGTTAGTCTACCCTATGATATGGAAGAAGATTTCCCAAAGCTCACCAAGGAGGAACCAATCCAGAAAGATGAGTCAAGCTCAGATGATGATGATACAATAAATCTTGAGGAGTTCAAGGCTTGGAAGTCCAAAGGAAAGATGAAGATGAAGAAGCTAGAAGATACACCAGAATCCTCAACTCAAGCAATGAGGAGATCTCAGAGAGAAAAGAAGAAGCCTATCAGATTTGGGTATGACACATCACTTGTAACTAAACATTCTGTATATCTTGCAAAGGATTTGTTGAATGAAGAACCAGGTACCTATGAAGAAGCAATCACCAAACCAGAATGGAAAGGAGCTATGGATGAAGAAATGGAAGCTCTCAAGGAGAGTGATACTTGGGACTTGGTACCCAAGAAGGACTCTATGAAGGTGATAGGATCCAGATGGATCTACAAACTAAAGAGAAATTCAGATGGAACAATAAACAGGTACAAAGCTAGGTTGGTAGCCAAGGGTTTTGCACAAACCCAAGGCATTGATTATGAGGAGACATTTTCTCCTGTGTCTAAGATGCCAACTATCAGGATATTGGTGAGTGTAGCTGCATCCAAAAATTGGAACATGTACCAATTAGATGTCAAGAATGCTTTCTTGAATGGATGGATATCTGAAGAAGTCTACATGTCACAACCACCTGGCTATGAAGACCCCAAGAAGGTAAATTATGTGTGTAAATTGAAGAAGGCTCTATATGGTTTAAAGCAGGCACCTAGAGCATGGAATTACAGGTTGACAACCTACCTCCAAGACCAAGGATTTGTGATGAGTAAAGCAGACACTTCTCTATTCATAAAGAGAAGTAGTACAGAGGTAATCTACTTGTGTGTTTATGTTGATGACATCATCATTAGAGGCAATGATGTCAATGGGATTAGACACATCAAAGGACAGATGATGAAGGAATTCAAGATTAGTGATCTTGGATTATTAAAGTACTTCTTAGGTCTTGAGTTAGTCTACACCAACTCAGGTATATATATCACTCAAAAGAAGTATGTATAGGATATGGTCAAGAAGTTTGGTTTGCAGGATGCTAAAGTATCTACTACTCCAATGGAGGTCAACCTAAAGCTAAGTGCTCATGAAGGGGATGAACTACAAGGCATTACAGGATATCAAAGCATGGTAGGTAGTTTGAACTATGCTACCTTGACAAGAATTGACATAGCATATGGAGTTAGTGTGCTAAGCCAATTCATGCACAAACCAAGGGTACCTCACCTAGAGGCAGCAAAGAAGATCTTGAAGTATTTGAAGGGAACTCAGAACCATGGTTTGTACTTTCCTTATACATCAGACATTGACATTAAAGTATATTCAGATGCAGATTGGGAAGGATGCAAGGATGATAGGAGGAGCACATCAGGTTACATTTGTTTTGCAAGAGATAAGCCTATTTCTTGGTCAGCCAAGAAACAACCTACAGTGGCATTGTCATCCACTGAAGCAGAGTATATAGGGCTTGCCAATGCCACTCAAGAAGCTATCTGGTTGAAGCTTCTATATACAGAGTTAGGCCTATATACAAGGCCACCAATCATATTTGGAGATAACACTAGCTCTCTTCACCTTGCAGCTAATCCAATATATCATGCCAGAACCAAACACATAGAGGTTCATTACCACTATGTGAGAGAGAAATTGCTTAGTAAAGACATTCAATTGACATATGTGTCTACTAATATGCAATGTGCAGATTTACTCACTAAAGCATTGGATGGAAACAAGTTATGCAGATTTAAATCCATGATTGGATTGCAGGATGTGATTGAAGCCTGAAGATGAAGAAGATGAAGACTTAAGCCAAAGTGTTTGGCTTGAGGGGGAGCTGTTGGTGCATTTCAAGCCTTCACACTTGGCTTGGAACCTTGGAAGATTAGCTTGGAACCCTTGAATGATATCTCTATAAGAAGCAAGAACCATAGGAACTTAGTCTTATGTGTTATTACCTTTTACTCATTGTAAAAAGTCTATATGACTTGGCATTCACTTGCATCACACCTAATTGATTAGAGTCGTGGAATTTTGGATGGTGTAATTGGAGAGAATATCTCCCTACTTTTAGAGGAGTGATTGAAGGGAGCCAAGAATTCAAATTTGAATTCAAACTCTCACTCATTTCTTATATAAGTTGTACTTGAAAAGTCGCGGGTGTCCTCCATCATTCCCGAGGCTTACATCTGTGATCATAGAGTGTGTGAGTGCTACACCATAGCCTACACATCTCCAACTCATTAGGCTACATCTATCAAGCCAATGAGATTGTACATTCATGTGAACTAATAGAAAGATTTACATTCACTATCTCTGTTTTCTCTGAGTCATCATCTCCAAGTCTGTCAACTTCAACTGGGCATATCTCAGTGGTTTCTCAACCAAATCAAGTGATTCAAAGCACATTGGATTCAGCTCAAAGTCTTCTATACACCTACAAAGTTTGAAGTAAATTGATTCAGCCATTACAGAGAAATCGTGCTCGAAGTCGACTCTGGTATTCTGCTGCAGTGTTCCTAAAAAGTCGGGGGTACATCTATTTTTGCTAAACATCTTTCTCTGAGTATAGTCCATCATTTTATCTCATTCCACTTGCAAATAGTAAATTGTTAAGCTAATTCAATATATCCAGAAGGAATTAGATCAATTGTTAGTGTGCTGGTCACACTGAGTGAAAGACTGAGCAGGTGTCACTACAGAAATAGGAAGTT
Source organism: Ceratopteris richardii (assembly GCA_020310875.1). Classification (NCBI taxonomy): domain Eukaryota; kingdom Viridiplantae; phylum Streptophyta; class Polypodiopsida; order Polypodiales; family Pteridaceae; genus Ceratopteris; species Ceratopteris richardii. Next base: position 128,017,512 of record CM035410.1, on the reverse strand, counting down.
TTTCTTGATTTTTGAAGTGCCAAGTTATCTGTTTTGATTTGGTCATTACACATATCATTTGCAAAGTACATATATGCTTTCTTGGTATCATTTGAAAGCTTAAGGTGTGTACTAAGCATATCTGGAATCAAAGGAGGGCTGGTGTGAAGCAGGTATAGCAGCACCAACTCAATCTTCTGAGTGCATCCAACCATCACTCCCAACAACCTCTTATCTGAGAAGGAATGTGTACATATGCTACACATCCAACTATCCTGCAATGGTCAAGTTTGGGTCTCTTCCCATGCCATGCTTCATAGGGTGTCATCCCATCAAGGGATTTAGATGGTAACCTATTTATGAGATAAGTGGCAGTAGAAACACTCTCTGCCCATAGATAATTAGGTAACTTTTTTTCATTCAACATAGACCTAGTTGTCTCAACAATCAACCTATTTCTTCTATCAGCTACCCCATTCTGTTCAGGAGTATACCTTGTGGTGGTTTCTCTTTTGATGCCTTTGTCCTACAAGAAGTCTTCAAATTCATTGGAGAAGTACTCACCTCCTCCATCTGACCTTAGCCTCTTCAAGTTCTTTCTTGTCTGATTTTCAACTAGTGCAAGATATTTTTTAAAGCAATTAAATACTTCATCCTTGTGCTTCATGAAGTACAATACAGCCCACCTGCTATAATCATCAATAAAAGATACATAGTACCTTGATCGTGAGATTGAGGGGTCTTTGCGTGGTCCCCATACATCTGTGTGTACAAGTTCTAGGTAGTCCTCATGCATGTAGCCTTTCCTTGAGAAGGGTAACCTGTGAGACTTCCCAAATTGATAAGCACTACATTTATATATCATGTGTTGTTTGGAAACATTGGGTATTCCAATAACACATTGATCCCTGCATATCTATTTCAATGTTCTTTCTCCTACATGCCCTAATCTTTGGTGCCAAATCTCAAGCTCTGAAAGTGTTTGATCCTTATAACTGTATAGTGCAATATTATTTGTGTCTTCTAGCTCAAAAGTGAATAGTCTACCTGATTTTTTTGCTTTAGCAATCCTCTTGAACCCATGCCTTGGATCCTCCACAAATGCTCCATATTGGTTGAATCTAACCTACAAACCTTTCTCCACAATCTGTCCAACACTCATCAGATTTTTGGTAATGGTTGGTACATAGAGTACCCTACTCAACAAGTTCTGATTTCCATCACAAGTTTTAACATTTCCAACTTTAACTACTGAGTGCTTGGCATCATCACCTATTTGTACTTGGTGCTTACCTTTTGGTTCCTCAAGATCAGAGAGTAGTGCTACATTGCCAGCCACATGATTTGAGCATCCTGAGTCAATGTAGAATAGGTGTTCATCATTTGTACCTGGTTTTGAAGTCATGTTCATGATTAGAAGCGAGTCATCTTGCTCTTCTGTATAGTTGTTGTAGTCCTTTCTAGATTTGATTCCTCCTTGGTAGTTGCCATTGTAGTTGTTGTTGGAATTGTTGTTGTAGTTGTTGTTGGAATTGTTGTTGTAGTTGTTGTTGTAGCCTTGGTGATGGTTGAATCTGCCTCTTGACTGTGAGTATCCACCTCTTTGGTATCCTCTTCCTCTCTGATTCCTGTAATTCTTGAAACACTCATCTGTAGTATGATTTGATAAACCACAAATGTTGCATGGTGAGGAGTTATAGGATCTCCCCCTACCTTGCTTACCTCCTCTGCCCCGTCCTCTTGATGATCTACCTCTCCCTGCATAGTTTGCTTGGAGGTAGAGCCTTCATCTTCTACCTTCTTATTCTTGCCTTTATCTTTAGACTTTTTATCAGTATATAGGGTAGAGGAACTATTACCTTTGGATGTATCTCCATTCTTGTTGAGCTTGGCTTCATGAGTGAACAATTGTCCCATGAGAGTGTAAGATCTGGAATTTGTATGTCCATGTAAAGGTCCATGGCAGTGGTGAAGCTTTCCCATTTGTCATCAGTTTTGATCCCATTGATCACTTGCCTCACAATCTGTTCTTCTTCAATCTCTTCTCCTATGCTTGCTAACTGATCTGCTACATCTTTAATCTTGGTCACAAACTCTGAAACAACTTGCTTAGGTTGCTTCCTTAATGTGGTGAATTCAATCCACAACTTATTTTTTCTAGCCCTTGTGTTGGAAGAGAAATAAGATGACACGGTTTCCCAAGTCTCTTGGGATGTCTTAAAGTTCCTAATGTGTGGCAAAAGAAAATCAGAGATGGAGTTGAGTAAATAAGACCTTGCATCCTTTGCACACCATGTGTTGAGATTTTCATGTTCTTCCTTGCTTGGCAATCCTCTTGTTTTGAATGCAGGCAATTCCTCATCTCTTGAGATGTATCCAAAGAGACTCCTTCCTTGTAGGTAGGTATTCATCCTTAGAGACCATGCCTGATAGTTGTTCATATCTAATTTATCAGTAAATGAAGGAAAACCATCTCCCATTTTACCTTAGTTTGCTCTAATACCATTGTTGGGAAAGATGGATGGACACTCCAAGAGGTTGAGTAGGTACTACCAAAACCTGCTTTGTACCAGCCCCCTGATGCTTTAGACTTGATGAGTTGACCTCCTTAGCTTTCCAATGACACCATAAAATGGCATATGTACTTTGGAAATGGTGTGTGTAAAGATTGAATCAAAATAGATAACTTTGAATTTAAAGATCTCAAGAAAACCTTCTATTTATGTCTTGACACCTGCTTGATCTTTTGCTCAGTATAACAAGCACAGTAGGAATTGGAAACATTCCTTTTAGGGACATCTAATTAGCTTATCAAGCTAACTATTCCAAGTGGAATGATGTAAAAAGACTAACTATGCTCAGAGAAATCACTTTAGCAAATTAAAATTTACCCCCGATTTTTTAGGACTGTAGTAGACAATGACCAGTGATCACCTCGACGTGCTTTTCTCTGAAATGGCTGAATAGAATCTCTTCAAATTTTGATACATGTAGAGAACTTCCAGCTGAACCCAACAAGCTTTGAATTTTTGAATTTGTTGGAGAAATGACTGAGATATGCACTCCACAAGTTGACAGACTTTCAAGTAGTATGACAGATAACCCAGAAATAAACAATGAGAATGTATGTATTAATGA
>CM035410.1:127999395-128001895 GCA_020310875.1 Ceratopteris richardii | reverse complement strand
TGAAGACATATCTACAAGGTAGAAGCTTATTTGGATACATATCAGGAGATGAGGAATTGCCCTCATTCAAAACTAGAGGACTACCCACCAAGGATGAACATGAAAGGCTCAACCAATGGTGTGCAAAAGATGCTTTGGCAAGGTCCTACCTTCTTAACTCTATATCTGATTTCCTTTTACCACATGTAAGGAATTGTAAGACTTCCCAAGAGACTTGGGAAACTTTGTCAACATACTTTTCTTCCAACACAGGGGCTAGGAAGAATCAACTGTGGATTGAATTCACAACCCTTAGGAAGCAGCCCAAGCAATCAGTCTCAGAGTATGTGACCAAGATTAAAGATGTGGCAGACCAATTAGCAAGCATTGGAGAGGAGATTGAAGAGGAACAAATAGTCAGGCAAGTAACAAATGGACTCAAGGCAGATGATAAGTGGGAAAGTTTCACTAGTGCAATGGACCTCTATATGGACATGCATACCCCAGATCTTACAACACTCATGGGCCAACTATTCACACATGAAGCAAAGTTTACAAAGGCAGGAGATCAATCAAAAGGTAATAACCCCTCTGCTCTTTATACTGATAAGAAAGTTAAGGATAAAGGTAAAGGCAAGAAACAGGATGAAGAAGGTTCTACCTCTCAAGCTAATTATGCAGGGAGAGGTAGATCATCTAGAGGAAGAGGCAGAGGAGGTAAGTCAGGTAGGGGGAGAACCTACAACTCATCACCATGCAACATTTGTGGATTGTCCAATCATACCACAGATGAATGCTACAAGAACTACAAGAATCAGAGAGGAAGAGGCTACTCAAGAGGTGGATACTCTCAAGGGAGAGGCAGATTCAACCAACACCAAGGCTACAATGGATACAACAATCAATACAACAACAATTACAACAACAACCACAATGGTAATTACCAAGGTGGATTCAGAAATAGAAGAGACTACAACAACTACACAGAGGAGCAAGATGACTCCCTATTGATCATGAATATGACCTCCAAGGCAGGTACAAATGATGATCATTTATTTTATATTGACTGAGGATGTTCTAACCATGTAGCTGGCAATGTGGCACTACTTTTTGATTTGGAAGAACCCAAGGGCAAACATCCGGTACAAACAGGTGATGATACTAAACACTCTGTTGTAAAAATTGGAAATGTAAAGACATGTGATGGTAACCAGAACCTATTGAGCAGGGTACTCTATGTACCAACCATCACCAAGAATTTAATGAGTGTTGGTCAGATTGTGGAGAAAGGTTTGCATGTCAGATTCACACAACATGGAGCATATGTGGAGGACCCAAGACATGGATTCAGAAGGATAGCCAAGGGAGAGAAATCAGGTAGATTGTTTACTTTTGAGCTAGAAGACACCAAGAACATTGTTTTGTATAATTACAAGGATGAAACACTTTCAGAGTTAGAAATATGGCACAAGAGGTTAGGTCACATAGGTGAAAGAACCCTAAAGCAAATGTGCAGGGATCAATGTGTGCTTGGGATACCTAATGTATCCAAGCAACACATGATTTATAAGTGTGGAGCATGTCAATTTGGTAAGTCTCACAGGTTGCCATATTCAAGGACAGGTTTCATGCATGAAGACTACCTAGACTTGGTACACACAGATGTTTGGGGACCTAGCAAGGACCCTTCCATTTCAGGTTCAAGGTATTATGTGTCCTTCATTGATGATTATAGCAGATGGACCATCTTATATTTTATGAAGCATAAAGATGAAGTGTTTAATTGTTTCAAGAGGTATCTTGCACTTGTTGAAAATCAAACAGGAAGAAGCTTGAAAAGACTAAGGTTAGATGGTGGAGGAGAGTACTTCTCCAATGAGTTTGAAGATTTCTTGCAGGAAAGAGGCATCAAAAGGGAGATTACTACAAGGTACTCACCTGAACAAAATGGAGTAGCTGAAAGAAGGAATAGACTCATAGTAGAAACAGCTAGGTCTATGCTTAATGAAAAGAAGTTGCCAAATTATCTTTGGGCAGAGAGTGTATCCACTGCCACCTATCTTATCAATAGGTTGCCATCCAAATCACTTGATGGCATGACACCATATGAAGCTTGGCATGGTAAGAGACCTTCTCTGGATCATTGTAAAATCTTTGGTTGTGTAGATATGTGCATATTCCCTCACAGGTAAGGGGAAAGCTAGACCCTAAAGCTGAAAAATGTATCTTCATTGGTTATGATTTGAACCAAAAGGGATACAGATTCTACAACCCAACAAACAAAGGCTTCAAGGTAAGCAGAGATGTCATCTTTGATGAGAATGACTCATGGTATGAGAATGAATGCAGGAAGGTTAGTCTACCCTATGATATGGAAGAAGATTTCCCAAAGCTCACCAAGGAGGAACCAATTCAGAAAGATGAATCAAGCTCAGATGATGATGATACAATAAATCTTGAGGAGTTCAAGGCTTGGAAGTCCAAAGGAAAGATGAAGATGAAAAAGCTAGAGGATGCACCA
>CM035410.1:127984395-127986895 GCA_020310875.1 Ceratopteris richardii | reverse complement strand
CAAGAAATCAGTCTCAGAGTATGTGACCAAGATTAAAGATGTGGCAGACCAATTAGCAAGCATTGGAGAGGAGATTGAAGAGAAGCAAATAGTCAGGCAAGTAACAAATGGACTCAAGGCAGATGATAAGTGGGAAAGTTTCACCACTGCAATGGATCTCTATATGGACATGCATACCCCAGATCTCACAACACTCATGGGCCAACTATTCACACATAAAGCAAAGTTTACAAAGGCAGGAGATCAATCAAAAGGTAACAACCCCTCTGCTCTCTATACTGATAAGAAAGTTAAGGATAAAGGTAAAGGCAAGAAACAGGATGAAGAAGGCTCTACCTCCCAAGCTAATTATGCAGGGAGAGGTAGATCATCAAGAGGCAGGGGCAGAGGAGGTAAGTCAGGAAGGGGGAGATCCTACAACTCATCACCATGCAACATTTGTGGATTGTCCAATCATACCACAGATGAATGCTACAAGAACTATAAGAATCAGAGAGGAAGAGGCTACTCAAGAGGTGGATACTCTCAAGGGAGAGGCAGATTCAACCAACACCAAGGCTACAATGGATACAACAATCAATACAACAACAATTACAACAACAACCACAATGGTAATTACCAAGGTGGATTCAGAAATAGAAGATACTACAACAACTACACAGAGGAGCAAGATGACTCCCTATTGATCATGAATATGACCTCCAAGGCAGGTACAAATGATGATCATTTATTTTATATTGACTCAGGATGTTCTAACCATGTAGCTGGCAATGTGGCACTACTTTCTGATTTGGAAGAACCCAAGGGCAAACATCAGGTACAAACAGGTGATGATACGAAACACTCTGTTGTTAAGATTGGAAATGTGAAGACATGTGATGGTAACCAGAACCTATTGAGCAGGGTACTCTATGTACCAACCATCACCAAGAATTTAATGAGTGTTGGTCAGATTGTGGAGAAAGGTTTGCAGGTCAGATTCACACAACATGGAGCATATGTGGAGGACCCAAGACATGGATTCAGAAGGATAGCCAAAGGGGAGAAATCAGGTAGATTGTTTACTTTTGAGCTAGAAGACACCAAGAACATTGCTTTGTATAATTACAAGGATCAAACACTTTCAGAGTTAGAAATATGGCACAAGAGGTTAGGTCACATAGGTGAAAGAACCCTAAAGCAAATGTGCAGGGATCAATGTGTGCTTGGGATACCTAATGTATCCAAGCAACACATGATTTACAAGTGTGGAGCATGTCAGTTTGGTAAGTCTCACAGGTTGCCATAATCAAGGAAAGGTTTCATGCATGAAGACTACCTAGACTTGGTACACACAGATGTTTGGGGACCTAGCAAGGACCCTTCCATTTCAGGTTCAAGGTATTATGTGTCCTTCATTGATGATTATAGCAGATGGACCATCTTATACTTTATGAAGCATAAAGATGAAGTGTTTAATTGTTCCAAGAGGTATCTTGCACTTGTTGAAAACCAAACAGGAAGAAGCTTGAAGAGGCTAAGGTCAGATGGTGGAGGAGAATACTTCTCCAATGAGTTTGAAGATTTCTTGCAGGAAAGAGGCATCAAAAGGGAAATTGCTACAAGGTACTCACCTGAACAAAATGGGGTAGCTGAAAGAAGGAATAGACTCATTGTAGAAACAGCTAGGTCTATGCTTAATGAAAAGAAGTTGCCAAATTATCTTTGGGTAGAGAGTGTATCCACTGCCACCTATCTTATAAACAGGTTGCCATCCAAATCACTTGATGGCATGACACCATATGAAGCTTGGCATGGTAAGAGACCTTCTCTGGATCATTGTAAAATCTTTGGTTGTGTAGCATATGTGCATATTCCCTCACAGGTAAGGGGAAAGCTAGATCCTAAAGCTGAAAAGTGTATCTTCATTGGTTATGATTTGAACCAAAAGGGATACAGATTCTACAACCCAACAAACAAAGGCTTCAAGGTAAGCAGAGATGTCATCTTTGATGAGAATGACTCATGGTATGAGAATGAATGCAGGAAGGTTAGTCTACCCTATGATATGGAAGAAGATTTCCCAAAGCTCACCAAGGAGGAACCAATCCAGAAAGATGAATCAAGCTCAGATGATGATGATACAATAAATCTTGAGGAGTTCAAGGCTTGGAAGTCCAAAGGAAAGATGAAGATGAAGAAGCTAGAAGATACACCAGAATCCTCAACTCAAGCAATGAGGAGATCTCAGAGAGAAAAGAAGAAGCCTATCAGATTTGGGTATGACACATCACTTGTAACTAAACATTCTGTATATCTTGCAAAGGATTTGTTGAATGAAGAACCAGGTACCTATGAAGAAGCAATCACCAAACCAGAATGGAAAGGAGCTATGGATGAAGAAATGGAAGCTCTCAAGGAGAGTGATACTTGGGACTTGGTACCCAAGAAGGACTCTATGAAGGTGATAGGATCCAGATGGATCTACAAACTAAAGAGAAATTCAGATGGAACAATAAAC
>CM035410.1:127949580-127952080 GCA_020310875.1 Ceratopteris richardii | reverse complement strand
CTAAGCAATTTCTCTCTCACATAGTGGTAATGAACCTCTATGTGTTTGGTTCTGGCATGATATATTGGATTAGCTGCAAGGTGAAGAGAGCTAGTGTTATCTCCAAAGATAATTGGAGGTCTAGTGTATAGACCTAACTCTGTATACAAGAGCTTCAACCAGATAGCTTCTTAAGTGGCATTGGCAAGCCCTCTATACTCTGCTTCAGTGGATGACAATGCCACTGTAGGTTGTTTCTTGGCTGACCAAGAAATAGGCTTATCTCCTGCAAAACAAATGTAACCTGATGTGCTCCTCCTATCATCCTTGCATCCTGCCCAATCTGCATCTGAATACACTTTAATGTCAATATCTGATGTATAAGGAAAGTACAAACCATGGTTCTGAGTTCCCTTCAAATACTTCAAGATCTTCTTTGCTGCCTCTAGGTGAGGTACCCTTGGTTTGTGCATGAATTGGCTTAGCACACTAACTCCATATGCTATGTCAATTCTTGTCAAGGTAGCATAGTTCAAACTACCTACCATGCTTTGATATCCTGTAATGTCTTCTAGTTCATCCCCTTCATGAGCACTTAGCTTTAGGTTGACCTCCATTGGAGTAGTAGATATTTTAGCATCCTGCAAACCAAACTTCTTGACCATATCCTGTACATACTTCTTTTGAGTGATATATATACCTGAGTTGGTGTAGACTAACTCAAGACCTAAGAAGTACTTCAATAATCCAAGATCATTGATCTTGAATTCTTTCATCATCTGTCCTTTGATGTGTCTAATCCCATTGACATCATTGCCTGTAATGATGATGTCATCAACATAAACACACAAGTAGATTACCTCTGTACTACTTCTCTTTATGAATAGAGAAGTGTCTGCTTTACTCATCACAAATCCTTGGTGTTGGAGATAGGTTGTCAACCTCTAATTCCATGCTCTAGGTGCCTGCTTCAAACCATATAGAGGCTTCTTCAATTTACACACATAATTTACCTTCTTGGGGTCTTCATAGCCAGGTGGTTGTGACATGTAGACTTCTTCAGATATCCATCCATTCAAGAAAGCATTCTTGACATCTAATTGGTACATGTTCCAATTTTTGGATGCAGCTACACTCACCAATATCCTGATAGTTGGCATCTTAGCCACAGGAGAAAATGTCTCCTCATAATCAATGCCTTGGGTTTGTGCAAAACCCTTGGCTACCAACCTAGCTTTGTACCTGTTTATTGTTCCATCTGAATTTCTCTTTAGTTTGTAGATCCATCTGGATCCTATCACCTTCATAGAGTCCTTCTTTGGTACCAAGTCCCAAGTATCACTCTCCTTGAGAGCTTCCATTTCTTCATCCATAGCTCCTTTCCATTGTGTTTTGGTGATTGCTTCTTCATAGGTACCTGGTTCTTCATTCAACAAATCCTTTGCAAGATATACAGAATGTTTAGTTACAAGTGATGTGTTATACCCAAATTTGATAGGCTTTTTCTTTTCTCTCTGAGATCTCCTCATTGCTTGAGTTGAGGATTCTGGTGTATCTTCTAGCTTCTTCATCTTCATCTTTCCTTTGGACTTCCAAGCCTTGAACTCCTCAAGATTTATTGTATCATCATCATCTGAGCTTGACTCATCTTTCTGGATTGGTTCCTCCTTGGTGAGCTTTGGGAAATCTTCTTCCATATCATAGGGTAGACTAACCTTCCTGCATTCATTCTCATACCATGAGTCATTCTCATCAAAGATGACATCTCTGCTTACCTTGAAGCCTTTGTTTGTTGGGTTGTAGAATCTGTATCCCTTTTGGTTCAAATCATAACCAATGAAGATACACTTTTCAGCTTTAGGATCTAGCTTTCCCCTTACCTGTGAGGGAATATGCACATATGCTACACAACCAAAGATTTTACAATGATCCAGAGAAGGTCTCTTACCATACCAAGCTTCATATTGTGTCATGCCATCAAGTGATTTGGATGGCAACCTGTTTATAAGATAGGTGGCAGTGGATACACTCTTTGCCCAAAGATAATTTGGCAACTTCTTTTCATTAAGCATAGACCTAGCTGTTTCTACTATGAGTCTATTCCTTCTTTCAGCTACCCCATTTTGTTCAGGTGAGTACCTTGTAGTAATTTCCCTTTTGATGCCTCTTTCCTACAAGAAATCTTCAAACTCATTGGAGAAGTATTCTCCTCCACCATCTGACCTTAGCCTCTTCAAGCTTCTTCTTGTTTGGTTTTCAACAAGTGTAAGATACCTCTTGAAACAATTAAACACTTCATCTTTATGCTTCATAAAGTATAAGATGGTCCATCTGCTATAATCATCAATGAAGGACACATAATACCTTGAACCTGAAATGAAGGGTCCTTGCTAGGTCCCCAAACATCTGTGTGTACCAAGTCTAGGTAGTCTTCATGCATGAAACCTTTCCTTGAGTATGGCAACCTGTGAGACTTACCAAACTGACATGCTCCACACTTGTAAATCATGTGTTGCTTGGA
>CM035410.1:127934580-127937080 GCA_020310875.1 Ceratopteris richardii | reverse complement strand
ATTGAGTTCACAACCCTTAGGAAGCAGCCCAAGCAACCAGTCTCAGAGTATGTGACTAAGATTAAAGATGTGGCAGACCAATTAGCAAGCATTGGAGAGGAGATTGAAGAGGAGCAAATAGTCAGGCAAGTAACAAATGGACTCAAGGCAGATGATAAGTGGGAAAGTTTCACCACTGCAATGGACCTCTATATGGACATGCATACCCCTGGTCTCACAACACTCATGGGCCAACTATTTACACATGAAGCAAAGTTTACAAAGGCTAGAGATCAATCAAAAGGTAACAACCCCTCTGCTCTCTATACTGATAAGAAAGTTAAAGATAAAGGTAAAGGGAAGAAACAGGATGAAGAAGGCTCTACCTCCCAAGCTAATTATGCAGGGAGAGGTAGATCATCTAGAGGAAGAGGCAGAGGAGGTAAGTCAGGTAGGGGGAGACCCTACAACTCATCACCATGCAACATTTGTGGATTGTCCAATCATACCACAGATGAATGCTACAAGAACTACAAAAATCAGAGAGGAAGAGGCTACTCAAGAGGTGGATACTCTCAAGGGAGAGGCAGATTCAATCAACACCAAGGCTACAATGGATACAACAACCAATACAACAACAACTACAACAACAACCACAATGGTAACTACCAAGGTGGATTCAGAAATAGAAGAGACTACAACAACTACACAGAGGAGCAAGATGACTCCCTATTGATCATGAATATGACCTCCAAGGCAGGTACAAATGATGATCATTTATTTTATATTGATCATGATTTGGAAGAGCCCAAGGGCAAACATCAGGTACAAATAGGTGATGACACTAAACATTCTGTTGTTAAGATTGGAAATGTGAAGACATGTGATGGAAACCAGAATCTATTGAGTAGGGTACTCTATGTACCAACCATCACCAAGAATCTGATGAGTGTTGGTCAGATTGTGGAGAAAGGTTTGTAGGTCAGATTCACACAACATGGAGCATATGTGGAGGACCCAAGACATGGATTCAGAAGGATAGCTAAAGGGGAGAAATCAGGTAGATTATTTACATTTGAGCTAGAAGACACCAAGAACATTGCTTTGTATAATTACAAGGATCAGACACTTTCAGAGTTAGAAATATGGCACAAGAGATTAGGGCACATAGGTGAAAGAACCCTAAAGCAAATGTGCAGGGATCAATGTGTGCTTGGGATACCTAATGTGTCCAAGCAACACATGATTTACAAGTGTGGATCATGTCAATTTGGTAAGTCTCATAGGTTACCCTATTCAAGGAAAGGTTTCATGCATGAAGACTACCTAGACTTGGTACAAACAGATGTTTGGGGACCTAGCAAGGACCCTTCCATTTCAGGTTCAAGGTATTATGTGTCCTTCATTGATGATTATAGCAGGTGGACCATTTTATACTTTATGAAGCATAAAGATGAAGTGTTTAATTGTTTCAAGAGGTATCTTGCACTTGTTGAAAATCAAACAGGAAGAAGCTTGAAGAGGCTAAGGTCAGATGGTGGAGGAGAGTACTTCTCCAATGAGTTTGAAGATTTCTTGCAAGAAAGAGGCATCAAAAGGGAGATTACTACAAGGTACTCACCTGAACAAAATGGGGTAGTTGAAAGAAGGAATAGACTCATAGTAGAAACAGCTAGGTCTATGCTTAATGAAAAGAAGTTGCCAAATTATCTTTGGGCAGAGAGTGTATCCACTGCCACCTATCTCATCAATAGGTTGCCATCCAAATCACTTGATGGCATGACACCATATGAAGCTTGGCATGGTAAGAGACCCTCTCTGGATCATTGCAAAATCTTTGGTTGTGTAGCATACGTGCATATTCCCTCATAGGTAAGGGGAAAGCTAGACCCCAAGGCTGAAAAATGTATCTTCATTGGTTATGATTTGAACCAAAAGGGATACAGATTCTACAACCCAACAAACAAAGGTTTCAAGGTAAGCAGAGATGTCATCTTTGATGAGAATGACTCATGGTATGAGAATGAATGCAGGAAGATTAGTCTACCCTATGACATGGAAGAGGATTTCCCAAAGCTCACCAAGGAGGAACCAATTCAGCAAGAAGATTCAAGCTCAGATGATGATGATACAATAAACCTTGAAGAGTTCAAGGCTTGGAAGTCCAAAGGGAAGATGAAGATGAAGCAACTAGAAGATAAACCAGAATCCTCAACCCAAGCAATGAGGAGATCTCAGAGAGAAAAGAAGAAGCCTATCAGATTTGGGTATGACACATCACTTGTAACTAAACATTCTGTATATCTTGCAAAGGACTTGTTGAATGAAGAACCAGGTACCTATGAAGAAGCAATTACCAAACTAGAATGGAAAAAAGCTATGGATGAAGAGATGGAAGCTCTCAAGGAAAGTGATACTTGGGACTTGGTACACAAGAAAGACTCTATGAAGGTAATAGGATCCAGATGGATCTACAAACTAAAGAAGAATTCAGATGGAACAATAAACAGGTACAAAGCTA
>CM035410.1:127889580-127922080 GCA_020310875.1 Ceratopteris richardii | reverse complement strand
AAGAGAGAGCAGTAGCCTCTGCAAGATTACTGTTGGCGAAGAAGATGATGCAGAAATTGAAGGAGCAAGACAATGATGGTCACAAGTGTATGTATATTGCTTCCATGTAATGTACAAGTGATTTCAACTCCTTATATAGCCTCTAGGAGTGTTCCACGAATTTTACAACTTGAATTTGAATTCAAATGAAGGTGGGAATGGTTGTTGGAGGGAATCAATTCACTTCCCTACAATCTAGGAAAAGTGAAGATCTTGATTGATCTACTTTTAGGTGATTGATTGCTTGATTGAATGCAACTTCAACCACCAAAATTTCGTGGGATTTGGGCCCTATATTTGTACCTTTACATATGTACAACTCAAGGCTTTTACAACGGTAAATGAGCCATCAAAATATTCTCAAAAAATACAATAAATGAGCATATGAAAAAGAACTCTCCAACGGATATTCTTTCGACGCGATAGCCTTTGATGTAGATCAAATCCACCTCAAGCATAGTGTAAGCTTGATGTTCCAACAGCTCCCCCTCAAGCTAAAGTATGCTTGAGTCTTCATTCTGTGATAGGTTGAATACCTGCCATAGCTTTGAATCTACAAAGCTTTATTCCATCAAGTGCCTTTGTCATCATATCTGCTACTTGCTTTTCAGTCGGAACAAAAGAAATGTCAATCTCCTTTGCCATGAGCTTCTCCCTGATGAAGTGATAATGGACTTCTATGTGCTTGGTTCTCGCATGGAAAATAGGATTTGCCGCTAGATGCATGGAACTTACATTATCTCCAAATATGTGAGGTTTGGAACTCACAAGTCCCAAATCTGTATACAATGCTTTTAACCATATTGCCTCTTGAGTTGCTATGGTCAAGCCTCTGTACTCTGCTTCAGTTGAAGATAAAGCAATTGTTGGTTGCTTCTTAGAACTCCATGACACTAGCTTCGAACCTGCAAATGCTAAGTAACCAGATGTACTTTTTCTATCATCCTTAGCTCCTGCCCAATCTGCATCTGAGTAGATTTTGATATCCAAATCGGAAGAGTAAGGATAGAATATACCTTCGTTGATTGTACCTTTGAGATACTTAAGTACTCTCTTAGCCGCATCCATGTGTGGTCTTCTTGGTGAGTGCATGAACTGACGAAGCACTCCCACACTATATGAGATGTCCGCCCTTGTGTGAGTAGCATATATCAAGCTACCTACCAAGCTTTGATACTCTTTAATGTCTTCAATTTTCTCACCTTCATAAACACTAAGTTTATGATTCATCTCCAAAGGTGTACCTGCAGGTTTAGTGTTCTCCATTTTGAACTTGAGAAGAAGATCCTGAATGTATCTTCTTTGAGTCAAATACATTCCTTCATCTGTATATATCACCTGCATACCTAGGAAATATGTGAGCTCACCTAGGTCACTGATTTTGAACTCCTCTTGCATGTGTCTCTTGATCCTTTGAATGCCATTTAGATCATCACCTGTCACAATAATATCATCTACATATACACATAGATAGATAACCTCATTGTTATCCCTTTTGATGAATAGAGAAGGATCTGAGCTGCTAGCTTTGAACCCTTGATCTTGAAGATATGTAACCAACCTGTAATTCCAAGCTCTTGGAGCTTGTTTCAATCCATACAATGCTTTCTTAAGTCTGCAAACATAAGATGGATTATTAGGGTTTTCAAAACCTGGTGGTTGTGACATGTATACCTCTTCACTTATCCAACCATTTAAGAATGCATTTTTCACATCAAGTTGGAGGAGTCTCCAATTCCTTGCAGCAGCTACACTTATCAATGTCGTGATTGTAGTCATCTTTGCAACTGGTGAGAATGTTTCCTCATAGTCTATACCATGCGTTTGAGAGCATCCTTTGGCAACTAATCTTGCCTTGTACCTGCAAACTAATCCATCTGAATTTCTTTTAACTTTATATACCCATCGGCAACCAATTACCTTTTGATTCGGTGACATTGGAACCAAATCCCAAGTGTCCATTTCCTTCAATGCATCTATCTCTTCGTTCATGGCCTTTTCCCAATTAGGGTTTCCCTTTGCCTCTTCATAGGTTGAGGGTTCCTCTGAAATAGAGTCTTTTGCCAAGTAGATTGAATGCTTTGTAACAAATGTGGAATCATATCCATACCTTTCTGGTTGTTTCTTCTCTCTTGCTGATCTTCTAGGTGCTTGTTTGGAGCATTCTCCAACCTCTTGCATCTTTGCTTTGCCTCTTGACTTCCATAGCTTGTAATCCCTTTCTCTTTCATCTTGGTCATCGTCTGTATCACTTCTTGGATCCTGGACCTGTGTATCATGCTTCCTTCCTAATTGATGAGAATCAGAATCAAGATCATATGGTAGTGTTACCTTTTGTTTGTCTTCATCATACCAAGACCTGTGTTCTTCAAACACAACATCTCTACTTGTAGTGAATTGCTTGGTTGAAGGATTGAAGAACCTGTAACCCATCTGAGTTGAATCATATCCAATAAACACTGCCTTTGTTGCCCTTTCATCTAGCTTACCTCTTATTTGTGATGGTACATGAACATAAGCTAAACAACCAAAAACCTTGCAATGTCCAAGACTAGGTTTTCTTCCATGCCATGCTTCATAAGGAGTCATACCTTGAAGTGATTTGGATGGTAGTCGATTGACAAGGTACACTGCAGTTGAAATAGCTTCTGCCCATAGATAATGTGGCAACTTCTTCTCTTCAAGCATTGTTCGGGCTGATCCAACCAATGTCTTGTTTCTCCTCTCTGCAATTCCATTTAGTTGAGGAGAGTACCTGGTAGTCACTTCCCTTTTGATACCTTTATCCTGCAAGAACTCATCAAAATCTTTGGAGAAGTATTCTCCCCCTCCATCAGATCTGAGCTTCTTTAGTGATCTACCTGTATGATTCTCCACATGGGCAAGATACTTCTTGAAGCAATCAAATACTTCATTCTTACTTTTGATAAAGTATAGAACAGTCCATCTACTATGGTCGTCAATAAATGAGACATAATACCTTGATCCTGCCAATGAAGGTTCTTGACTTGGTCCCCATACATCTGTATGTACTAAGTCCAATAAGTTGTTGTGGATGTAGCCTTTGTGGTTGAATGGTTGTCTTTGTGCCTTCCCAATCTGACATGCATCACACCTGTTGATCATGTGTTGCTTTGATATGTTCGGCAGTCCTAGAACACTTTGATCCCTGCATATATCCTTCAAGGTTCTTTCATTCACATGAGCAAGTCTCTTATGCCACACTTCAAGCTCACTTAGGGTTTGAGACCCAAAGTTGAATAGAGCTATGTTCCTGGTATCTCCTACTTCAAAAGTAAAGAGCCTACCATGCTTCTCACCTCGGGCTATCTTCTTGAAGCCTTGACATGGATCTTCCACAAAAGCTCCATGTTGGGTGAACCTAACTTGCAAGCCTTTTTCAACTATTTGGCCTACACTGATTAGGTTTTTAGTGATAGTGGGTACATAGAGAACCTTACTCAGAATGTTTGTCCTGCCATTGGAAGCTTTGACATTACCAATCTTCTCCACATTGTGCTTTGTGTCATCCCCTGTTTGCACTTCATGTCTATGCTTTGGACTTTCCAAGTCAGACAGAAGAGCAATGTTGCCTGCAACATGATTCGAGCATCCTGAATCTATGTAGAACAAATGATCATCTTCTTTACCTTCTTTGTGGCTTAGGTTCATAAGAAGTAATGAGTCTTCATGTGGTTGATCTTCTGAATAATTGTTGTAGTCCCTTCTATTATAGCTTCTATTGTTGTTGTTGAAGTTGTGTCCACCTCTGCCTCTATTGCCGCCATATCCACCTCTTCCACTTCCTTTCTGGGTCTTCCCATTGAACCAGCAGTTCTGAGTGGTGTGGTTGGTCTTATCGCATATGGCACAAGGTTGAACATTCTGACCTTTGGCTTTGTCTTGCTTTGGTCCTTTCTTCTTCCCTTTCCACTTGCTCTTGCTTGCGAAGTTGGCTTGGGAAGTCTCTTCTTCGTCTTCTTCCTTCTTCTTGCCTTTCTGCTTCTTATCCTTCTTATCTGCATATAGAGCACTCGTTGAACTACCATGATAAGAGTTACCTTCCTTTATGCTATTGTTGGCTTCTTGATTGAAGAGTTGTCCAAGAAAGATGTTGAAGTCTGGAGTTTGCACATCCATGATGAGATCGTAAGCCGTCGTGAAGGATTGCCATTGCTTATCACTTCGAATGCCGTTGAGAATTTGCCTCATGATGACCTCTTCTTCAATCAGCTCTCCAATGGATGCTAACTGATCCGCAACCTCCTTGACCTTGGTAACAAACTCTGTGATGGTTTGTTTAGGTGTCTTCTTCATTTGGTTGAACTCGTTCCAAAGATGATTCTTTCTTGCTTTGGTACTAGCAGAAAAGAAAGTCTCTAGGGCATCCCAAGTCTCTTGAGATGTCTTGCATCCTCTAATATGTGGTAATAAAAAGTCAGAGATAGAGTTTAGTATGTACGACCTTGCTTGAGCATCCCTTGCGCACCAAAGTGTGAGCTTATCTGTCTCCTCTTGTGTAGGTCCTCCTTTGGATCTTGGAATAGGCATAGCTTCATCACCTGCTACAATTCCATAAAGATTTCTACCTTGCAAGTAGGCCTCCATTCTGATTTGCCAAGCCACGTAGTTGTGTCGATCAAGCTTCTCGATCATTGAGGGAAAGCCGTCACCCATCTTGAACTAGCTCTGATACCACTGAAAAAACTTGGAGAAGCTTGTCGAAGGTAGAAAAGTGCGTTTTGAAGTGATGAAGTTTAGTCAAGCCAACCGGCACAAGACCAGCCCTTGAGCTTTTGGAGACTCAAATAGACCTTATAGGCATGCTATAAGTGCAAAGAAACACACTATGTACCTTGGAGCATCAAGGAGAATGAGTCGATACAAAACAGATAGGTTCGCGGGTCGACTAGCTCAAAAAACTTACTATCTATGGAAGAGACAATGAACTTCAAATGCCCATAGCGACCATCGTGATTACAATTAGAAAAAATCCTTTTATGGGAGTGATACACATAGGGTTGAGTGTATGGAATGCACAAAAGTATAAGGAATAAGCAAAATATGCTATAGGAATGAATGCGACATTCACCGGTGGTACTTCCTATTTTTCAGGAATACGCAGAGATTGACCCCGAGGCAGAAAAACTGAGATTTCTCCAAATCTGCTGAACCAAATGCTTTGAAAATTTACAGGCATAAACTAGACACTGATACCTTTCCAATGAGTCCTCTTTCACTCAATTTGAAGCTCTGAGGAGAGAGCAGAAGCCTCTGCAAGATTACTGTTGGCGAAGAAGATGATGCAGAAATTGAAGGAGCAAGACAATGATGGTCACAAGTGTATGTATATTGCTTCCATGTAATGTACAAGTGATTTCAACTCCTTATATAGCCTCTAGGAGTGTTCCACGACTTTTACAACTTGAATTTGAATTCAAATGAAAGTGGGAATGGTTGTTGGAGGGAATCAATTCACTTCCCTACAATCTAGGAAAAGTGAAGATCTTGATTGATCTACTTTTAGGTGATTGATTGCTTGATTGAATGCAACTTCAACCACCAAAATTTCGTGGGATTTGGGCCCTATATTTGTACCTTTACATGTGTACAACTCAAGGCTTTTACAACGGTAAATGAGCCATCAAAATATTCTCAAAAAATACAATAAATGAGCATATGAAAAAGAACTCTCCAACGGATATTCTTTCGACGCGATAGCCTTTGATGTAGATCAAATCCACCTCAAGCATAGTGTAAACTTGATGTTCCAACACCTGCTTCAAACCATATAGAGCCTTCTTCAATTTACAAACATAATTTACCTTCTTGGGGTCTTCATAGCCAGGTGGTTGTGACATGTAGACTTCTTCAGATATCCATCCATTCAAGAAAGCATTCTTGACATCTAATTGGTACATGTTCCAATTTTTGGATGCAGCTACACTCACCAATATTCTGATAGTTGGCATCTGTTGGCATACAAAGCAACAAAGGAGTCATGCACAATACGGCAACAAGGCCAGATCATTTTTTCCCATAGATTATGTACAACCCAAGTGATTTTAATCACTACACAAACATTGTAAATCCCGTTTTTGGTAGATTAGACTCCATTTTGTGCAAGCCGAGGAGTCCTCGAGCTTGAGGAGTATTAGAAGTACCATCGTACCAAATTTCATAATTTTTAGACTTCGTTTGAGCCCTCAAATAAGCCCTGGAACCTAATTTTTAACTAGGCCGGACACTAGGTCTGGACAGGGCCAAAAGCTAGTCAAAAACTATAAAAAGAGTTAGAGAGCTCATTTGTGAGGTTAGATTGTAATTGAAACGAACTTGTAAGAGCTATTGAAAGTAATCTAAAGAACTCCATTGATTCTCTCTCTTTGTCTTGCCGTGTGTGCGCGTGTGTGTATGTGTGTGCATGCTTGTGTGCTTCTCACTCACGCACTTGTGCCGCCACTTGCTCGAGGTCTTCATACCATCCTCACGTCTTCCCGGATTGACATTAAAGGAGGTGCTACTCATCACTGAGCTACACCAAATTTTGGCGCCGTTGCCGGGGATCGAGCTTTGAGGACGAGCGTGTGATGGTAAGACGTAGAGTTGACGCGTTGGAGTCGTAGGTATTTTCTTCACTCTCATCGGTTTCTTTTACTTTCTTCACCATCTTCATCATCATCATCACCATCTCCCACCTCCATCTCCATCATCGCAAAAATTTCAGTTTTTTGACTATATCCCCATCTCCACCTCATTTCCCTCATTTCACTTGTGAGAGAGAGCGAGAGAGCGAATTTGCATGCGCTGTTTTTGCATGTTTCTTGAGCTATTTTGCAGGTTTTTGCTGTACCATCATCCCCAGCAGTGTGCGCAGGTACGACAGGCTCTGCACAGTTCCCGAGACGACGATCTCTGTCTATCGCGACAGACAGAAAATCTTAACATTTTGTGAATGCATGAGTAGCACTGTAACCTACACCTTGAGGGCATTCTAGATCACTAGAAGTTTTTCAAAAATTTGCGTTTTTTCTGTCTATCGCGACAGACACCGTCTATCGCGACAGACACTGTCTATCGCGACAGACACCGTCTATCGCGACAGACAGAGACCCACGACAGATAGAGTCTATCGCGACAGACACCGTCTATCGCGACAGACAGAAATCCGCGACAGATAGCGTCTATCGCGACAGACACCGTCTATCGCGACAGACAGAATTTCACGACAGATAGCGTCTATCGCGACAGACAGAAATCCGCGACAGATAGCGTCTATCGCGACAAACACCGTCTATCGCGACAGACAGAATTTCACGACAGATAGCGTCTATCGTGACAGACACCGTCTATCGCGACAGACAGAATTTCACGACAGATACCGTCTATCGCGACAGACACCGTCTATCGTGACAGACAGAAATCCGCGACAGATAGCGTCTATCGCGACAGACACCGTCTATCGCGACAGACAGAATTTCACGACAGATAGCGTCTATCGCGACAGACACCGTCTATCGCGACAGACAGAATTTCACGACAGATACCGTCTATCGCGACAGACACCGTCTATCGCGACAGACAGAAATCCGCGACAGATACCGTCTATCGCGACAGACACCGTCTATCGCGACAGACACCGTTTATCGCGACAGACAGAAATCCGCGACAGATACCGTCTATCGCGACAGACACCGTCTATCGCGACAGACAGAAATCCACGATAGACACTGTCTATCGCGACAGACACCGTCTATCGCGACAGATAGAAATCCACGATAGACACTGTCTATCGCGACAGACACCGTCTATCGCGACAGACAGCCCCCACGATAGATTGTGTCTATCGCGACAGACACCGTCTATCGCGATAGACAGGCATTTTCGGCAAAAAATTAAGGAGTGAATTTTTGGAAATTTAGGCTAAATTTTGGGCATATTTGCACTTTCATGTACTCATCTACTTACGAAGGCCTTAGAAAATGCATTAAAACCCCCGAAAGGTTCTGTTTGTCTAGTTAACCCCCTAAACCCTGAACGGTCATAACTTTTTCATACGAAATCCATTTTCTGAGCTCTAGGGCTTGTCGGAAAGCTCGTGACATATACTACACGCCCTCAACTGTTTTTTATAAGAATAACGCGTTGATTTTCAGATAGGATATTTGGAAGTTGACACACTGAGGGGTAGGAACACCAAGGGAGCTCTAGAGTAAATTTCTAACAATGCAAAAGGGGGAACAAGGGTCATTAAAAAAGTGTCTGAAATAAATTGTCTGTCAATTGAAAGGTCTACTTGGAGCTAATCTTGGGATTTATGCAGGCCTATTGAGAAGCAACTGAGAGTATCCAAGCAACGGTGTGGCGCACGCTTGAGAATCAACTTCTCGAGCACCAAAAAGCAAGGTTCGGCAAGAAAGGTTGGAATATTCTCAACTCCTCTTCGTCAATTCCTAGCTTAGGCTAAGAACGATTAGAAGTAGGAGTAAGTCAGGGCGACGATAGGCCACTATCAAGTTGAAGACTACCTAAAAACTCAAGTTCAAGCTAAAAACTTAATCTCTGTACTGTCGACAACATAAAGGAAAGAACCTAACGTGGAACGATCAACCTGAAAGTACGAAGAACATTCAAGTATTCCGGACGACGTAATAGCAGACAAGACTTTAAACACGAGAAATAACTAAAAAGAATCAAGTGACTGGTACCAATTGATCGACAACGAGGTTGTACTCTGGGCAAAGAATTGGGCTACTTAGATAGGCATATGAACCTTAGATCAGGACGACACCTAGTAAGAGAGAGATAAAGCCTTAGATCTTCAGAGGCTAGTGTCAACCACACTGCTAGGTCCTGGGCCCAGCAGTTGAGCCACCAATCGAACTACCCTAGCTCTGAGACCAGTGAGTCAGAGATGTCTCAAGGCATGGACAGACCTACAGGAAGTTCATGAGTGCCTTACTTATACAGGGTGGAAGGTCCTTACAAAACGCAGTTGGAATACCTTAGGACCAACCGATTAGGTGCGAGCATCTATGAGGACGGCCTAGGAAGATCAGTGGTCCAGATTAAAAACCCTGACCAATCCATAGGACTAGAGCACCCAGCTGTCAAGTTTGAAAACGGTGCATACCTGGACAAGGAAGGAACCATATACATAGTCACCAGTCATCCAGATAGGACAGATGAATTTGGAAATGTAATTTCAGAAACGGACTTAGGTGACTTGGAACAAGGAAACATGGGAATGGAACCTAGAACCCCTCGAGGTAAATCAGTTCTCACTAGGATTATCACGCCTGAGTGGGTCCCCCAAGATAACAAGTGCATAGATTTGCTTCTCAATCGAGAAACGGACGAAGCCTTTTGGAGGTATAAACCGGATCACCCAATTGATATAGGAACAATCATGATCTATGAGTTTAAGGATCCAGATAGCCCAGGTAGAGTGACCTACTTAGACCACACTTCGGAGAGGATCTTTGTGGTGACAGAAAATGATAGGCATGCTTACACTTGGAAGGGCGAATTCATTTTCCCCCAACCAAGATCAAATGTATCCTATGGTCAACCTGGAGCTGGAACATCCCAGGCTCATGGTATGCAAAGAGACAGAAGTAAAGATAGACCAGAAGTAAGTTTTGCCAATCCAGTGGGCAGAGAAAGAACGAGAACGGAGACGAATAGGGTAGAACCTGAGATGCTTAGAGCCCACAGGAACCAAAGAAATGTAGATGGATTCCCTCTGCCGAGGCCTAGAGAGCACACAAGAACTTTGAGACCCACCCAGCTAGTTAAGTCCATGAAGAATTACTTTGACGGCACAGGAGATCCCTATGATCATGTGGCGGAGTTCAAGCAAGTCTTGAGAGCTGAACAAGTTGAGGATCTATTCACGCAGTACAATGCCTTCGGTCTAACCCTAAGGAATACGGCACTTACATGGTTTCAGCCATTGGATGAGCGCCAGTTCAGGAGCATAGACCAACTCCTAGAAGCATTTATTATTGAGTTCTCCAAGAGTGGCATAAGACACAACACCTCCTCACTGATTCACAGCTTCAAGCAAACCCCTCAAGAGACTGTGAGACTTGCCGGAAGAAGATTTAGGCAATACCTTGAAAGATGTCCTGTTTCGGAGCTACCCACATCTGCTAAACAAGTAGCCTTATTCCTTGACGGATTGCTGAGTCCAAAATTGAGATCCTACGTGTATCTGAAAGACCCTAGGACTATAGAAGAGTGTGTACGTATGTGCATTGACATTGAAGACAACCTAGGAGAAGAGCTAGAGCTGTCCAAAATTTACAAAGATTCAGATAGTGCATCTAGTCAATCTTCCACACAAGCCACATCAATTGAGGAACTGGCCGAAAAAGTAGCTCAGAAATTAGGTGTGACTAGCAAACAAATTCCAAGGTTTGCTCCTGTGAAAAGGTGCTATACATGCGGTGGTGACCATATGGCGAACGTCTATCCCATTATGGCTCAACCCCAAGTAAACCCTAGTAGCCAGTACTGCACCATAGAACGGAGATACACCAACCACACCGCACAAGATTGCCCATACAACAAGCAGGCGGTTAGGCAACCCTACCCTCAGCCCTACCAACAAGGCAGATACCAGAACCAGTACCCTCCACAACCATATGGCAGGCCACAACAAAATTTCCAACCTCAATATCAAAGGCCTCAGCCTGTGCTAGCACAACAACCCCCAGCCCCAGCCAATGTGATTCCGGTAAAGTACACTGCTGCAGAAGAGAACCTGAATAGAGCCTTAGTCCCAGTAACACCCTTGATTTCTGAAAGTGACCCGAGTGACCATAGCTTCGATTCTACACATGTTGATAGCCCCCAGGCCTACTACATGCAGTCTCCTGAGCATGGTGAGTCCTATTATAGCGAAGAGACAAACGAACCGAGTTGGGAATCAGATTACACGAACGTCATGTATGCAAACCCCAATCCTAGGCCTCAATCTAGGCAAGTAAGACCTCCATTCCCAAGAGGACCGTGCTACAGATGCCAAGGAGATCACCTCATTCGTGATTGTCCCTTGCCTCCGCCCACACAACCTCAGTCCTTGACTATCCAAGGCTTTTGCCAAGACTGCGGAAAAGAGCATCTCTTACGAGATTGCCCAAAGAACCCCAATAGCATGCCAAAAATCACCCCTATCAACGTTGTTGGGTTAGTGGTAGACTCCTCAGGAAGTGTCACTTCCACTGCACCAATACAGGTAGTCACTAGGGCTCAGGCATTGCAGAAAAACCAAGGGGTAGGCCAGGAAAAGAGCCCAGATGCTAGCGATACTGAGAGCCAAAATAAAAAGAGAACAAGAGCTTGGAGAGATAGCCGCGAACGCATGAAAAGGCAATGGGCAAAGAAGATGAGTGAACTTGAGGAAAGTCTACGAGAAACCAAGGCTAAAATCATAGAGATCACATCTCAACCGCACTCTCACACATTCCCACCGCTACCATCCCCATCACCCTCCATCCCTTCACCCTCTAAGACAGCCCACGCAACCCACCCACCACCCCAAACAGGATCGGTATTAGCTGATCCCACTCCCGAAGACATAGACATGATGCTTAAAGCATATCAGGCCAGAATCCAAGAAGGGCCAAACGTCACGGATCATGACAAGTGCTATCCTAGAGCTGACCTAGAGATAGAAAGAACCAAACTATGCGCGAAAATGGTCGCATTGGCTCAGACTATGTTTGAAGCCAGTCGCCTTTTCAATTACTCAGGCTCAGCCAAAACGCAATTACACTTGGATGGATTCCTAGAGAAGTTAGAGAGGATAATTGCAAGATCTGACAAGGAAGAAAAAAATCAAGACCAAGAAAAAGCAAGCAAAAACATGAATCATTCCCAATCGGAAGTTTATGTGGCCAATTCCACTAAACCAGACAGTTTCCCCTCCTTAGAAAGAATAGAGCGGCTAATTGCACAGTCAGAAAAGGAACCTACCCCTCAAAGGAATGAAAGGGCAAGAGAACGGATAAGCCAGCCTCTTCAGGAAGCCCATGTGCCTCCTCAAGAAGCTTATCTTCCCCCCCAAAAGGCAGATGAGCCTCCCTCGAAAGCTCAAGTACCTCCACAGGTTGCCTACATTCCTTCTCAGGGAATGTGTGAGCCTGTCCGGAAAAGTAATAGAATGAGTAACCCTCCCCAGGGAGCTTGCGCTCCAGCCATCCGTGAGAACGAGGAGAGAGCCAACAATAGAATAAGCCCTCCTTCCCAGGTTGCTTATGTGCCCAATTCCACGGAGCCAGACACTTCTTCTTCTATGAATCGGTTTGCACCAGACTTCCTACGAGAGATTCAAGAAGACAAATGGGATAACGAAAGTGAAGTCGCCCCTCCCTTTGAACTTGTGGATGATGCACACGACCAATTCCCACAAGACATCCCATCCATTTACGGGGAACAGGAGAGTACTCAGTCTCATGAGAGATTAGACTTTGAGTCTAATTCCATACAAGAGCTACCCCACTTCACAGGCCCATGGGAGGCAAAGTCCACATGTATGAGAGCACCCACAGTCATGGTAAGGAACGACGATTCAGTCATACCTAGGAACACAGAGGTAGTGAAGAACACTAAAGTGCAGTGTAATCTCAAGTTAGAAGAGCTACTCAAGGTTAGACTTGAGTTATGGAAACATGTAGCCAAACAAGTACCAGAGATAGCAAAACCTCGTTCCCAGGTAGGATCCCATAGGACAGTGCCAGAAATTCCCTTGGATAAGATAGGAGATATGTGTGAAGGTGAAGGAGGGAACACCTATCTTCCCATCACCTACCAGGAATACACCACCAAGGCGATTTTGGATTCAGGTGCAGGAGTTGCAATTGCCACCACCTCCTTATGGAAGCGTTGGGGCAAGCCAGCACTCAGGCCAACGAGGATGAAGTTACAAATGGCCGATGGTCACATAGAGAGACCCCTAGGATTGCTAGAAGGAATAACTCTCACCACTTGTGGTGTCGAGTTTGAACATAGCTTTGCTATATGTGACTTCAGCAAAAATCATGCCTATGAGATGATTTTGGGAAGACCATTTATGCGACAATTGCAAGTGGTACAGGATTGGGGAACCAACTCCTTGTATTTGCAACACTTGGGTGTTACGACCAAAGTCAATCTCAAGGATTATTCTCATAGAGATGTCCCTCCTATCCAATGGAATCCCATCCATAGAGCTAAAGATGACACAGAATCGGTGCATTCCATAGGGTCTGGATCCTCATGGATGCATGAAGACACCCACTTATGGATGTGCAAGGTAGCAGTAGAGGAAGAGAAGAGAGAAAAGGCCAGAGAAATAGGTGCGAACGAAACCCATAGACCCATTCAAGACCCAGCCTATGCACCTGTAGTTTTTCCAGACGAGGAATTCGAACCCCATGGCTGGGCAGAAATTTTAGCAACCATGGACGTAGCCATCAACGAAGAACAATGGACACCTCACTGTGATGAGGATGGCTATGACATTTCAGTCTTCTCCATAGAGCCAATCATGGGAGAGGCAGTTTTAGAAGAATGCGAACCTAGCCCTGATGCATTTGAGGATGCAAGTGATTCCGATCTAGAGTCAATCATTATGGACCCACCATTTGCATCAGATGAAGAATACTTCCATGAGGTAGAATTTCAACCCCAGAGGCATGGAGAGGTTACAAATGATGTAAGATTAGCAACGCATATGACCCCTAAGGAAGAAGGAAAGAAACGAAAGAAGAGAGAAGCCTTACCAGAAGAGGAAGAATCTTTGTTTGAGG
Organism: Ceratopteris richardii; assembly: GCA_020310875.1. Lineage (NCBI taxonomy): Eukaryota > Viridiplantae > Streptophyta > Polypodiopsida > Polypodiales > Pteridaceae > Ceratopteris > Ceratopteris richardii. The sequence goes on along the minus strand of CM035410.1, from coordinate 127,908,245 downwards.
TCCCAGAAAATTTTAAGAAGTATGAGATAGATGACAGGAGAGTCATGATTAGAATGCCCAAACGAGAGGCACAATCAGGAGAGGCCTATGATAACAAAGAAACTACCAAGAAAATCGTAGTGGCCCTAGAAGAAGGAGAGGAGAGATGCACGTATATAGGCCATGACCTGATAGAAGAAGAAGAGCACGAATTGATTGCCTTGCTAAGAGAATACAGAGATGTATTCGCTTGGAGTTACAAGGATTTGAAAGGGGTTGACCCGGACATATGCTCGCACACCATCCCCATGACTTCAGACGCCAAACCCTCTAAGCAAAAGCCTTATACATATAACGATAATTACGCTGCTAAGATCAAAGAGGAGATAGATAGACTGGTTGAAGCTGGATTTATCTACGAAATTGAGCACACCGAATGGGTATCCCCCATCGTGGTGGTGCCCAAGAAGAATGGCAAGCTGCGTGTGTGCATTAACTTGAAAAAGGTTAATGCCGCCACGATTCGAGATAACTATCCGCTTCCCATCACAGAACATCTCTTAGAAAGGGTGGCAGGCAAGGAAGTGTACAGCTTCCTTGATGGATTTTCGGGCTACAATCAAGTAGCCATAGCTCCAGAGGATTAGCATAAGACAGCCTTTGCCACAGAGTGGGGCATTTTTGCTTTTAGAGTAATGCCATTTGGGCTTACCAATGCACCAGCCACCTTCCAGAGGCTGATGTGCCATGTGTTTAAGGAGTTCCTGAGGAAGAGTTTAGAAGTCTACGTTGATGATCTTTGTGCTCATTCCAATGTTAGACAAACCCATATTCCTGAACTCAGACAAATCTTTGACAAATGTAGAGAATATCAAGTCTGCCTGAACCCAGAAAAGTGCGTTTTTATGGTTAGGCAAGGCAATATTCTAGGACACATAGTGTCAAAGAATGGCATATCTACCGACGAAGAGAAAGTGAGAGCCATAGCAGAGCTACCTAGGCCAAAGAATGTCAAGGAAGTACAAGCTTTCATGGGGCATTGTGGTTATTATCGACGATTTATACACATGTATGCTGTCATTGCAAAGCCCATGTACGGACTTCTGACAAACTTTGAGTGGACGGATGAATGCGAGAATTCCTTCCAGGAGCTTAAACGAAGATTGTGTTCAGCACCAATCTTGACCACACCAGATTGGAATAAGCCATTCCATGTTCATGTTGATGCATCCAATTATGCTATAGGATGTGTGCTTGCACAACCTACTGGTGAAGGTAATATGGATCTTCCAATTGCCTATGCCAGTAGACAATTGAATGCGGCTGAACGGAATTACACCACTACAGAGCGCGAAGGATTAGGCATGGTATATGCAGTCAAGAAATTTAGACACTATTTGCTTGCAAATAAGTTTAAATTTTTTACTGATCATCAGGCATTATTATATCTCGTAAACAAGCCATGCAATACAGGAAGATTAGTGAGATGGTTTCTCTTGCTAATGGAATATGACTTTGAGGTCGTGGTAAGAAAAGGTAGGACTCACTTGAGAGCAGACCATCTCTCTAGGCTCACATCGGGAGAAGCCCCACAAGGAGTGTCAGATGACCTTCCTGATGCTTACTTGTTTAATTTGGAAGTGGTGCCGCAGTGGGCCAAGCCAATAGTACCAGTATTGACATACGGGCCTAATCATCCAGTGGTGAACACATGGAATAGAGAGATCGTAAAAGCCCAAAAGTACCATATCATGGCAGGAAGCATGTACAAGCACACAGATCAAGGGATCTTGGCTTGTTGCGTAGAAGAGGATGAGTATGCTAAATGGTTGCAATTAGCACATGTAGGTGCACTAGAGCAACACCATTCAAAGCAACGAACTTTACAGACCCTAAAGAGACTCGGAGTACATTGGCCAACTATGGAAGCGGATGTCCAAAAGTTGTGCAAGGAATGCCCAATCTGTTGCACTAAACCACCTGTGGAACATGCCACTCTCTATCAAGTATCCATTGTGCCAGATTGGAGTGAACCTCTAGTATCATTCTTGAGGACAAACACATTCCCTCCAGACATGACTCTAGCTAGGAAAAGGAGTTTAGAACAAGAAGCCCAGGATTACTCACTCATTGGTGATAATCTATACAAACGCGGTAAGGATGGTTACCTGAGACTATGTGTCCATGAGAGTGAATATCTTAAGATCTTGGAAACTGCCCACCAAGGTGTAGCAGGAGGACACTTTGGACCAGATCGGGTGATCAAAGCAATTCTATTTGCGGGTTTCTGGTGGCCAACCCTTCACATGGATGCACATACCTATGTGAAACGGTGTGATGTCTGTCAAAGGACTCAGTATCCTATACGCAAAGATGAGATGCCACTGAAACCTATGATGGGTGGTCGTGCATTCTCTAAGTGGGGAATAGACTTCGTAGGTCCTATTAATCCCCCAGCTAAGGGTTCTCATGCGGAATACATCATTGTGGCAACAGATTATCTCACCAAGTGGGTAGAGGTAAAAGCTACAACCAAGAACGATGCTCAAACAACTGCCAAATTCTTGTTTGAGAATGTATTCACAAGATACGGGCTACCTATAGAGCTTGTAAGTGATAGAGGCACTCATTTCTTGAACGAAGTGATTGAAAATCTACTCCAAGAATTCTTGGTAATACACAAGAAGTCTGCCCCTTATCACCCTCAAGCTAATGGACAAGCTGAGAGCACTAATAAGATTTTATGCAATGTACTGACGAAATTAGTGAACACTAAACGCTCTGATTGGGACAAACAGCTACACCATGCTGTTTGGGCATACCGAGTTGCCTACAAAACGGTACTCCAAGCCACCCCCTTTCAGATGGTATTCGGTCAAAACGCTGTGTTACCCTTGGACTTCTTGATCCCAACATTGAGAGTAGCACAAGAGCACGAATGGACAGGTCATGAGCTCTCTTCTAGAATTTTTGACCTTGAACGATTAGGAGAAACAAGACTGAGAGCCGCTGCAGGAATATATGCAGCCAAGAAGAGACAGAAGGCATATTTCGATGCCCACGTGAAGGATAAAGGCTTGAAAGCAGGAGATCTAGTCTTAGTCTATACACTAAAACAACACGCGAGGAAGCTAGAAAAGAGAACTCCATTGATTCTCTCTCTTTGTCTTGCCGTGTGTGCGCGTGTGTGTGTGTGTATGTGTGTGCATGCTTGTGTGCTTCTCACTCACGCACTTGTGCCGCCACTTGCTCGAGGTCTTCATACCATCCTCACGTCTTCCCGGATTGACATTAAAGGAGGTGCTACTCATCACTGAGCTACAGCATCTTAGCCACAGGAGAAAATGTATCCTCATAATCAATGCCTTGGGTTTGTGCAAAACCCTTGGCTACCAACCTAGCTTTGTACCTGTTTATTGTTCCATCTGAATTTCTCTTTAGCTTGTAGATCCATCTGGATCCTATCACCTTCATAGAGTCCTTCTTGGGTACCAAGTCCTAAGTATCACTCTCCTTGAGAGCTTCCATTTCTTCATCCATAGCTCCTTTCCATTCTGGTTTGGTAATTGCTTCTTCATAGGTACCTGGTTCTTCATTCAACAAATCCTTTGCAAGATATACAGAATGTTTAGTTACAAGTGATGTGTCATACCCAAATCTGATTGGTTTCTTCTTTTCTCTCTGAGATCTCCTCATTGCTTGAGTTGAGGATTCTGGTGCATCCTCTAGCTTTTTCATCTTCATCTTTCCTTTGGACTTCCAAGCCTTGAACTCCTCAAGATTTATTGTATCATCATCATCTGAGCTTGATTCATCTTTCTGAATTGGTTCCTCCTTGGTGAGCTTTGGGAAATCTTCTTCCATATCATAGGGTAGACTAACCTTCCTGCATTCATTCTCATACCATGAGTCATTCTCATCAAAGATGACATCTCTGCTTACATTGAAGCCTTTGTTTGTTGGGTTGTAGAATCTGTATCCCTTTTGGTTCAAATCATAACCAATGAAGATACATTTTTCAGCTTTAGGGTCTAGCTTTCCCCTTACCTGTGAGGGAATATGCACATATGCTACACAACCAAAGATTTTACAATGATCCAGAGAATGTCTCTTACCATGCCAAGCTTCATATGGTGTCATGCCATCAAGTGATTTGGATGGCAACCTATTGATAAGATAGGTGGCAGTGGATACACTCTCTGCCCAAAGATAATTTGGCAACTTCTTTTCATTAAGCATAGACCTAGCTGTTTCTACTATGAGTCTATTCCTTCTTTCAGCTACTCCATTTTGTTCAGGTGAGTACCTTGTAGTAATCTCCCTTTTGATGCCTCTTTACTGCAAGAAATCTTCAAACTCATTGGAGAAGTACTCTCCTCCACCATCTGACCTTAGTCTTTTCAAGCTTCTTCCTGTTTGATTTTCAACAAGTGCAAGATACCTCTTGAAACAATTAAACACTTCATCTTTATGCTTCATAAAATATAAGATGGTCCATCTGCTATAATCATCAATGAAGGACACATAATACCTTGAACCTGAAATGGAAGGGTCCTTGCTAGGTCCCCAAACATCTGTGTGTACCAAGTCTAGGTAGTCTTCATGCATGAAACCTTTCCTTGAATATGGCAACCTGTGAGACTTACCAAACTGACATGCTCCACACTTATAAATCATGTGTTGCTTGGATACATTAGGTATCCCAAGCACACATTGATCCCTGCACATTTGCTTTAGGGTTCTTTCACCTATGTGACCTAACCTCTTGTGCCATATTTCTAACTCTGAAAGTGTTTGATCCTTGTAATTATACAAAGCAATGTTCTTGGTGTCTTCTAGCTCAAAAGTAAACAATCTACCTGATTTCTCTCCCTTGGCTATCCTTCTGAATCCATGTCTTGGGTCCTCCACATATGCTCCATGTTGTGTGAATCTGACCTGCAAACCTTTCTCCACAATCTGACCAACACTCATTAAATTCTTGGTGATGGTTGGTACATAGAGTACCCTGCTCAATAGGTTCTGGTTACCATCACATGTCTTTACATTTCCAATTTTTACAACAGAGTGTTTAGTATCATCACCTGTTTGTACTTGATGTTTGCCCTTGGGTTCTTCCAAATGAGAAAGTAGTGCCACATTGCCAGCTACATGGTTAGAACATCCTGAGTCAATATAAAATAAATGATCATCATTTGTACCTGCCTTGGAGGTCATATTCATGATCAATAGGGAGTCATCTTGCTCCTCTGTGTAGTTTTTGTAGTCTCTTCTATTTTTGAATCCACCTTGGTAATTACCATTGTGGTTGTTGTTGTAATTGTTGTTGTATTGATTGTTGTATCCATTGTAGCCTTGGTGTTGGTTGAATCTGCCTCTCCCTTGAGAGTATCCACCTCTTGAGTAGCCTCTTCCTCTCTGATTCTTGTAGTTCTTGTAGCATTCATCTGTGGTATGATTGGACAATCCACAAATGTTGCATGGTGATGAGTTGTAGGGTCTCCCCCTACCTGACTTACCTCCTCTGCCTCTTCCTCTAGATGATCTACCTCTCCCTGCATAATTAGCTTGAGAGGTAGAACCTTCTTCATCCTGTTTCTTGCCTTTACCTTTATCCTTAACTTTCTTATCAGTATAGAGAGCAGAGGGGTTATTACCTTTTGATTGATCTCCTGCCTTTGTAAACTTTGCTTCATGTGTGAATAATTGGCCCATGAGTGTTGTAAGATCTGGGGTATGCATGTCCATATAGAGGTCCATTGCAGTGGTGAAACTTTCCCACTTATCATCTGCCTTGAGTCCATTTGTTACTTGCCTGACTATTTGTTCCTCTTCAATCTCCTCTCCAATGCTTGCTAATTGGTCTGCCACATCTTTAATCTTGGTCACATACTCTGAGACTGATTGCTTGGGCTGCTTCCTAAGGGTTGTGAATTCAATCCATAGTTGATTCTTCTTAGCCCTTGTGTTGGAAGAAAAGTATGTTGACAAGGTTTCCCAAGTCTCTTGGGAAGTCTTACAATTCCTTACATGTGGTAAAAGGAAATCAAATATAGAGTTAAGAAGGTAGGACCTTGCCAAAGCATCTTTTGCACACCATTGGTTGAGCCTTTCATGTTCATCCTTGGTGGGTAGTCCTCTAGTTTTGAATGAGGTGTTGGCATGAGGAGCTACGCCTCTCTGCAACAGGGAAACGAGGGAGAAAAGAATGCATATCGCCATAACTGCTTCGTAGCATACAGCAGAAAACAAACAGTCGCACGCATCCAATGTTAGCATGGTAAGTTGCGCCAAAACGAGCGAAGGAGATAAAGACGATGTCACCATAGCCAAAATCGTAACAAACAGAGAAAAGGAGTCGCACGCATTCTATGAACCTAAGGAAAAGAAACCCTAGAGATACTTAGCAAATAAGAAAGACATCGAAAGCCATATTGGCGATGAAATAACAGAGAGCGCCCCCCCTTTTTCATTAACCAAATGCTCTATTTATACAAAAAGGTGTGACCTTTAAGTCTCTTCCCACTCAGCCCTTTCTCAACCCTTCAAATGGACCTTAATCGATTACAAAATGAGAACATGCCTCTAACACTGGCACGCACGGTGGACTTGAACTTCCACATCCCTTGATTAGTGATAACCCCCCTCACAAGATGAAAATTACATGGGAACCATTTAAAGATTGGGAACCTTTTTACAACATGTCATTCAACCAAAGGAATACATCTAATCTTGAAGAGTGTTTCAATCCGCAAGTCTCCACATCACTCATGCCCGAGAACATCGGTTCCATCACACTCACCAAGATCAAATACATCAATTCAAGCCTTCACATCAAGGCCAACACAAATCCAACCAAAGTATAAAGATAAGAACCCAACCCATATACAATTTCCATGTACATTTGCATAATGCTAAAGTGGTAGCACCGTTCTTGGGATAGAATAGTCATAGCAACCTCTCAATCCGAAGTTATATGTGCACACACAATTATGCTCTACCCTTATGAACAATACTTGCAAACCAAAGTGCATGGTTAGACCATGGTATGGAATGCAAATAAGGTTCATAACATATCCAAGACCAAGAGCAATGTAAGAGGCAAAGTGAAGTGCCTGGAACTTAATCCAAGGTTCACAAATACCCCTCACATAACCTTTGATCTTGCCCTCCTATATGCATACAAGTGAAATAAATGGGGCTCAATCATATCATATGGAACTCTCCTCCCAAAATGAAAACTCCTATGCAAAAAAATGTGTATGCATGCGTTTTCACTAGCCATATTGCTAACCCGATATGTCTTTAGTTCATATTCATCTTCTGTAAATTGCAAGCAGATGGTAAGTTTTGCAAAATAGAAAATGAGAGCCGTTGCGAGTTAAATACCACAACCATCAAAGGGTGTTCCTGAAGAGATATACATTCACCAAGCCAAAATCAATGCAAATAGTGCCCTCCATGATGATACTCTTCGAAATTTTAAGGTATGTCAATGAGCAGATACACAAAACATGATAATGCAGGCAATAGACATAGTAAAGAAAATGACAATAAAGGCATCCATTTTCATTCCGAAGGAAGAGGTATTTGCTGAGGATCAAAGAAACCACATCTGATAATTGCGCAAAGGAGAAAAAGGTGCATCGATTAGGAATTGTAGTTGTTCGTCGCTGTTTGCCCTCACCAAAAGAAACTTGAGAGCCAAAAGTATAGAGTGCACAGAAATTATCATTCGGTTCAATACAAAAGCCGGATAAACAAGGAGCATTGACACGTATGGAAAGGACGGCTCCCCAATCACACAACTGCAAGAACAAAAAAAATCCTCTTGTTGTAGATTCATTATCAGTGCCTGCCGAATCCCGCAATGGTAAGTTCACTTATAATGCATTTGTGCATCCCCTATGAGAGTGAATTGCTATATTGTGAAAAGACGTATGCTGATATGCCCATCACAAAGATGTCCTTTACCATAATTTATGGAGTTCAGCAATACATTCGCCAGCAATAGACAGACAAAGCAATGTCACCAAAAACTTGCGCGTCCACGCCGTCATAAAATCATACTGAAAAGCGCACTCCAGCAAAATCACCATAACAAAGAGCATCAGACCAAAACAGACAAGGGAATGTTAATGCGTACAGGTAATGCAATGCAACATGTGCATGTGACATGAGAGGAAAAAACAATGTTAATACATCATCAAATAATTGTGATGAAGATCATCAAAATTTGATGTGCGTGATCAGCAACTGCGTAACCCCGCAATCAACAGGAGAGACGATTGCAGCAGACACAAGGTGGATGGAAGTATCACAACATGCATGATAGATCCGCAAAGAGATAGTCGGTTGCATAGCACTAAATGGGACGAAACGGTTCAGGACATTGCGCAGCACCCAAGGCATGAGCCGCATCCCCGCATGGTCGCCAGGTATCCCCTTGCACAGATAATGTGAAGAACATAGATCCCTGGGATTGTGGGTCGAATCACGACGGGCGTGCAAGTGTTGGCATGAGGAGCTACGCCTCTCTGCAACAGGGAAACGAGGGAGAAAAGAATGCATATCGCCATAACTGCTTCGTAACATACAGCAGAAAACAAACAGTCGCACGCATCCAATGTTAGCATGGTAAGTTGCGCCAAAACGAGAGAAGGAGATAAAGACGATGTCACCATAGCCAAAATCGTAACAAACAGAGAAAAGGAGTCGCACGCATTCTATGAACCTAAGGAAAAGAAACCCTAGAGATACTTAGCAAATAAGAAAGACATCGAAGGCCATATTGGCGATGAAATAACAAAGAGCGCCCCCCCTTTTTCATTAACCAAATGCTCTATTTATACAAAAAGGTGTGACCTTTAAGTCTCTTCCCACTCAGCCCTTTCTCAACCCTTCAAATGGACCTTAATCGATTACAAAATGAGAACATGCCTCTAACAGAGGGCAATTCCTCATCTCCTGATATGTATCCAAATAAGCTTCTGCCTTGTATATATGTCTTCATTCTCAATGACCAAGCTTGGTAATTGTTCCTGTCCAATTTGTCAATGAATGAAGGAAAACCATCTCCCATGTTTACCTTATTTGCTCTGATACCACTATTGGGAGTGATGGTTGGATGCACTCAGAAGATTGAGTTGGTGCTGCTATACCTGCTTCACACCAGCCCACCTTTGATTCTAGATATGCTTAGTACACACCTTAAGCTTTCAAATGATACCAAGAAAGCATATATGTACTTTACAAATGATATGTGTAATGACCAAATCAAAACAGATAACTTGGCACTTCAAAAATCAAGAAAAACTTTCTATTTCTGTAGTGACACCTACTCAGTCTTTCACTCAGTGTGACCAGCACACTTACAATTGATCTAATTCCTTCTGGACATATTAAATTAGCTTAACAAGCTACCATTTGCAAGTGGAATGAGAAGAAATTATAAACTACTCACTGAGAAATCACTTTAGCAAAATAAAGTTTACCCCCGATATTTTAGGAGCTTTGCAGACACAGACCAGTGAGCACCTCGATTGAGATTTCTCTGTAATGGCTGATCCAATGACCTTGAAATTTTGTAGGTGTATAGTAGACTTTGAGCTGAATCCAATGTGCTATGAATCACTTGATTTGGTTCAGTAGATCCTGAGATATGCTCCTCAGAAGTTGACAGACTTGGAGATGATGACTCAGAGAAAACAGAGATAGTGAATGTAAATCTTTCTATTAGTTCACATGAATGTACAATCTCATTGGCTTGATAGATGTAGCCTAATGAGTTGGAGATGTGTAGGCTATGGTGTAGCACTCACACACTCTATGATCACAGATGTAAGCCTCGGGAATGATGAAGGACACCCGCGACTTTTTACTTGTAGCTTTTATAGGAGTTGAGTGATAATTTGAATTTGAATTCAAATCAATCTCCTAGAATCTTTCACCTAAAAAGTTGATTGAGATGTTCCCTCAATCAATCAACCTCTTTTCCACGACTTAAACAAGTAGGTGTGATTACATAAGATTCCAAGTGATTTAGAATTTTACAAGAAGTAAAATGGTAAGAACTTGTAAGCATAAGTTCCTATGGTTTTTCTCACAAGTTTAGTCTTCAAGAATAAATCCAAGCCAAATGTGAAGGCTTGATTTGTACCAACATCTTCAAGGGTTCCAAGCCAAAGGTGAAGGCTTGAAATGCACCAACATGAAACACCACAAGAAATGAATTAATGTGACACTAGAACACCTCTATGGTCACCATTAACTCATTGCCACTCCAAACTTTGAGAAATGATAGCCTAAAGTGAGAACTTTACTTCTACAGAAATTCCTAGTCACCGAAATGACATACCTTCAGTATTTTGCTAATTTCTCCTAGCTCAAGTATTATTTTTCCATGAAACTTTATAGGCTAAAACTAGAAGAGTAGAGCTTTCCAACAAGCTATCATATGCATCAAACGGATCTCTAGAACTCAAGTTATGGCTCTCACAAGATGACCCTGTATGACCTTCCAAAACTGGAAATTTTACCTGTTTTAGTAAGAGCGCCTGTTTAAAATTAGAATTCGATGCCTAGCATCGACTTGCAACAAGAATTTGATGCCGGTGTCGGAAAGTTTTCAACTTTCCAGTTGATGATCAGATAAAATACAATTAACTTAATTGGTGAATTCTAACCTTGTATATCATTGTTAAACAATTATGTTGATTAGAATTAACTATTTTGAAGTGTTTGCAGATACAGGAAATGATAAAGAATACATGTTCATATTAGGGTTTACTCTAATTTCATATTTAATGAGTATTTCATATTTATATATGCGTGATTCATGGGTATTTATATATGCGTGATTCATGGGTATGTTCATTAGGTTCATCTGAAGGGTCTCAAAAGATTTTAATGGGTTAATGCTAGGATTTATGTCAATGTCAATGGACTAATGATAGGGATCAGAAAGATTTTAATGAGTTTCAAGGGTTTCCAAAGGGTTTTAAGTAGGCTTTTTAGGGTTTTAGAATGGTTCAAGGGTTAAAATAATTAATATTGAAGGAAATTAATCTATATCTAAACATTGGTTCATTAACAAAAATTAAAATATGGCTTAATTAATTATTTAATCATGTATGTGCATTTAATACTAAGGTTTGAATATATTAAATGCTTAACCTAAGCCTAATTTAAATGCATTATTAAATTAAGAAAGTTAGGATAATTCAATTAAAATGAAAAAGTAATGGATAATTAATGAGTGATATATATGAAAAGTGTTTAAAGAATGGTGTGAGCTAAGTGTGTAATTAAAGTGAATTAAGGAGTGGTCTGAAAGAATGATATATTTAAAGTGAAAAAGTTGGTTGATAGAAAGGAGTGGTGAGAAGTAGTGTAGATCAAAAGAGAGGTGAAAGTAAGTTGTGTGCATAAAGCTAATTAAAAGAGTGGTGATTAAGTGTGGATTAAAGTGTGGATGCAAACGTAAAGTAGAAACCAAAAGAGTGGTAATCTCATGACTCTCTGTGTGTATAAATATGTGGGCTTTGCTCCATATTGGGGGGGTCTGCCCGAATGTTTTTTTTGTGCAGGCCATTTCATGTTTTGTATCTGGCAATAGATGCTGTTGTCATCGCGACACTCTATGATCATTCTGTTGATGTGTAGCATTTTTTTTCTGACGAATTCTGACAACCCCTCCACAAGATGTGCTGCTCACATTAAGAAAGTCAATGAAGGAAGGGAACTGTACCATGTTTGTGCATCATCAACGTCATGCTATTGTCAAGGATCTGTTGATGTTTATTGAACTATTTCAAAGCTTTTTAATTTGATGAGCGCTCAAAAATTTTAATCCATCTCTGATCATCGAAGCACTTTCACGTTCTTGTATGTTCATATTTTCAAGGTGTAGCAGTCATCTGTGAGGAAGGAGGTGGCGCACTCCGAATTCTCTGAGGAAGGCAACGCATGGAAGGATATTCTGCCGGACACACGAACACCAGGGATCTGATGCATACCAAATAGGCGGCGCAAATCATATTGGCATGAGGGCGCGCTGATCGAGGGGAACCGAGAGAAGGGAAGCGCAGATCACTAATTTTGAGAGGAGGAGTTTTTTTTGTTTAACACCAGAGAGCTCCTGGACCAGCAAGAGGGAAGCGCAGATCATCAAGGCAGAGGACTCCTTTGATGGAAATACGAAAGGTCAAAGCATGCTGAACTGCGGAGTGATTGAAGAATTCATGCGCTTGTCATCACGTTTCTTTATGGTTATTCTGCTGGTGTGTAGCGTTCTTCTGACAAATTCGGAGGACAACTCCTCACGATATGATGCATGCACTTAAGTGAAGAGGTTTTGCGTACTGCGTGCGATGAAACTTGGATTTACTGACGCAACCGACAATCGTATCTATTGAACAACTAAAGAGAGATTTACTCTCAACGTCAACCTCCAACGTCTGATAAACGACATCAAAGACAGAGATACGTACATGCACAAACTAGGCAATCGTCTTCTTATTTCTGAGGAATGCGCTCGTCTGTCTTATCTTGCTTACTTAATAGGGAAATTACATAGAAAACTTTTGATTAGCAGAGCAGAAAGAGGTGAAAAATTCTAATGATATTTCTGAAGCTGAGATCAACAACACGCTGTTTTTCATCGGATTTTAATCCGATTTCCGACGCCATCATCTAGAATTATTCATGTCCTCTGACATAACCATCGCTACACTACTTCATCGCTGTCATGCATGAGATCACGGGCTACCGGAAGTTCAAGCGATCTGATCGAAGATGGTTGAAACGGATTTCTTATGTTCTATAATTCTGAAGCATTTAGATATCTGAATAGTTGTGCTTAGTTCTGTGTTTCTTCTATCTGCTAATTATAGTTATTGAATATTTTAGTTCTTCACATTTGCTTGATCATGCTTCATCCTCAAAAACGTTACTGTCATCTGTCATTTATAAAACATCTCTATGGTCTGATTACTTGCGACACCTTTTTCCATGATCAATTATTATGATTTCTAATGTTGATGCTCATCGTGAAGTTCAGTTGTTTGACAACTAGGAGCGTTGTGTGGATTCTGTCATGCTATAAGCTATTGATCACCATAGGTATTGTGCTATAGAACTCCAATATTGATGCTCATAAAAGCGTGTACATACAGTACTCCTTAGTTCCTTGCATAAGGAATGACATGCACAAATCGTGATAGATAGCAACCATTGCCATTATGATCATATAGGTAACGTATTTTGTTTTGGTGGTTTATTTTTTATAGCACTTTGAATACATAGTGAACTCCAATTTATGCGAGGTGATGATCTACTTCTTTTAGGTTTGCATGTTTTCTTTTTGAACTTGGATCTTATCTTGCTGGTTTGCATTTTCAGAAGGAATTTGACACATGTAGAATTTTGTTTTGAACTTACGAGATGAATGCATCATGTGCCATGTTTTGTTATGGATGAACTCTTCCATTGTTACGCTTTAATTCAAGTGGTGTTCGTAAATTGAATCTTGACAAAAATTTGAGAATTCTCGATCATTGAACGTTGAGTTTCATGATATGATAAAATTTGCCATTTGAATTACTAATATCCTTGATGAGACTTTGATTTTGAAATGAATGTTTTTCTCGAAGTCCACACACAAAACACCTTACCTGAGCTTGCTCCAAGCACCCCGCGTGTGCCGAACGATTTAGGCGATGGCCTGATCCACCGACCGTCCCTTTCGCGCCGACACCGGGCATCGACTTGGGATGTTTTTGGCCACTTTTCAGCAGGGATTCGATGCCGGGCATCGACTTCCCACATAAAGTCTTGATCTTTTGGACACCAAAACTATAGGTGATTTCATGCACACTTACAATATGACTTATCAACTGGAATTCGATGCCAGGCATCGAGTTGCTCCAACAACATCATCTTTTCAAGAAGATTTGGCAGTAGATAAAAATCAGATATGAAGATAAGGACTTATCAAGTGAGATTCGATGCCACGCATCGACTTGCTTGGAAAACTTCAACCTTTCAAATCATTACACAGAAGACAAACACTGGAGATGGAGGAAGAAGACTTATACACAGAACTTTAACTGGTTCTTGTCATAACTATGAAAACTCAGAAGCTTACAAGTGCTTTCTCGCTCAGAGAAGCCTGACTATACTCAGTCATACAAAAATGAGTTCTTCTCACTTTCTCATTGTCTTCTTCCTTCTTCTTCTCACCGCGTCAGTTAATACTAACTAACTTATATAGACTTTCTCATTCCTAGAACTTTTGAAAAACTTCTAGAACTAAAGTGAACTAACTTTACAAGTATAATACATTTGTGAATTTGTCCCTTCACATAGGCATGGGGTTTTCTTCCTAAGATTTGACCTTCAAGTATATGTCCAGTTAGTGATTGTTTCTCCAACAGCTCCCCCTCAATCACTAATTGACATTCCCTGTTTCTCCATATCTTCTTCTTTTCTTTTACTCCTGCCATGCTTTTGAATCTGCTGGTCTTCACACCATCCAAGCTCTTTGTCATTATGTCTGCTAACTGATCTTTAGTAGAAATATACTCCACTTCAATCTCCTTCTCCATTACCTTTTCTCTGAGAAAATAATATTGTATCTCTATGTGCTTTGTCCTTGCATGAAATACTGGATTTGCTGCAAGATAAAGTGAACTCATATTATCTCCATGTATTGTAGGTGTACCTTGATCAATGCCTAAGCTCTTGAACAATGTCTGCATCCATATGACTTCCTTAGCTGCTTCCACAAGTCCTTTGTACTCTGCTTCAGTTGATGATAATGCTACTGTATGTTGTTTCTTTGAACACCAACTTACAAGCTTATCACCAATGTATATGATGTAACCATGAGTTGATCTTCTGTCATCCTGGTTACCTGCCCAATCTGAATCACTATAGGCTCTCAACTTCAAATCTGATGTAAAAGGATAATATAATCCTTCCTTTATAGTTCCTTTGATATATCTAAGAACTCTTTGACCTGCAATCCAATGTGGGTCCTTTGGACAATGCATGAATTGTGACAAGACTCCCACTGCATAACTAAGATCAGGTCTTGTTAGTGTAGCATAAATCAAACTACCCACAAGAGATTGATACTTCCTCATATCTTTGTATTCTGCACCATCATATTTAAATGAGCTTGTGATTAACTTCAAGTGGAGTTGAAGCTTCTTTGCAATTTTCCATATCAAACTTCTTCAACAAGTTCAGAAGATACCTTTCTTGTGACACATATATGCCATGATCTGTATAAGTGACTTCCATTCCAAGAAAGTATGACAACTTTCCTAGATCACTGATCTTGAATTCTTTTTCAAGTAATCTCTTTACCTCCTTGATTCCTTCATCTGAAGTACCTGTGATTATAATGTCATCTACATAAATACAAATGTAGATTGTACCTTCCTCTGTTCTTCTGATAAGTAGACTTGGGTCTGCTTTTGAACTTTGATATCCAAGATCATTGAGATACTTCACCAGTCTATAGTTCCAAGCTCTTGGAGCTTGCTTCAATCCATACAATGCTCTTCTCAACCTGCAAACAAAATTTGGATACCTGGAATCTATAAACCCTTGAGGTTGTTCCATGGATACCTCATCTGATATGTATCCATTCAAGAATGCATTTTTTATATCCAATTGACTTAGAGTCCATCCTTTTGAAGCTGCAATAGCAATGATTGTCCTTATAGTTGACATCTTAGCTACAGGACTGAATGTCTCATCATAATCTATGCCATAGGTTTGGGCATAGCCTTTCACCACCAATCTAGCTTTGTATCTGGCTATACTTCCATCTGCAAGCTTCTTCACTTTATAAACCCATTTATTTCCAATTGCTTTCTTACCATTTGGTTTAGGAACAAGTTCCCATGTCTTGTTCTCCTCCAGTGCATTGAACTCTTCCTTCATTGCTTCTTCCCATTGCTTCTTACCTTTAGCTTCATCATAATTATGAGGTTCTTCATCATCTTTGACCATATATGCATAGTTCTTCTGAGTTATGTAAGAAGTATCATAAGAATACCTTTCTGGTTGTCTTCTAGTCCTGCTTGACCTTCTTGGTTCACATTCTTCATATGTGTCTGGATACACCTCTTCATGAAATATAGGAGCTTCTTCATTTCTTCTTGTTAATCCACTTCTGGATGTACTTGCTTGCATATAGTCTTCATCTCTATTTACCTGCACAATTGATTTTCCTTTCTCACATCTTCTTACCTCTTCTTCAAATTCTTCAGCTGTATGACTTTGATCTGCATACCAACTTTTCTGTTCATCAAATGTAACATCTATAGAAACAAGAAATTGTTTGGTTAAAGGATTCCACAACCTGTAACCCATCTGCTTTTCATCATAACCAATGAACACATATTTTTCTGCCTTTGGTTCAAGTTTATGCCTAAGTTGTGATGGCACATAAGCATATGCAATTGATCCAAACACTCTACAATGATCTAGTGTTGGTTTCTTACCCCACCAAGCTTCATATGGAGTCATTCCATTCAGAGCTGCACATGGTAATCTATTCACAAGATATGTGGCTGTATTTACAGCCTCAACCCAAAGATAATTTGGACAATTCTTCTCCTTTAGCATAGCTCTAGCAAACTCAACCAAAGTCCTGTTCCTTCTTTCTGCTACACCATTTTGTTGTGGTGTATACCTGCAGGTTATTTCTCTCTTAATACCTGCATTCCAAAGATAATTATTGAACTCTTGGGAGAAGTATTCTCCCCCTCCATCAGACCTCAGTCTCTTAAGCTTTTGACCTGTGACTCTCTCTGCATATGCATGAAAATGCTTGAAAGCTCCAAACACTTCTGATCTTTCCTTCAAAACATATAATGTTATCCATCTTGTAGCATCATCAATGAAAAGAACATAATACCTTGAGCCACTGATAGATCCTTCTTTTGTTGGTCCCCATACATCAGTATGAATGAGCTCTAGTAATCCATCATGTTTGAATCCTTTCTTCTGAAATGGTAACCTGTGTGCTTTACCCATTTGACATGCTTCACATTTATAAACCATATGCTGACTTTGCACATTTGGTAATCCTAGTACAGACTGATTAGCAACCATAGCTTTAATTCTTTTTTCATTGAAATGACCTAATCTCTTATGCCAGAGATCAAGTTCTGTAATCACTCCTTCACCATGTGTAAGCAAAGCTTGACCAATGTTTCCTTGCACTCTTAAAGTAAAGAGTCTACCTTCTTTCTTACCAGAGACAATCTGATTATATCCATTCTCTGGATCTTCCACAAATACTCCTTCATTTGTAAACCTGACTTGAAAACCTTTTTCAACTATCTGTCCCACACTAATCAAGTTTTTAGGTATTGTAGGAACATACAAAACATTGGTTAGCAAATCTGCTCCACTCTTGCATTTCACTTTTCCAATTGAATGTACACTATGTCTTGTATTATCACGAGTTTGAACTGTGTGACTAGAAATGCCTTTTTCCAATTCTGACATCAATTCTATGTTTCCTGACAAATGATTAGAACATCCAGAGTCAATGTAAAATACCTTTAGATCTTCTTTATCTGATGTGTTGATTGAGTTCATCATCAATGATGTATGACTTTCATTCTGTGTGTCATTTGCATAGTTGTAGTAGGTGGTGTTGTAGGATTGATTTTGTCCCCAACTTCTTCCTCCACCTCTATCATAGCCTCCTCTTTGACTTTGTCTACCTCTTTGAAAATTACTTTGATATCTTCCACCTCGACCTCTGCTATTGTTGTTTTGATTCTGGTTTGATCCTTGTTGGTTGTGCCAACAGTCATGAGCCAAATGATTACTCAATCCACAGATCCAGCAAGCCTTTTTGTTGTTATTTTGATTACCTCTTCCTCTTCCAAAGCCTCTTACTCTTCCTCTGCCAGTGCCTTTACCTCTTGCATAATAAACTTGAGAAGTTGACTCTTCTTCATCCTTTGCTTTACCTTTATCTCCTTTCTTCTTGTTCTTCATGTACATTGCAGAACTTTGACCTTTATCTCCATCTCCCTTCAAGTCTTGCTCATATGTGAGCATCAAACCAAGTAATTGATTCAAATCTGGAACATAATGATTTAATGAAAGTTCTGTTGATAAGACAAAAGGTTTCCACCTTTCATCTCCTCTCAAACATGCAAGTAGTTGAGCAATCAATATGTGATCTTCAACATCTTCATCTATGGATCCAAGACTATCTGCTAGATCCTTCATCTTAGTGACATAATCACTAATGGTTTGACTTGGCTTCTTCTTGAATGTTGTAAACTCTGACCATAGACTTGCTTTCCGTGCTTTAGTAGTGCTTTGGAAATGATACTCCAATGCATTCCATATATCTTCAGATGATTCCAATCCTCTGATGTGTGGTAGTAAATGATCAGAGATTGTATTGTAGATGTAGGCTTTTGCACTTGCATCCTTCTTCTGCCAATGCTTTAAAGCATCTAGTTCTTCTTTCTTTGGTCGGCTTTCATCTTCGAATACTGGCTTCTCTTCTTCACCTGTAACATATATCATGAGATCCTTACTCATAAGTAAGGCTTCCATTCTCATTACCCATGCAGGGTAATTATCTCTCTCCAGTTTGTCAATGGAAATATGATCTGCCATAGTTCTTTCCTTCTGCTGCA
>CM035410.1:127782080-127867080 GCA_020310875.1 Ceratopteris richardii | reverse complement strand
ATCACCAAGAATTTAATGAGTGTTGGTCAGATTGTGGAGAAAGGTTTGCAGGTCAGATTCACACAACATGGATCATATGTGGAGGACCCAAGACATGGATTCAGAAGGATAGCCAAAGGGGAGAAATCAGGTAGATTGTTTACTTTTGAGCTAGAAGACACCAAGAACATTGCTTTGTATAATTACAAGGATCAAACACTTTCAGAGTTAGAAATATGGCACAAGAGGTTAGGTCACATAGGTGAAAGAACCCCAAAGCAAATGTGCAGGGATCAATGTGTGCTTGGGATACCTAATGTATCCAAGCAACACATGATTTACAAGTGTGGAGCATGTCAGTTTGGTAAGTCTCACAGGTTGCCATACTCAAGGAAAGGTTTCATGCATGAAGACTACCTAGACTTGGTACACACAGATGTTTGGGGACCTAGCAAGGACCCTTCCATTTCAGGTTCAAGGTATTATGTGTCCTTCATTGATGATTATAGCAGATGGACCATCTTATACTTTATGAAGCATAAAGATGAAGTGTTTAATTGTTTCAAGAGGTATCTTGCACTTGTTGAAAACCAAACAGGAAGAAGCTTGAAGAGGCTAAGGTCAGATGGTGGAGGAGAATACTTCTCCAATGAGTTTGAAGATTTCTTGCAAGAAAGAGGCATCAAAAGGGAAATTACTACAAGGTACTCACCTGAACAAAATGGGGTAGCTGAAAGAAGGAATAGACTCATTGTAGAAACAGCTAGGTCTATGCTTAATGAAAAGAAGTTGCCAAATTATCTTTGGGCAGAGAGTGTATCCACTGCCACCTATCTTATAAACAGGTTGCCATCCAAATCACTTGATGGCATGACACCATATGAAGCTTGGCATGGTAAGAGACCTTCTCTGGATCATTGTAAAATCTTTGGTTGTGTAGCATATGTGCATATTCCCTCACAGGTAAGGGGAAAGCTAGATCCTAAAGCTGAAAAGTGTATCTTCATTGGTTATGATTTGAACCAAAAGGGATACAGATTCTACAACCCAACAAACAAAGGCTTCAAGGTAAGCAGAGATGTCATCTTTGATGAGAATGACTCATGGTATGAGAATGAATGCAGGAAGGTTAGTCTACCCTATGATATGGAAGAAGATTTCCCAAAGCTCACCAAGGAGGAACCAATCCAGAAAGATGAGTCAAGCTCAGATGATGATGATGCAATAAATCTTGAGGAGTTCAAGGCTTGGAAGTCCAAAGGAAAGATGAAGATGAAGAATCTAGAAGATACACCAGAATCCTCAACTCAAGCAATGAGGAGATCTCAGAGAGAAAAGAAGAAGCCTATCAGATTTGGGTATGACACATCACTTGTAACTAAACATTCTGTATATCTTGCAAAGGATTTGTTGAATGAAGAACCAGGTACCTATGAAGAAGCAATCACCAAACGAGAATGGAAAGGAGCTATGGATGAAGAAATGGAAGCTCTCAAGGAGAGTGATACTTGGGACTTGGTACCCAAGAAGGACTCTATGAAGGTGATAGGATCCAGATGGATCTACAAACTAAAGAGAAATTCAGATGGAACAATAAACAGGTACAAAGCTAGGTTGGTAGCCAAGGGTTTTGCACAAACCCAAGGCATTGATTATGAGGAGACATTTTCTCCTGTGGCTAAGATGCCAACTATCAGGATATTGGTGAGTGTAGCTGCATCCAAAAATTGGAACATGTACCAATTAGATGTCAAGAATGCTTTCTTGAATGGATGGATATCTGAAGAAGTCTACATGTCACAACCACCTGGCTATGAAGACCCCAAGAAGGTAAATTATGTGTGTAAATTGAAGAAGGCTCTATATGGTTTAAAGCAGGCACCTAGAGCATGGAATTACAGGTTGACAACCTACCTCCAAGACCAAGGATTTGTGATGAGTAAAGCAGACACTTCTCTATTCATAAAGAGAAGTAGTACAGAGGTAATCTACTTGTGTGTTTATGTTGATGACATCATCATTACAGGCAATGATGTCAATGGGATTAGACACATCAAAGGACAGATGATGAAGGAATTCAAGATTAGTGATCTTGGATTATTAAAGTACTTCTTAGGTCTTGAGTTAGTCTACACCAACTCAGGTATATATATCACTCAAAAGAAGTATGTACAGGATATGGTCAAGAAGTTTGGTTTGCAGGATGCTAAAGTATCTACTACTCCAATGGAGGTCAACCTAAAGCTAAGTGCTCATGAAGGGGATGAACTACAAGACATTACAGGATATCAAAGCATGGTAGGTAGTTTGAACTATGCTACCTTGACAAGAATTGACATAGCATATGGAGTTAGTGTGCTAAGCCAATCCATGCACAAACCAAGGGTACCTCACCTAGAGGCAGCAAAGAAGATCTTGAAGTATTTGAAGGGAACTCAGAACCATGGTTTGTACTTTCCTTATACATCATACATTGACATTAAAGTATATTCAGATGCAGATTGGGCAGGATGCAAGGATGATAGGAGGAGCACATCAGGTTACATTTGTTTTGCAGGAGATAAGCCTATTTCTTGGTCAGCCAAGAAACAACCTACAGTGGCATTGTCATCCACTGAAGCAGAGTATAGAGGGCTTGCCAATGCCACTCAAGAAGCTATCTGGTTGAAGCTTCTATATACAGAGTTAGGCCTATATACAAGGCCACCAATCATATTTGGAGATAACACTAGCTCTCTTCACCTTGCAGCTAATCCAATATATCATGCCAGAACCAAACACATAGAGGTTCATTACCACTATGTGAGAGAGAAATTGCTTAGTAAAGACATTCAATTGACATATGTGTCTACTAATATGCAATGTGTAGATTTACTCACTAAAGCATTGGATGGAAACAAGTTATGCAGATTTAAATCCATGATTGGATTGCAGGATGTGATTGAAGACTAAAGATGAAGAAGATTAAGACTTAAGCCAAAGTGTTTGGCTTGAGGGGGAGCTGTTGGTGCATTTCAAGCCTTCACACTTGGCTTGGAACGTTGGAAGATTAGCTTGGAACCCTTGAATGATATCTCTATAAGAAGCAAGAACCATAGGAACTTAGTCTTATGTGTTATTACCTTTTACTCATTGTAAAAAGTCTATATGACTTGGCATTCACTTGCATCACACCTAATTGATTAGAGTCGTGGAATTTTGGATGGTGTAATTGGAGAGAATATCTCCCTACTTTTAGAGGAGTGATTGAAGGGAGCCAAGAATTCAAATTTGAATTCAAACTCTCACTCATTTCTTATATAAGTTGTACTTGAAACGTCGCGGGTGTCCTTCATCATTCCCGAGGCTTACATCTCTGATCATAGAGTGTGTGAGTGCTACACCATAGCCTACACATCTCCAACTCATTAGGCTACATCTATCAAGCCAATGAGATTGTACATTCATGTGAACTAATAGAAAGATTTACATTCACTATCTCTGTTTTCTCTGAGTCATCATCTCCAAGTCTGTCAACTTCAACTAGGCATATCTCAGTGGTTTCTCAACCAAATCAAGTGATTCAAAGCACATTGGATTCCGCTCAAAGTCTTCTATACACCTACAAAGTTTGAAGTAAATTGATTCAGCCATTACAGAGAAATCGTGCTCGAAGTCGACTCTGGTATTCTGCTGCAGTGTTCCTAAAAAGTCGGGGGTACATCTATTTTTGCTAAACATCTTTCTCTGAGTATAGTCCATCATTTTATCTGATTCCACTTGCAAATAGTAGCTTGTTAAGATAATTTAATATATCCATAAGGAATTAGATCAATTGTTAGTGTGCTGGTCACACTGAGTGAAAGACTGAGCAGGTGTCACTACAGAAATAGAAAGTTTTTCTTGATTTTTGAAGTGCCAAGTTATCTGTTTTGATTTGGTCATTACACATATCATTTGCAAAGTACATATATGCTTTCTTGGTATCATTTGAAAGCTTAAGGTGTGTACTAAGCATATCTGGAATCAAAGGAGGGCTGGTGTGAAGCAGGTATAGCAGCACCAACTCGATCTTCTGAGTGCATCCAACCATCACTCCCAACACTATCTATCTATCTATCTATCTATCTATCTATCTATCTATCTATCTATCTATCTATCTATCTATCTATCTATCTATCTATCTGTCTGTCTATCTATCTATTTATCTATCTATCTATCTATCTATCTATCTATCTATCTATCTATCTATCTATCTATCTATCTATCTATCTATCTATCTATCTATCTATCTATCTATCTATCTGTCTGTCTATCTATCTATCTATCTATCTATCTATCGATCTATCGATCTATCTATCTATCTATCTATCGATCTATCGATTTATCGATCTATCTATCTATCTATCTATCTATCTATCTATCTATCTATCTATCTATCTATCTATATCTATCTATTTATCTATTTATCTATGTATCTATCCATCCATCCATCTATCTATCTATCTATCTATCTATCTATCTATCTATCTATCTATCTATCTATCTATCTATCTATCTATCTATCTATCTATCTATCTATCTATCTATCTATCTATCTATCTATCTATCTATCTATCTATCTATCTATCTATCTATCTATCTATCTATCTATCTGTGTGTCTATCTATCTATCTATCTATCTATCTATCTATCTATCTATCTATCTATCTATCTATCTATCTATCTATCTATCTATCTATATATATATAGATATATATTTATGGATCTATACATCTATCTCTCTCTCTCTTTCCCTCTCTCATTCTCTCCCTCTCTCTCTCTCTCTCTCTCTCTATATATATATATATATATATATATATATATATGTATATATATATATATATATATATATATATATATATATATATATATATATATATATATATATATATATATATATATATATATATATATATATATATATATATGTGTGTGTGTGTGTGTGTGTGTGTGTGTGTGTGTGTTGAAGTATTTCGATGGCGATGCACCACAGTGCGGTGTCCTTCTCAAGAGCTCCATGAGGATACGCTCAGAGTAGCAAATTGAGCTCCTAAGGCCGCACACAGTACCTCGCACAGAGGCTGCAGAATATGCAGAAAACACAATACATAGGGAGCATGAAGACAGAGTTCTTAGGTCTTACAATGCGGTCGAACTTACAGTCCATGATTGACCATGCCACTATATGTTTTATTAAAGAACATATATAAAGAAGTGTCCAATGGCCATTTGGCCTTTCACATGGACACTAATGGTAACAATCTCCCACTAAAGGCTAACATGGCCAAAGTAACTATGGGAGAAAAATAAAGAATGATAAAGTAAGTATACAAAATATACCTCCCACCTAATGGGCGTGTTACATAGTATACAAGTGACTGTGTAAGATCAAGAATCAAGTAACTGTTGAGGAAACACTCAGGAATTTGACCAACAAAGAAAAAAGAAAAAAAAGAAGCAGAATCAGAGAAAAATCAAAAGCCTTAGTGGAGGGACAAATCCACGACCGTTATGTACAGTACAGAATCTCCCAAGATCAGAGTCCATTATGCCAAATCAAGCTGTACATAGAGAGAACGTGCAAAGGAATAATAGAAGGGAAGTGCGAACAAGAACGTGCGTAAGAAAACGCGCAGTATAAATAAGAGCACAAAGAGAAGAAAAAGTGCGGAAGTGTGTATGTGCGAGAATAGAGAGAAGGAATATAGCAGATGCGGTGAGATGCAGAGATACAGATAGAAGACGCTATAGATCGCGTATGTAGAAGAAAACGCCATAGATCGCGTATGTAGAAGAAAACGCCATAGATCGCGTATGTAGAAGAAGACGCCATAGATCGCGTATGTATAGATGAATAACAGAAGCCTGAGATATCGGGTATTCATCTGAGAGAGAGATGGTAATAAGAAACTACTCAGTATAGGAGAGTTTCTGTAGCTTGAGCAAGAAGAGGCCAAGCTCACTTGTACACATCTTCTCTAATAGAAAACACATGTTCATGTGGATGTTTGTGCGTACTGTTTGTATGCGGAAGAAACAGAGTATGTTTTAACAGTTAATGTTTTCATAGTAAACGCATTTTCGGTCAATTGCAGTTCTTACTGTAAACGAGTAATTTTCGGTAAAAGAACGAAGTAGATCTCGCAGAGTAATGCGAAGCTTTGTATGAGAGATAGCTCATTCTGTAGCTAGACATCTCTACTTTTAATTGATTAAGCTTTCGGGTGGAAAAGATATCCACACTCAGTACAAAGTCTGACCGGAAAGAGGCTGTCTAAACTAGTGGAGTTTTTTCCTTAAACTTCAGAAAGTGTTCAGTAAGTTAAGGAAGCTTTTGCGTCACTTCCTTACCTCATATATGATCACTTGAAGTAATCATAAACAGAATTGAAGTTCATTCCAGTACAATTCCGGTACGATTACGGTGTCAGTCTAGTGACAGTCCGGTGAAGTTTCGGTGAAATTTTTCCAGTGAATATAGAGCGCAGTCTTATATGTTGAGCGCTAGACTTCGCTAAGCTATTGATTGATTACAGAAGTGTTTTGAATCACTCTAGCTTAGTTCTTCTTGGGCGTGGCGGTTTCCGCAAGGCTCATCCTTCGTCGCGTCGTCAAGGAGTGGTATCAGAGAAAAGAAGTATACCAAATTTCCGCAACAGTGGTATCAGAGCCAGAGTTAGGCATATCTAATCAGAGCCCAGAATATTCACCATCATTGGAAACAAGCTGGTAGAGCCAGAACGAGAAAGATTTTGAAGAACAGAAAGATTCTCAAGAGCTCACCGGAAGTAACAGAAACAAGAAGATCATGGCAGACCACGTTACTATTGATAAGTTGGACAGAGATAATTATCCCGCATGGGTAATGCGCATGGAAGCCCTACTTATGAGTAAGGACTTAATGATGTACGTGACCGGAGAAGAGAAGAAGCCGACTTTCGAAGATGATAGTCAACCGGAAAAAGAAGAATTAGAAGCCTTGAAGCTGTGGCAGAAAAAGGATGCAACGGCAAGAGCCTACATCTATAATACCGTAACAGACCATCTACTACCGCACATTAGAGGACTGGAGAAAGCAGAGGACATATGGAGTGCATTGGAAGATCATTTCCAAAATACTACGAAAGCTAGGAAAGCTAGCTTGTGGTTCGAGCTTACGACATTCAAAAAGAAGTCGAGTCAAAGCATAAGTGACTATGTCACTAAAATGAAGGATCTAGCAGATAGTCTTGGATCCATAAATGAAGAAGTCGAAGATCATAGATTGATAGCGCAAGTGCTCACAAGTTTGAGAGGAGATGAAAGGTGGAAACATTTCGTACTATCAACTGAACTTTCTTTAAATCATTTTGTGCCAGATTTAAATCAGTTGCTTGGTTTGATGCTCACATATGAGCAAGACCTGAAAGGAGATGCAGACAAAGGACAAAGCTCTGCAATGTACATGAAGAACAAAAAGAAAGACAAAGGTAAGACAAAAGACGAAGAAGAATCGAGCTCTCAAGCCTATTACGCAAGAGGTAAAGGCACTTCCAGAGGAAGAGCAAGAGGTTTTGGAAGAGGCAGAAGTAGCCAGAATACCAACAAGAAGGCTTGTTGGATCTGTGGACTCAGTAATCATTTGGCTCATGATTGCTGGCACAATCAACAAGGATCAAATCAAAATCAAAACAGTAATAGCAGAGGCAGAAGCGGAAGATATCAAAGAGGAAGACAAAATCAAAGAGGAGGCTATGGTAGAGGTGGAATGAGAAGTTGGGGACAGAATCAATCCTACAACACCACCTACAACAACTATGCAAATGACACACAGAATGAAATTCATACATCGTTGATGATGAACTCAATCAGCACATCAGAAAATGAAGACCTAAAGGTATTCTACATTGACTTTGGATGTTCTAATCACTTGTCAAGAAATATAGAACTAATGTCAGAACTAGAAAAAGGTAGTTCTAGTCACACTGTTCAAACAGGTGACAATACGAGACATAGCGTACACTCAATTGGAAAAGTGAAATGCAAGAATGGAGCAGATTTGCTAACCAATGTTTTGTATGTTCCAACAATACCGGAAAATTTGATTAGCATGGGACAGGTAGTTGAGAAAGTTTTTCAGTGATTTACAAATAAAGGCGTATTTGTAGAAGATCCCGAGAACGGATACAATCAGATCGTCTCTGGTAAGAAAGAAGGCAGACTCTTTACTTTAAGAGTACAAGGGAACATTGGCCAAGCGTTACTCACACATGGTGAGAAGGTTATTACAGAACTTGATCTCTGGCATAAGAGATTGGGTCATTTCAATGAAAAAGGAATTAAAGCTATGATCGCAAACCAGTCTGTATTGGGATCAAATGCTGAAAGACTTACCGGACGAAAACTTAAAAGACTGAGGTCTGATGGAGGGGGAGAATACTTCTCCCGAGAATTCAATGACTATCTTTGGAATGCAGGTATTAAGAGAGAAATAACGTGCAGATATACACCATAACAAAATGGAGTAGCAGAAAGAAGGAACCGAGTTCTAGTTGAATTTGCACGAGCCATGCTAAACGAAAAGGATTGTCCAAATTATCTTTGGGCTGAAGCTGTAAACACAGCTACATACTTGGTAAACAGATTACCATGTACAGCATTGGAAGGAATGAACCCTTATGAAGCATGGTGGGGAAAGAAGCCAACACTTGATCACTGCAAAGTGTTTGGATCAGTAGCGTATGCTTATGTACCATCTGAACTCAGACATAAGCTTGAACCAAAAGCAGAGAAATATGTGTTCGTCGAATATGATGAAAAGCAGATGGGTTACAGGTTATGGAACCCTCTAACCAAACAATTTACTGTGTCTAGAGATGTTACATTTGATGAACAGAAAAGCTGGTATACAGATCAAAGTCATGCGACTGAAGAATCTGAAGAAGAAATAAAAAGAAGAGAAAAAGGGAAATCAATTGTTCAGGTAAACAGAGATGAAAATCATATGCAGGCAAGTACGTCCAGAAACGGATCAGGTATGAGAAATGAAGATAATGAAGAAGTGCATTCAGATACATATGAAGAGTTTGAACCAAGAAGGTCAAACAGGAATAGAAGACAACCAGAAAGGTACTCGTATGATACTTCATACATAACTCAGAAAGACTATGCATATATAGTCAAAGAAGATGAAGAGCCACAGTGCTATGATGAAGCAAAAGGCAAAAAGCAATGGGAAGAAGCAATGGAAGAAGAAATCAGCGCACTAGAGGAGAACAAGACATGGGAACTTGTTCTGAAACCAAATGGTCAGAAAGTAATCGGAAATAAATGGGTTTTCAAAATAAAGAAATTTGCAGATGGAAGGATAGCCAGATACAAAGCAAGGCTGGTGGTCAAAGGCTATGACCAAATGCATGGCATAGATTATGACGAGACGTTTAGTCCGGTGGCAAGGATGTCTACCATAAGGACAGTGATTGCTATAATAGCATCGAAAGGATGGAAGCTAAGTCAGCTAGATATAAAGAACGCATTTCTGAATGGATACATTTCTGATGAAGTGTACATGGAACAACCTGAAGGGTTTGTAAATTCCAGAAACCCAAACTTTGTTTGCAGGTTAAGAAAAGCACTTTATGGACTGAAGCAAGATCCAAGAGCTTGGAATTACAGACTTGTGAAATATCTAAATGAACTTGGTTTACCAAAGTTCGAAGGCAGACGCAAGTCTACTTATAAAGAGAACAGAAGAAGGAATGATCTACATTTGTATTTATGTAGACGACTTAATAATCACAGGAACATCAGATGAAGGAATTTCAGAAGTAAAGAAACTACTCGAAAGAGAGTTCAAGATCAGTGACCTAGAAAAGTTGTCATACTTTCTAGGAATGGAAATCACATACACAGATCATGGTGTATATGTGTCACAAGAAAGGTATCTCCTAAACTTACTAAAGAAGTTTACACTCCGACAAAAGATCAGATTGCAGATATCTTGACAAAGAGTCTGGATGGAACGAAGACAAACAGATTCAAAGAGATGGCAGATATAAAAGAAAGAAAGATATATGAAAGACCGGAAGATGTCAAATTAGTGATTGAGGGGCAGCTGTTGAGGAAACACTCACGAATTTGACAAACAAAGAAAAAAGAAAAAAAAAGAAGTAGAATCAGAGAAAAATCAAAAGCCTTAGTGGAGGGACAAATCCACGACCGTTATGTACAGTACAAAATCTCCCAGGATCAGAGTCCGTTATGCCAAATCAAGCTGTACATAGAGAGAACGTGCAAAGGAATAATAGAAGGGAAGTGCGAACAAGAACGTGCATAAGAAGAACGTGCAGTATAAATAAGAGCACAAACAGAAGAAAAAGTGCGGAAGTGATATGTGCGAGAATAGAGAGAAGGAATATAGCAGATGCGCTGAGACGCAGAGATACAGATAGAAGACGCCATAGATCGCGTATGTAGAAGAAAATGCCATAGATCGCGTATGTAGAAGAAAACGCCATAGATTGCGTATGTAGAAGAAGACACCATAGATCGCATATGTATAGATGAATAACAGAAGCCTGAGATATCGGGTATTCATCTGAGAGAGAGATGGTAATAAGAAACTACTCAGTATAGGAGAGTTTCTATAGCTTGAGCAAGAAGAGGCCAAGCTCACTTGTACACATCTTCTCTAATAGAAAACACATGTTCATGTGGATGTTTGTGCGTACTGTTTATATGCGGAAGAAACAGAGTATGTTTTAACAGTTAACGTTTTCACAGTAAACGCATTTTCGGTCAGTTGCAGTTCTTACTGTAAACGCGTAATTTTTGGTAAAAGAACGAAGTAGATCTCGTAGAGTAATGCGAAGCTTTGTATGAGAGATAGCTCATTCTGTAGCTAGACATCTCTACTTTTAATTGATTAAGCTTTCCGGTGGAAAAGATATCCACACTTAGTACAAAGTCTGACCAGAAAGAGGCTATCTATGTTAAAAGTCGAGCTTCAAGCTAAAGATTCGTGGGGAATCTTTTATGGACATGTGGAGCAATCAAAGGAAGCCAAAAGCCACGAGATTCCATCAAGAAAAGTCACTCAACCACTCCCCAAGTCATCTCAACTAATTCCTCCAAGTTAGGAGGCTGATTTGGAAAGGTAGTTCCTAGATTTTAGGGGCACACCTCTCACTATAAAAGGAGCATGTATCCCGACTTCTTTTGGGCCATCTTCTTGGAGTTTTAGCTCATGTAAAGTGAGCACTAAGTTCTGGAGTTGTGATAAGCAAGCCCCTTGCTTAAGCTTGCCCCTTGCTTGCTTGTTTGTTTTCTTTTAGTAGGCATATCTATGTGTGTGCGCAGGCAGTGTTGCAACTCTCTACCCCTGAGTTGTTAGCATTGGTTCTCCCTCATATTGTATCCATTTGATGTAATTCTTGTCTCATTGGATAGCTATTAGAGTCTATTTTATGCTCACAAAGTCTCTGGATCATTCTCTGAGTAATCTGGGAGCAACATGCATTTTAGTGAAGTTGTGTGATTGATATCTCTCTTAGTGTGTAGGCTCTGTTTGAAATATTTTGCTCTCTGTTGTAAGGGCTGGTTCTCCTTCTCTAGTATCCATTTGCTATGATTTTGGTGTCATTGGGTAGCTATTAGAGTCCTCTAAAGTTGACCAAAGTTTGATATTCATTCTCTGTATAATCGCTGAGAAAAGCTTGCTGGAGTCAAGTGAGGTATCTGCTTGATTGGCAGTTGTGAGCATTCAACTAGCTCATGTTGTAGACATTGTTTCTCCTTGTGTAGGCATCCATTTGAAGTGAAATTTGGTTTGTTGGAAAGCTCTTGGTGTCTACTAAAGGTCTACAAAAGCTCACTGGAGTTCTCTGCATATGCTCTGAGTAAGAGCATTTTTGGTGTGCAGAGGTCAAAGAAGGACACCTGTGGAGGTCATTCACGCTTCGTCGTTGCTTAGGGGTTGAGATACTTCCCCCATCAGTGGTATCAGAGCATTTGGGCATCTTGGAGGTATCACATACAAGCAAGAAGACCTCTTGGAGTTGGTGGTTGAAGAGTTGC
This sequence comes from Ceratopteris richardii, assembly GCA_020310875.1. NCBI lineage: Eukaryota > Viridiplantae > Streptophyta > Polypodiopsida > Polypodiales > Pteridaceae > Ceratopteris > Ceratopteris richardii. The sequence goes on along the minus strand of CM035410.1, from coordinate 127,855,026 downwards.
ATCAACAAAAGCTTCTTGGAGGTAGCTCACATCAAGGGGGAGCTATTCTACTCAAATTTGCAAGAGCACAAGGTGTCCATCTAAGGAAAGCTTTGGATTGAGGTAACCTCAGAGCCTCATTTTCATTTTAAACACATTGGAGCATTAGCCAAGGGCTAGGTCAAGTATCAAAGACTAGATATGGGAGACTTCAACACTCAAATTGAAAAGCTAGACAAAGGTAACTATCAACCATGGAGATTTAGGGTCTCCAACTATCTTATGGGCAAGGGCCTTTGGGGGTTGATTAGTGGAAGTGAACCAAGACCTAGGTTGGATGAGAATCCAACCAATGACCAGAGAAGGGCCTTTAGGGAATGGAATGAAAGAGACAAGAGGGTTATCTTTATTCTTTCCCAACACATTAGCAATAGCATGATCGGCCATATCCAAGACCTAGATTCAAGCATGAAGGTATCGGAGACACTTGAAAGGCTTTATTCAACAAGCACCAAAGCAAGGAAGATCCAACTCAAGAATGAGCTCAACAACCTTAGGAAGAGCTCAGGGAGTAGCATAAATGACTACATACTTAAGGTCAAGGATTTATCAGATGCATTGGGATCCATTGGAAGCCACGTAGATGATGAGGATCTTGTGGCTTATACTCTCAATGGTTTGAGAGATGATGAGAAGTGGAAACCCTTTACCACTTCAGTTTATGTAAGGGATAATCTTCCCGATTTTGAGCAATTGGTTGCTCTCATGGTCACCGAAGAAATGAACATAGGTGGAAGTTCAACTAAAAGCAAAGATGCACAAGTTTTCTATGCAGGTAATCAAAGGGGCAAAGGAAGACAAGGACAAGGAAGGGGCAAAGGAAGGTTTGGAGGAAGGCAAGGCCACTCAAGAAATCAAGGACATGACCAAGGCACCTCATCACAAAGAGGGAGAGGAAGATCAAGAGGAAGAGGAGGACGACATCAACAAAACAGGAATCAAGATGGCAAAGGATGTTACATATGTGGCAAGTTTGGCCACTATGCTAGAGATTGCTACCAAGGAGGAAACCAAAGGAACTATAATCAAGGTTCTTCATACAAAGGCCAAGGTAATTATGCTTCTACAAGTTCAGAAAATGACAATCTCTTGATGATGCACATGAATGGGAATTCAAGCAAAGTAGATAACACTTGGTATATTGATAGTGGATGTAGCAACCATATGAGTTGCAATGCTTCTTGGTTTACTAATCTACATGTTCCCAAAGGTAAAGGACATGTAGAAACAGGTGATGATACAGCCCATGAGATCTCCCATGTTGGAGATGTAGCTTTGGATGACAAGGAGGAAGGAAGATGTCTCAAGGATGTCTTGCATGTACCTACCATCACAAAGAACTTGGTGTCCGTTGGGCAAATGGTTGAAAGAGGCTATCAAGTAAGGTTCAACAAAGGTGGATGCTTTGTGGAGAACCCTAAGCAAGGTTACAAGGTCATAGCAAGAGGAAAGAAGCAAGGGAGACTCTTCACTTTGGAGGTAAATTCTCATTCTACTCAACATGTCTACTTCACATATGGAAACAAGAGGATTTCGGAGTTGGACTTGTGGCACAAGAGGATAGGTCACATCAACATACAAAGAATGAAGGAAATGCAATTCAAGAGGCTGGTTGAAGGTCTTCCCAACTTCCAAGGACAAGGTATGAAGCATTTATGTGAATCTTGTCAACTAGGGAAGCAAACGAGACTTCCATTCAAGAAGAGTGGCTACATAAGCCAACATCCATTGGAGTTGATACATACAGATGTGTGGGGGCCAACGAAAGAGCAATCCATTGGAGGTAACAAGTACTTTGTCACTTTTATAGATGATTGCACAAGGATGGTTTGGGTTTATTTCATCAAAAACAAATCAGATGTGTTTACATGTTTCAAAGCATTCAAGGCAATGGTAGAGAAGGAAACAGGTACATATATCAAGAAGCTAAGGTCCGATGGAGAGGGAGAATATTTCTCAAATGAGTTTTCTGATTTTTTAATGGATCAAGGCATCAAGAGGCAAGTAACATGCAGGTACACACCCCAACAAAATGGAGTAGCAGAGAGAAAGAATAGATACATTGCCGAGATCGCTAGAGCAATGCTTAATGAGATGAATGTACCTAACATGTTTTGGAGTGATGCAGCAAATACCGCCGTGTATCTAATGAATAGGGCTCCTACCTCAGGGATCCATGGCTTGACACCATATCAAGCCTATTATGGTAAGAAACCTGATCTTTCCCACTTGAAGATATTTGGATGTACTTGTTATGTACATGTGCCAAGTGAATTGAGGCACAAGCTACAACCAAAGGCAGAAAAGTGTGTGTTTCTAGGATATTCAAATGATCATAAAGGTTACAGGTGCTTCAACCCAAACACAAAGGACTTGAGGATATCAAGGGATGTAGCATTTGATGAGCTACTCCCTTGGTATAAGAAGTATGATTGTATGCAGGACTATGAAGAAGAAAAGCATGGACATGATGAAGAACAAATCGACCTAGAGCTAAGCGGCCCAAGGTGTTCCATCAATGAAGATAGTTCAAGCATGAACTCACCATGGAGGGGGAGATCTTCATCAAGCTATGAAGCACAATCAATCAACAAAGGCAAAGCAACATTGGTGGAGTTGGATGAAGAAGGTAATGAAGTTGAAGATGATGAAGGACACATGATGGAGAAAGAATCCACGTCAAAGAAAGAGATCAAGTTCCCAAGGCAAAGGAGGTTTATTCCTCCAAAAGGTGAAGAAAGGAAGTCTTCTAGAGTTAAGTATCCAACTCAAAGGTTTACTTATGATTCATACATGGCAACACATTATGCATATATGAACAAAGTAGTAGAAGATCATGAGCCCGATTGCTATGAAGATGCAAGCAGGTACACCGAATGGAAAGAGGCAATGCAAGAAGAGATCGACGCACTTGAGGAAAATCAAACATGGACTCTAGTGCCCAAGAAGGAGAACATGAAGGTAATAGGTAATAAGTGGGTGTATAAAGTAAAGAGGAATTCAGATGGATCTATTTCTAGGTTCAAAGCAAGATTGGTGGCCAAGGGTTTTGCACAAACCTATGGAGTGGACTTTGAAGAGACATTCAGCCCCGTGGCAAAGATGAGCACCATTAGGACACTCATTGCAATGGCTGCTAGCAAAGGATGGAAGCTCTTCCAATTGGATATCAAGAATGCCTTTCTCAATGGAGACTTGGAAGAAGAGGTATACATGGAGCAACCACTAGGTTTTGTTCATAAAGAGTTTCCACATCATGTTTGTAGGTTGAAGAAGGCACTTTATGGCCTAAAGCAAGCTCCAAGGGCTTGGAACCAAAGATTGGTGGACTATTTGATCAAATGTGGTTACAATCAATGCAAGGCAGATCCATCTCTCTTCATCAAACAAAGAGGAGAACTTGTGGTCTACATGTGTGTGTATGTAGATGATCTTATCATTACAGGTAATGATACAAAGGGCATTGAGGAGATCAAGGCAAAGCTTGGAAAGGAGTTTAGGATCTCTGATCTTGGAGATCTTAGGTATTTTCTTGGCATTGAAGTTGTATACAAAGAAGAAGGTATTATGCTCATACAAAGGAAGTATATTCTAGACCTACTTGAGAGGTTTGGGATGCTACATTGCAAGCCTATTTCAAATCCCATGGAAGTTAATGTAAAGCTAAGCTCCATTGATGGAGAGCCATTAGAGGATGTAACTTTGTATCGATCTATTGTAGGCTCTTTCAATTATGCCACAATAACCAGGCCCGACATAGCATATGGAGTTGGAGTGTTATCACAATTTATGCATAGTCCAAGGACTACACACTTGCAAGCTGCAAGAAGAATGTTGCGATATCTCAAAGCCACTATAAATGAAGGATTGTTCTACTCATTTGATGATGATATGCAGGTCAAAGCTTATTCCGATGCCGATTGGGCCGGTTCGAAGGAAGATAGAAGGAGTACAAGTGGTTACCTAGTCATGCTAGGTAGCAAGATCATCTCATTGATTTCAAAGAAGCAACCCACGGTGGCATTATCTTCCACCGAGGCTGAGTATAGAGCTTTGGCTCAAGTCACATGTGAGCTAATGTGGATTAAGAAGTTATTTATGGAGCTTAATTTGCAGGTTGACACATATCCAATTTTTTGTGACAACATGAGTAGCATTCATCTAGCATCGAACCTTGTCTATCATGCTAGAACCAAGCATATTGAAGTGCACTATCACTTCATAAGGGAGAAGGTGATATCCAAGGAAGTTTCAGTACATCATATTGGTACCAAGACCAAGTTGCGGACATGTTTACAAAGGCTTTGGATGGGATGAAGATTTCAAAATTCAAGCAATGCATCAACATGAAGGAGCTTGGATGAGGATGAAGAATTGAAGCTTGAGGGGGAGTGTTAAAAGTCGAGCTTCAAGCTAAAACTTCGTGGGGAATCTTTTATGGACATGTGGAGCAATCAAAGGAAGCCAAAAGCCACGAGATTCCATCAAGAAAAGTCACTCAACCACTCCCCAAGTCATCTCAACTAATTCCTCCAAGTTAGGAGGCTGATTTGGAAAGGTAGTTCCTAGATTTTAGGGGCACACCTCTCACTATAAAAGGAGCATGTATCCCGAATTCTTTTGGGCCATCTTCTTGGAGTTTTAGCTCATGTAAAGTGAGCACTAAGTGCTGGAGTTGTGATAAGCAAGCCCCTTGCTTAAGCTTGCCCCTTGCTTGCTTGTTTGTTTTCTTTTAGTAGGCATATCTATGTGTGTGCGCAGGCAGTGTTGCAACTCTCTACCCCTGAGTTGTTAGCATTGGTTCTCCCTCATATTGTATCCATTTGATGTAATTCTTGTCTCATTGGATAGCTATTAGAGTCTATTTTATGCTCACAAAGTCTCTGGATCATTCTCTGAGTAATCTGGGAGCAACATGCATTTTAGTGAAGTTGTGTGATTGATATCTCTCTTAGTGTGTAGGCTCTGTTTGAAATATTTTGCTCTCTGTTGTAAGGGCTGGTTCTCCTTCTCTATGTATCCATTTGCTATGATTTTGGTGTCATTGGGTAGCTATTAGAGTCCTCTAAAGTTGACCAAAGTTTGATATTCATTCTCTGTATAATCTCTGAGAAAAGCTTGCTGGAGTCAAGTGAGGTATCTGCTTGATTGGCAGTTGTGAGCATTCAACTAGCTCATGTTGTAGACATTGTTTCTCCTTGTGTAGGCATCCATTTGAAGTGAAATTTGGTTTGTTGGAAAGCTCTTGGTGTCTACTACAGGTCTACAAAAGCTCACTGGAGTTCTCTGCATATGCTCTGAGTAAGAGCATTTTTGGTGTGCAGAGGTCAAAGAAGGATACCTGTGGAGGTCATTCACGCTTCGTCGTTGCTTAGGGGTTGAGATACTTCCCCCATCAATCTAAACTAGTGGAGTTTTTTCCTTAAACTTCAGAAAGTTTTCAGTAAGTTAAGGAATCTTTTGCGTCACTTCCTTACCTCATATATGATCACTTGAAGTAATCATAAACAGAATTGAAGGTCATTCCAGTACAATTCCGGTACGATTACGGTGTCAGTCCAGTGACAGTCCGGTGAAGTTTCGGTGAAATTTTTCCAGTGAATATAGAGCGCAGTCTTATATGTTGAGCGCTAGACTTCGCTAAGCTATTGATTGATTACAGAAGTGTTCTGAATCACTCTAGCTTAGTTCTTCTTGGGCGTGGCAGTTTCCGCAAGGCTCAGCCTTCGTCGCGTCGTCAAGGAGTGGTATCAGAGAAAAGAAGTATACCACATTTCCGCAACAGTAACCCCCATCAAGTGACAACAGTATCGAAAGCTATCCTGTGGTAGAGCTTTAGTCAAAGCATCTGCAACGTTATCTTGAGTGTGAACCTTCTCAGGAATAATGCGCTCAATGGCTAAGCAATATCTAATGAAATGATACCTCACCTCAATGTGCTTGGTCTTTGCATGATAGACCGGATTCTTAGCCAAAGCAATGGCACTCTGACTATCACTGAGCAAGCAAGGTACATGCTGAGGTAAACCCATATCGCAAGCAAGATGAGAAAGCCACAGTGCTTCCTTACATGCCTCACTTGCTACAAAATACTTTGCTTCTGTGGTGGAAATAGTAATACATTCTTGAAGATAAGATCTCCAAGAGATAGCACCTCCAGCAAAATGAAAAATGTACCATGATGTAGAGTTACGATTGTCTACACAACCAGCATAGTCAAAATCTGTGTAACCAATAATGGATGCTTTTGCTCTACCTAAGCATAGACACTTATCCTTAGTGCCACTCAGATATCTCAAAATCATCTTGACCGCTTCCCAATGTTTCTTGCCAGGATTAGACATATATCTGCTCACAACTCCCACTGCAAATGCAATGTCTGGTCTTGTAGCTACCATAGTGTACATGAGACTACCAACAGTAGACTGATAGGGAATTTTGGTCATGAATTCCTTTTCCTCATCTGATTCGGGGCAATCATCCTTGCTCAATCTCACATATGTGGGTAAAGGTGTACTCAATGCCTTCCCACCCTTCATATTGAACCTATGAAGCACTTTGGATATATACTCACTTTGAGACAAGTATATGCATCTTTTACTCCTATCACGAGTAATGCACATGCCAAGAATATGTTTGGCATCCCCCAAATCCTTCATATCAAATGTCTGACTCAACTTCTTTTTTAGAATTGACAAGTCATAAGAGGACTTCCCAGGACTTCCCAGCAATCAACATATCATTGACATAAAGTATCAAACATATCAAGCTGCCATCTGAGCATCTCTTTGAGTAGAGACAATGATCCTCATTGCTTCGAGAACAGCCTTGAGACTTCATAAAAGCATCAAATTTTTGGTACCATTTTCTAGGGGACTATTTAAGTCCATACAAGCTCTTCTTGAGCTTACAAACTAGACTTTCCTTGCCAGGAACTACATAACCCTCTGGTTGTTCCATATAGATCTCATTTGTAAGATCTTCATGCAAGAAAGCAGTTTTCACAACCATTTGGACTAACTCTAAGTCCTCCATTGCAACGAATCCAAGCAACATGCGTAGGGTAGTCATCTTGACCACTGGAGAGAAGATTTTCTCAAAATTCAACACCATGTTGTTGCTTAAAACCCTTTGCAACAAGTCGTGCTTTATACTTTGGAAAGCACTATCTAATGTGAATTTCAGCTTATATACCCATTTACATGGTAAAGCTTTCCTGCCATTTGGCAAAGGCACTAAATCCCAAGTACCATTCTTGTGAATAGAATCCAACTCACTCTTCATGGCACGCTCCCACGACATGATCCTCTGTCTGCGTAGCCTCTTTGTGGCAAGAAGGCTCACCGACATCTGTTAGCATAACAAAATCTAAACCTAGAACATATCTTTTAGGTGGATGTGAGGCACGTGCAGAACGTCTCAATGGTTGCTGAACAGGAACATGTGTAGACTAATTTGAATGGACATTCTCTTGAACATCCCTATGTGCAACATTTTTATGCATGCTAACCGGAGGACTAGTATCCTCAAATACCACTCTTCTCACTTCAACCTCCTTAATGGGCTGTTTATGCATCTTAGACTCATTGAAAATGACATCAGTACTTGTGATCACTATCCGTGTTTTAGGATCCCATAAGCGATATCCAAATTGTCCTTCTCGCCCATATCCAAGAAAAATGCATTTCTTGACTTATGGTCCAACTTTTGTCTAAGATTCTTGGGTATATGAACATACACAAAAACTCAAAGATGATCATAATATGGTGGTTTCCCTGTCCACAGCTCTTGTGCCACTTTCAGACCTTTGGCAGTACTAGGTGAAAGGTTAATCACATGAACTGCAGTCAATACTACTTCTGCCCAAAAGCCTTGTGAGAGGTTTGCATGATGCAACATAGAGACTACTCTATCTTGAATAGTTCTATTCATCCTCTTAGCTACACCATTCAGTATTGGGGTATTAGGAGCTTTAAACTCTCTACGAATCCCTCTAGACTGACAGAAAAGGCTGAACTCATGTGAGGTATACTCACCCCCATTATCTGAACGTAAAGCCTTAAGCTTAGTTTTCAGTCTCAACTGAAGCAAGCCATTTTCTGAAAGTAGGGAATACCTCATCCTTCGATTTGATAGGATATACCCAGACTTTTCTAGTAGCATCATCTATGAAAGTGACAAAGTAAAGAGAACCAACTAAGGACCTAGTGGGCATACAACCACACACATCTGTATGGACAAGATCTAAAGGCTGAATTGAAGAGTCAATGTGCATTCTATGCACATTTCTGGTTTGCTTTCCATATTGACAATGCTCACAAAATGAAAAATCAGAGAAAGATAACACAGGTAAGTAGCCAGAATGAGAAAGATTTCCCATTCCACTACGAGATATATGGCCCAAAGGACCATGCCAAATACAAGCCATAGGCTGTTCAGTAACACCTAACAAGTGTTCTTTCTGTGATACAAATAAAGGATAAAGTGAGCCAACTTTGCTTCCTTTTGCAATAACCATATTGCTCTTTGATATACAAAAGGACTGAGCATAGAAGACTACCTTGTAACCAAGGTCATCAAGTTGACCAACTGACATCAAACTGTGTGATAATTGAGGCACATGGCGTACATTATGCATAGTAAATTTTGAACCATCAATGACTACACAACCACATCTTCAATCCCCACAATGTCACACTGGTAAGAATCACCAAGTCTCACAGTACCAAGAGACTTTTTTGCATAATTAGAGAACCATTCTCTGTGTGGTGTCACATGGAAAGAAGCACCAGAATCTAGCAGCCAGGTGTGGGAAAGAGAATCAACCATAAGTGCCTCAGTTGGCATAGTACTATCAAGTCTCAGCACATCAGCATCATCAGAAATAACATTAATTTCTTCAATCTCTAGAGTCGAAGTAGATAGTGCACGTAACTGTTTAACATGCCCATCAACATTGTGTCCCTTACCTTTAGCATTCTTTAATGCATAATAGTCTTTCTTCATATGTCCTTTCTTATGACAATAATGGCATTCCATATCCCTCTTTCTTGATTTACTTCTACTATTATTCCATTGACCATTCTTTTCCTTATTCTTTCTCCTGCCACATTGTTGATTCTTTCCTTGGTAAGAATCACGAACATTATATGCATCTCCACTCTGAGTGCCAACCATAGATTTTCTACAAATCTCCTCACTCAAGAGTGCTCCACATATGTCATCAAAGACAAGTTTACCACGAGGTGCACTATTGCTAATAGCTGTGCAAAACGTATCGCATGATGATGGCAGGGTGCATAACAACAATACTGCTTTCATCTCATTATCCATATCCATTTTTTGAGCCTGTAACTAGGAAAATATAGCATCAAACTCATTTAGATGAGCAGCAACACTATTTGTGTCCTTCATGCGAAGGTCATATAATTTTCTCATCAGATACACTTTATTTGATGCCGTCTCTTTTTCATATGTATTGCATAACTTCTTCCAAAGCTCCTCTGCACTTTCACAGTCTAATATTGTAAAGTAAACATTATCTGCCAGGTGCAAGCGAATGGTAGACCTGGCCATTTCATCTAACTCATCCCAATCATCTTCATCCATGTCAGTAGACTTCTTTGAAATCCCATTTACTGGCTTCCATTGCCTCCTTTGAATTAGCACATCTTTAATCTAATTCTTCCATAAAGCAAAGTTTGTGCCATCAAATTTTTGGATCTCAAAATGGTCTTTGCCCTGCAAGTTATAGCTCCTCCTCAGAACACTAGCACTAGAACCTGATCCACCAGATGTGCCTGAGACCTCTGATGCCATGATGGTAGAGAACTGAATAGAATGGCAATGGAGCTAGAAGAGTCCGAACACCAACGAATAAGTGTATCAAGGAGTAAATCGACCACTGTATAGTTGACTAAACCAAAAAATCTGGAAAAATTTTGCCAGAGTATCCTCTGCAAAATGAGCATATGACCAGTGTCAAAATATCATAAAACTACAAGTAATGACATGTTTTCCTACATAGTGAATCACTGACTCCACTGCATATAACCAGTTACTCAAAAAAATCCAACGAGGCTTATCTAGCACCTATGAACAGCTATCATACATCTCCTATGGCGAGGCTAGGTAAGTCTTCCACCTACATCACCAAGGAGATCCCGACATCTGGGTGTCTCCCAGTTAAGAAAACCTCACCACGACCCTCTTTTCAAATGTAAAAGGCTTTATGCAAAGAACGTAACCTCTATATCAATGACCACATGGGCGTACATAAGCGGTATCCACAGAGGCATACATGGTGTGTATGTTCTCAATATATGCAGTAAAATGACACTAAAAAGGCTGAATACACAGCCCATAAACTAGCCAATAACACCTGCAAATGTCTGTCAACTCTGATGTTTTAGGCTCAAAAAACCTGCATAAATTTTGCAATAACTGCTCCCACCAAAACTGAAACCTTTCAAGAAACCTGTAATTTTACGAGTGTGGCTGAAAACAGCCCGAAAGGTTGATATTTATTGTCAGAGAAGTACAAAGAACACTCTTCTTGATGTTCTTGGACCTGTGTGAAGAGAACTATGTGTAGAAGTACTCCAAAATGGCTCCAAAAGACACCCCAAAAATGCTTCCAAAATAGGCTTTGAAAGCAAAGGATGAAGCTTTGAGGGACCAAAACATGTTCAAGGTAATGTCAATGTTAGTCTTTCCCCTTCTTCAGAAACCACAAGAGTGTAGCTTAGTGGCAAGAGGTCAAGGGTCTGATAATTCAGAGGCCCTATATATATTTTCCTAATTCACTGCTTAACTTCCGACAATCAACTTCATTGAGTAACTCCGAACAATTACAAAAGATTTAATTACACTTCAATGCATAGCATTCTTAACGATTATTGCAATTATGTACACAACACTTTCACTCTTTCTTTATTATTACTGCTACACTTCACTTCAGCACAGTAAACATTAACACAGTACCTGATTCACTTCAATACTGACTTTACAGACAACTCTGCGATTAACATAACTTCAACACAGAATCAATTCCAAACCATCACCCAAACTGAACAGGTTGGCGATGCATCTATCATCTCTTTCGTGCATACTCTATTGATTAGAAAGAAACGATACAACGTTTGCACTACACCCTTTTGGTGCGCGACTTTTCTAATTACAATTATTCTTCTAAATAATATTCCAACAGCCTTACACTGGCACGTACGGTGGACTCGAACCTAGCAGGGAAAATTACAAGGTTTATGAATCATCAATGATTCCTTGGATATACATACACCTTGCTAATTTCAAGGTTCGTGTTATTTTCTGCTTCAGGGAGTCTAACATTTCCTTCAAAATTTGCGGTTCAACCAAATGTGCATCAGTCTGCACAGAGCTGGATGCAATTACTTGGGAGAGTAAGGTGTCAGCTTGACTCTGCAAAAAAGCTTCCTAGAGGTAGAAGTTGTTGGTGAGCGCTGCATCACGTCGTAGCTTCATGTCCGCAATTTTTGCATCAATGTGCAATAAGCGCTGATCCTGGATACCCAGCTATTTTCTCTGTGCTCGAGCTCTTGAGACTGGAATTGCATGGTTTTATAAAAGTCTTGCCGCTCTTTCTAGATGGCTTTGATTTCCTTCTTCAACTCAATATTGTGGTCAATTTCTTCTTCCAAAGAGTGAATTTTTTGAAAGAGCTCTTCGATGACTTTCTTTAATTCAGTTTCGGCTTGTAAGGCTAATTCCGCCATCTCTTGACCCTTTTGCTCCACCATAGCAAAGTCAGCGCGCGTGGTCTTGAGGAGATTGCCCAACGCGGTCATGGCATCCTCCTTGTCAATTACAATCTGAGTTAACTTACTAATCTCATCATACCGAGTTGCAATGATGGCATTCTTCTCATTCAACTGTGCTTGGAGACTTTGAATCTATTCCTCGAGTGAACTAGCTTCGACTTTGGCTATGAGCACCTCTTCGTGAAGTGGTGCGATATCCGCTTCAAGCATGTCCACCTTGGATTGGTACTGCTGTCGCAGGGATTGTTGAGAAGCTTGTAGGTGATGGGGGAGATGAGTGGAAAGATGAATGAGGTAGCAACCGATCTAAGCTAGTTGGGCCAATGAATGAGGTACAATGGAAGTGGAGATTGGCTGAGAGGGGTTAGCTTAAACTGTGGCACGTGACAAAGGGGGCGAATAATCAAGGGAGGAAGGAAGAGGATGGGCTGCCGAATGACATGGTGAGGGAGGAGGGTGAGGGAGGAGGGCTAGGCAGCAAAGGCACCTTTGAGGGAGAAAGAGGCAAAGGTGGGTTTTGGGGTGAAGAGAGCAAAGCAAGAGTGGTGACCACAAAAGACGAGACATCCGGTTGAGTAGTCACCTCCTCAAGTTGTGCTTTATCCGTGAGTTGTTCGACTTCTGCGACCGTGTCGAGCGCTGGCTCCTGTGGATGAGACTGTGGTTGCATGACCATATCATCAGGGTGAACCTCTTCAATGACATTGTCAGGATCAACTTGGTCTTTAGGGGATGGTGGAGCAGAAAGAATCTGAGTAGAAGACGTTGTCGGAAGGATTTTCTCATTTGAATTAATATATGGAAAAATAAAAATGTTTTGATTAAAAATTGATTAATTGATATTTCTCTCACATAATTTTTTTTATGCATTGGTTTAAAATGACTAACCTTTTCTCTTGAGTACCTATAGATAACAAAAACAAGAAGAATTGGATGAAATGTGTTGAGAGTGATGGATGGATGCACTCAGGAAATCAGTTGGTGCTGCAAATCCTGCTTCACACCTGCCCTCTTTTCTTTCCAGATATGCTTAGTACACAAGCTTAGCTTCCTAATGACATAAAGAAACCATATATGTACTTTGGAAATGATTTTGGTAATGACCAAATCAAAACAGATAACTTGGTACTTCACAAATCAAGCAAAACCTTCTATTCCTGTAGTGATACCTGCTCAGACTTTTACTCAGTGTGTCCAGCACACTTAAAATTGGCACAATTCCTTTTGGGAGTATTAATTTACCTTAGTAAGCTACCAATCACAAGTGGAATCACTTCAATTGATAAACTATGCACTGAGAAATAAGTTTAGCAAAATTATAATCACCCCCGACTTTTCAGGAACTCTGCAGACAAATACCAGTGTGCACCTCGACTTGATTTTCTCCCAAATGGCTGAATGAAATCCTTTGAAATTTTGTATGCTTGTAGGAGACCTTGAGCTGGTTCCAATGAGCTATAGAACACTTGATTTGGTTCAGTAGATCCAGAGCAATGCTCCTTTGAAGTTGACAGACTTGGAGTAGGTGACTCAGACAAAACAGAGATGATGAATGTATACTTCTATTGATGTATGTGTTTGTACAATCTCATTAGCTTGCCAAGCAGAGCTAGATGAGGTATTGTGGTGTTGGCTATGGAGTAACCTTCACACACAATGAATTACAAAGAGATTTAGCCTCGGGGAGTGAGCTAGAGTGAGAGTACTACCCGCGACTTTTTCATTACATGCTTTATAGGAATTTGATCTTCTTTTGAATTTGAAATTCAAACTTAGGCTCCCTTGAATCTCTCCTCTAAAAGTAGGGAGATATTCTCTCCATCTCAACATTCAAAAATCCACGACTCTAGTGGTAGGTAAGTGACTTAAAGTGATTACAACCAAATGTCAAATCACTTAGACTTTTACAAGGGGTAAAGTAGTAAGAACATATAAGCATATGTTCACATGAGTCTTGCTTTTGATTGAAGTCTTGATAAACCTTTATCCATGCTAGTCTTTCATAAGTCCAAGGGTCCAAGCCAATGTGTGTAGGCTTGTCTTGCACCAACAGCTCCCCCTCAAGCCAAACACTTTGGCTTAAGTCTTCTTCTTCATTCTTCAATTACTTCCTGCAATCCAATCATAGATTTGAATCTGCATAACTTGTTTCCATCCAATGCCTTTGTAAGTAAATCTGCACATTGCATATTAGTAGATACATATGTCAATTGTATATCTTTACTTAGCAATTTCTCTCTCACATAGTGGTAATGAACCTCTATGTGCTTTGTTCTGGCATGATAAATTGGGTTTGCTGCAAGATGAAGAGAGCTAGTGTTATCTCCAAATATGATAGGTGGTCTTGTGAATAGACCTAACTCTGTATATAGAAGCTTCAACCATATAGCTTCTTGAGTAGCATTTGCAAGTCCTCTATACTCTGCTTCAGTGGATGATAATGCCACTGTAGGTTGCTTCTTAGCTGACCAAGAGATAGGCTTGTCTCCTGCAAAACAAATGTACCCTGAGGTGCTTCTCCTATCATCCTTGCATCCTGCCCAATCTGCATCTGAGTAAACCTTAATGTCAATATCTGATGTATAAGGGAAATACAAACCATGACTTTGAGTTCCCTTCAAATACTTCAAGATCTTCTTTGCTGCCTCTAGGTGAGGTACCCTAGGTTTGTGCATGAATTGACTAAGCACACTTACTCCATATGCTATGTCAATTCTTGTCAAGGTAGCATAGTTCAAACTACCCACTATACTTTGATATCCTGTAATGTCTTTGATTTCTTCTCCTTCATGAGCACTTAGCTTTTGGTTAACCTCCATTGGAGTAGTAGATACCTTAGCATCCTGTAAACCAAACTTCTTGACCATATCCTGTACATACTTCTTTTGAGTAATGTAGATACCTGAGTTTGTGTAGATTACTTCAAGACCTAGAAAGAATTTTAGTAATCCAAGATCACTAATCTTGAATTCTTTCATCATCTGTCCTTTGATGTGTCTAATCCCATTGACATCATTACTTGTAATGATAATGTCATCAACATAGACACATAAGTAGATTACCTCTGTACTACTTCTCTTTATGAATAGAGAAGTGTCTGCTTTGCTCATCACAAATCCTTGGTCTTGGAGGTAGGTGGTCAATCTGTAGTTCCATGCTCTAGGTGCCTGCTTCAAACCATACAGAGCCTTCTTCAATTTACAAACATAATGTACCTTTCTTGGATCTTCATAGCCAGGTGGTTGTGACATGTAGACTTCTTCAGATATCCATCCATTTAGGAATGCATTCTTCACATCCAATTGGTACATGTTCCAATTCTTGGATGCAGCTACACTCACCAAAACTCTGATAGTTGGCATCTTGGCCACAGGAGAAAATGTCTCCTCATAATCAATGCCTTGGGTTTGTGCAAAACCCTTGGCTACCAACCTAGCTTTGTACCTGTTAATTGTTCCATCTGAATTCTTTTTCAATTTGTAGATCCATCTGGATCCTATTACCTTCATAGTGTCCTTCTTGGGTACCAAGTCCCAAGTATCACTTTCTTGGAGGGCTTCTATCTCCTCATCCATGGCTTCTCTCCATTCTGGCTTTGTAATTGCTTCTTCATAGGTACCTGGTTCTTCATTCAACAAGTCTTTTGCAAGATATACAGAATGTTTAGTTACAAGTGATGTGTCATACCCAAATCTGATAGGTTTCTTCTTCTCTCTCTGAGATCTTCTCATAGCTTGAGTAGAAGTTTCTGCCTTGTCCTCCAATTGCTTCATCTTCATCTTTCCTTTGGATTTCCAAGCCTTGAACTCTTCAAGGTTGATGGTATCATCATCTGAGCTTGAATCTTCTTGCTGAGTTGGCTCTTCCTTGGTAAGCTTTGGAAAATCTTCCTCCATGTCATAGGGTAAACTCACTTTCCTGCATTCATTCTCATACCATGAATCATTCTCATCAAATATGACATCTCTGCTTACCTTGAAGCCTTTGTTTGTGGGGTTGTAGAATCTGTATCCCTTTTGGTTCAAATCATAACCAATGAAGATACATTTCTCTGCCTTTGGGTCTAGCTTTCCTCTTACCTGTGAGGGAATATGCACATATGCTATACATCCAAAGATTTTGCAA
The DNA here is from genome assembly GCA_020310875.1 of Ceratopteris richardii. Lineage (NCBI taxonomy): Eukaryota > Viridiplantae > Streptophyta > Polypodiopsida > Polypodiales > Pteridaceae > Ceratopteris > Ceratopteris richardii. Next base: position 127,839,064 of record CM035410.1, on the reverse strand, counting down.
TGATCCAGAGAGGGTCTCTTACCATGCCATGCTTCATATGGAGTCATGCCATCAAGTGATTTGGATGGCAACCTATTGATGAGGTAAGTGGCAGTGGACACACTCTCTGCCCATAAGTAATTTGGCAACTTTTTCTCATTGAGCATAGACCTAGCTGTTTCCACTATAAGTCTATTCCTTCTTTCTGCTACCCCATTTTGTTCTGGTGAGTACCTTGTAGTGATCTCTCTCTTGATGCCTCTTTCCTGCAAGAAATCTTCAAACTCATTGGAGAAGTACTCTCCTCCACCATCTGATCTTAGCCTCTTCAAGCTTCTACCTGTTTGATTTTCAACAAGTGCAAGATACCTCTTGAAACAATTAAACACTTCATCTTTATGCTTCATAAAATATAAAATGGTCCATCTGCTATAGTCATCAATGAAAGACACATAATATCTTGAACCAGAAATGGAAGGGTCCTTACTAGGTCCCCAAACATCTGTGTGTACCAAGTCTAGGTAGTCTTCATGCATGAAACCTTTCCTTGAGTAGGGTAATCTGTGAGACTTACCAAATTGACATGATCCACATTTGTAAATCATGTGTTGCTTGGATACATTAGGTATCCCAAGCACACATTGATCCCTGCACATTTGCTTGAGAGTCCTTTCTCCTATGTGCCCTAATCTTTTATGCCATATCTCTAACTCTGAAAGTGTCTGATCCTTGTAGTTATACAAAGCAATGTTTTTTGTATCTTCTAGCTCAAATCTAAATAATCTACCTGATTTCTCCCCTTTGGCTATCCTTCTGAATCCTTGTTTTGGGTCCTCCACATATGCTCCATGTTGTGTGAATCTGACCTGCAAACCTTTCTCCACAATCTGACCAACACTCATCAAATTCTTAGTTATTGTTGGTACATAAAGTACCCTGCTTAATAGGTTCTGATTACCATCACATGTCTTCACATTTCCAATTTTGACCACAGAGTGTTTAGTGTCATCACCTGTTTGTACCTGATGTTTGCCCTTGGGCTCTTCCAAATCAGAAAGCAATGCCACATTGCCAGCTACATGGTTAGAACATCCTGAGTCAATGTAAAATAAATGATCATCATTTGTACCTATCTTGGAGGTCATGTTCATGATCAATAAGGAGTCATCCTGCTCCTCTGTGTAATTGTTGTAGTCTCTTCTATTTCTGAATCCACCTTGGTAGTTTCCATTGTGGTTGTTGTTGTAGTTGTTGTTGTATTGGTTGTTGTACCCATTGTAGCTTTGATGTTGGTTGAATCTGCCTCTTCCTTGAGAGTATCCACCTCTTGAGTAGCCTCTTCCTCTCTGATTTTTGTAGTTCTTGTAGCATTCATCTGTGGTATGATTGGATAACCCACAGATGTTGCAAGGTGATGAGTTGTAGGGTCTCCCCCTACCTGACTTACCTCCTCTGCCTCTTCCTCTAGATGACCTACCTCTCCTTGCATAATTGGCTTGAGAGGTAGAACCTTCTTCATCCTGTTTCTTCTTGCCTTTATCTTTAACTTTCTTATCAGTATAGAGAGCAGAGGGGTTATTACCTTTTGATTGATCTCCAGCTTTGGTGAACTTTGCTTCATGTGTAAATAGTTGGCCCATGAGTGTTGTGAGATCAGGGGTATGCATGTCCATGTAGAGGTCCATTGCAGTGCTGAAACTTTCCCACTTATCATCTGCCTTGAGTCCATTTGTCACTTGCCTGACTATTTGCTCCTCTTCAATTTCCTCTCCAATGCTTGCTAGTTGGTCTGCCACATCTTTGATCTTTGTCACATAATCTGAGACTGATTGCTTGGGCTGCTTCCTAAGTGTTGTGAACTCTATCCATAATTGATTCTTCCTAGCCCTTATGTTGGAAGAAAAGTAATTTGACAAGGTTTCCCAAGTCTCTTGGGAAGTCTTACAGTTCCTTACATGAGGTAAAAGAAAGTCAGATATAGAGTTTAAGAGATAGGACCTTGCCAAAGCATCCTTTGCACACCATTGGTTAAGTCTTTCATGCTCATCCTTTGTAGGTAGTCCTCTAGTCTTGAATGAGGGCAACTCCTCATCTCCTGATATGTATCCAAATAGACTTCTCCCTTGTAGATAAGTCTTCATTCTCAATGACCAAGCTTGATAGTTGTTTCTGTCCAATTTGTCAATGAAGGAAGGGAAACCATCACCCATGTTTACCTTCTTTGCTCTGATACCACTGTTGAGAGTGATGGATGGATGCACTCAGGAAATCAGTTGGTGCTGCAAATCCTGCTTCACACCTGCCCTCTTTTCTTTCCAGATATGCTTAGTACACAAGCTTAGCTTCCTAATGACATAAAGAAACCATATATGTACTTTGGAAATGATTTTGGTAATGACCAAATCAAAACAGATAACTTGGTACTTCACAAATCAAGCAAAACCTTCTATTCCTGTAGTGATACCTGCTCAGACTTTTACTCAGTGTGTCTAGCACACTTAAAATTGGCACAATTCCTTTTGGGAGTATTAATGTACCTTAGTAAGCTACCAATCACAAGTGGAATCACTTCAATTGATAAACTATGCACTGAGAAATAAGTTTAGCAAAATTATAATCACCCCCGACTTTTCAGGAACTCTGCAGACAAATACCAGTGTGCACCTCGACTTGATTTTCTCCCAAATGGCTGAATGAAAGCCTTTGAAATTTTGTATGCTTGTAGGAGACCTTGAGCTGGTTCCAATGAGCTATAGAACACTTGATTTGGTTCAGTAGATCCAGAGCAATGCTCCTTTGAAGTTGACAGACTTGGAGTAGGTGACTCAGACAAAACAGAGATGATGAATGTATACTTCTATTGATGTATGTGTTTGTACAATCTCATTAGCTTGCCAAGCAGAGCTAGATGAGGTATTGTGGTGTTGGCTATGGAGTAACCTTCACACACAATGAATTACAAAGAGATTTAGCCTCGGGGAGTGAGCTAGAGTGAGAGTACTACCCGCGACTTTTTCATTACATGCTTTATAGGAATTTGATCTTCTTTTGAATTTGAAATTCAAACTTAGGCTCCCTTGAATCTCTCCTCTAAAAGTAGGGAGATATTCTCTCCATCTCAACATTCAAAAATCCACGACTCTAGTGGTAGGTAAGTGACTTAAAGTGATTACAACCAAATGTCAAATCACTTAGACTTTTACAAGGGGTAAAGTAGTAAGAACATATAAGCATATGTTCACATGAGTCTTGCTTTTGATTGAAGTCTTGATAAACCTTTATCCATGCTAGTCTTTCATAAGTCCAAGGGTCCAAGCCAATGTGTGTAGGCTTGTCTTGCACCAACAAAATGAAGACCTCATAATCTAGAATCCTTATTTTTTTATGAAATCTGAAATAGTTATAGATAATAAATTAAGTTGAATAAAAACATGTATATGCAGAGAGAAGGGGTAAGAATGTATGTTAATGTTTGTTAATCCTAATGCTTATGAATATGCATATGAACTTTCATGTTGATAAGAGGTTATCTTAGTCTTTGATGTGCTTTAAGAGTTGAAATCATTCATGTGAATGTATTCCTTAAAAATGTTTAAACCCTAAAGTATATGTGGGGTAAACTCTATGTGTTACCTATTTGTGAATTTAAGAAAACCCCTAATACGTTAAGTAAGTTTAATTCTAAGTGCTTACTTACATGCAACTATAGGAACTCCTTGTATAGTGATATGTGGACTAAACCCTGAGTATGTACCCATGCAGGTTTATGTATGATCATGTAAATGTGAACATCTATATCCATATAACCAAATGTATGGGTATGGGGGTATGTTAACATTTATAGAATCATTATTTAAATATTAAGGTAAATGGATCTTTTAGGCCATAAGATATCTAATCGTATTATAGCATAAATGATTGTGTGTTTTAACCCTAGTAATAGTCAAGAATATAAAGATATTTCTTTATACATATATTATTAATGAATTTAATCCATAATATTAATAGGAATTAGTTAATTTATTTAAGTGACATTATAAGATAATTAATATAATTTAATTAATTTTTTCATTGCTATACTATATACAAAGTCAAATAAACTAATTAATACTCAATGTAATTAATGTACTATTTCTATTTACTTAACTTATATTAATAATTAAATAACAAACAAAATATATACATAAGTTTGGTAAAGTATAAGTTAGTATTAGTTTATCTTTTAGTGTACATATGTTAGAATAAGGAATGCATGATCGTGTACGAGTGTTAGTTCACTAAACTAGGTGTGCATGCATAGAAAAAAAGTATGCATGTGCTTGTATATATATGTATATGGTGAGAGTTTTTTTTTTTAATGCTTCTCTTTGCAGATCATTCAGAAGAGATTTTGATGAGTATTGAACAAGATTGGACGAGATTACAAGATTGAAGCAGCTTATGATATTTAGAAATATAAATTTGTATAGGAATATTCTCTGGGAATTGTATTAGATCTTATTATAAGCCTTTGCATAGGTTTGAAATTGATCCTAAAGTTTTTCATACTTTCACTTTACGATTTAATTAAGAATTATATATTCCATTTTCATATGTCTAAGAATTTAGTGTCAACAAGCGGTTCTGTTACTGATAATAAAGAATTAGATAACTCTTTTGTTATAGGAACGCTTCTACTGTCACCTATTGAAAGTACGATTAGTAACGAAAGTGAAGGAATAGAAATAATTAAAGACCAAATAGTGATGACATACGGTAGAATACGATCGTTACGTATCTAGGGTTTTGCCTTTACTTTCAATAGTTTTACCGAAACCTGAGAATAAAGAGGATTTATTTCCACCCAACTTAAAAAGAAATACTAATTCAAAACAAAACGAAAACGTGATAGTTGATATAATTAAAGATAGAATAACTAGGGAGGAAATAATTTTGCCTTCATATTTAGAAGCTTTAGCTAAGTATAAGAACGCACTTCCTTACGGTCCATAGTGTTCTACTTTTCATGAATTCAAATATTGCTTCCACTAGTAAAACTCCAATTAAAAAGAAAATAGATAAATCTTTCATTTTAAATACACTTTTACCTGTTCCATTAGAAAATAATACTGCTCAAATTAACGAAAACAAGGATAATATAGGAGAAGTAGAAAAAGTAAAAGATTTTATTGTATCCAAAACTTTATACACTTCACCTGACGATTATAGAGTATCTAGATTTAAATCTTTTGTTCTATCACTTTTCCTGAATCTGACGAAAAAGAAATCTTATTTCCACCTATTCCTAATAGAAAAAATCAATCTGAAAACAAGGAAAAAGCTATTATTAAAAAATGTATTATTGAAGAGAAGCCTAATCAAATTACTGAAGAGGAATTGATTTTGCAGCATATCAAAACGCTAGAAATATACTTTCATAGGAATCTTAGTTGTTAAATTAAACTTAAATAGATTAGAAACCTCTAGCTTTTATCACCCAAAAACTGAGAACTCAACCCAAATCCTGAAGTATACTAAGAAGCACCCCGCATGTAGTCACATGGTTAGGTTAGCGTGAATCTGTTGGCATGCATTTGGTGAACCGGACGTGAAAGATCAGCATGGCAACTCAGGTATTGATGAGTAAGTATGAGCATGGGAGTTTTACCATCTCCCTCATCAAAAGATAAATATGAGCACGGGAGTTTTATCATCTCCCTCATCAAAAGGTAAGTATGAGCACAGGAGTTTTACCATCTTCCTCATCAAAAGGTTTAAAATATGAGCACAGGAGTTTTACCATCTCCCTCATCAAAAGATAAGTAAGAGCACGAGAGTTTTACCATCTCCCTCATCAAAAGGTAAGTATGAGCACGGGAGTTTTACCATCTCCCTCATCAAAAGATAAGTATGAGTATGGGAGTTTAAAATTAAATTGTTTTTTGTATTAAATGATTACAAAATACTTGCTAATGTGTTTTTGAATAGCTGTTTTGACAAGACAGGTACATGAAGATAAAATGAGGAGCAAGCCCTCTATACTCTGCTTCAATGGATGACAATGCCACTGTAGGTTGTTTCTTGGCTGACCCAGAAATAGGCTTATCTCTTGCAAAACAAATGTAACCTGATGTGCTCCTCCTATCATCCTTGCATCCTGCCCAATCTGCATCTGAATATACTTTAATGTCAATATCTGATGTATAAGGAAAGTACAAACCATGGTTCTGAGTTCCCTTCAAATACTTCAAGATCTTCTTTGCTGCCTCTAGGTGAGGTACCCTTGGTTTGTGCATGAATTGACTAAGCACACTAACTCCATATGCTATGTCAATTCTTGTCAGGGTAGCATAGTTCAAGCTACCTACCATACTTTGATACCCTGTGATGTCTTGTAGTTCATCCCCTTCATGAGCACTTAGCTTTAGGTTGACCTCCATTGGAGTAGTAGATACTTTAGCATCCTGCAGACCAAACTTCTTGACCATATCCTGTACATACTTCTTTTGAGTGATATATATACCTGAGTTGGTGTAGACTAACTCAAGACCTAAGAAGTATTTCAATAATCCAAGATCATTGATCTTGAATTCTTTCATCATCTGTCCTTTGATGTGTCTAATCCCATTGACATCATTGCCTGTAATGATGATGTCATCAACATAAACACACAAGTAGATTACCTCTGTACTACTTCTCTTTATGAATAGAGAAGTGTCTGCTTTACTGATCACAAATCCTTGGTCTTGGAGATAGGTTGTCAACCTGTAATTCCATGCTCTAGGTGCCTGCTTCAAACCATATAGAGCCTTCTTCAATTTACAAACATAATTTATCTTCTTGGGGTCTTCATAGCCAGGTGGTTGTGACATGTAGACTTCTTCAGATATCCATCCATTCAAGAAAGCATTCTTGACATCTAATTGGTACATGTTCCAATTTTTGGATGCAGCTACACTCACCAATATCCTGATAGTTGGCATCTTAGCCACAGGAGAAAATGTCTCCTCATAATGAATGCCTTGGGTTTGTGCAAAACCCTTGGCTACCAACCTAGCTTTGTACCTGTTTATTGTTCCATCTGAATTTCTCTTTAGTTTGTAGATCCATCTGGATCCTATCACCTTCATAGAGTCCTTCTTGGGTACCAAGTCCCAAGTATCACTCTCCTTGAGAGCTTCCATTTCTTCATCCATAGCTCCTTTCCATTCTGGTTTGGTAATTGCTTCTTCATAGGTACCTGGTTCTTCATTCAACAAATCCTTTGCAAGATATACAGAATGTTTAGTTACAAGTGATGTGTCATACCCAAATCTGATAGGCTTTTTCTTTTCTCTCTGAGATCTCCTCATTGCTTGAGTTGAGGATTTTGGTGCATCCTCTAGCTTTTTCATCTTCATCTTTCCTTTGGACTTCCAAGCCTTGAACTCCTCAAGATTAATTGTATCATCATCATCTGAGCTTGATTCATCTTTCTGAATTGGTTCCTCCTTGGTGAGCTTTGGGAAATCTTCTTCCATATCATAGGGTAGACTAACCTTCCTGCATTCATTCTCATACCATGAGTCATTCTCATCAAAGATGACATCTCTGCTTACCTTGAAGCCTTTGTTTGTTGGGTTGTAGAATCTGTATCCCTTTTGGTTCAAATCATAACCAATGAAGATACATTTTTCAGCTTTAGGGTCTAGCTTTTCCCTTACCTGTGAGGGAATATGCACATATGCTACACAACCAAAGATTTTATAATGATCCAGAGAAGGTCTCTTACCATGCCAAGCTTCATATGGTGTCATGCCATCAAGTGATTTGGATGGCAACCTATTAATAAGATAGGTGGCAGTGGATACACTCTCTGCCCAAAGATAATTTGGTAACTTCTTTTCATTAAGCATAGACCTAGCTGTTTCTACTATGAGTCTATTCCTTCTTTCAGCTACTCCATTTTGTTCAGGTGAGTACCTTGTAGTAATCTCCCTTTTGATGCCTCTTTCCTACAAGAAATCTTCAAACTCATTGGAGAAGTACTCTCCTCCACCATCTGACCTTCTTTTCAAGCTTCTTCTTGTTTGATTTTCAACAAGTGCAAGATACCTCTTGAAACAATTAAACACTTCATCTTTATGCTTCATAAAATATAAGATGGTCCATCTGCTATAATCATCAATGAAGGACACATAATACCTTGAACCTGAAATGGAAGGGTCCTTGCTAGGTCCCCAAACATCTGTGTGTACCAAGTCTAGGTAGTCTTCATCCATGAAACCTTTCCTTGAATATGGCAACCTGTGAGACTTACCAAACTGACATGCTCCACACTTATAAATCATGTGTTGCTTGGATACATTAGGTATCCCAAGCACACATTGATCCCTGCACATTTGCTTTAGGGTTCTTTCACCTATGTGACCTAACCTCTTGTGCCATATTTCTAACTTTGAAAGTGTTTGATCCTTGTAATTATACAAAGCAATGTTCTTGGTGTCTTCTAGCTCAAAAGTAAACAATCTACCTGATTTCTCTCCCTTGGCTATCCTTCTGAATCCATGTCTTGGGTCCTCCACATATGCTCCATGTTGTGTGAATTTGACCTGCAAACCTTTCTCCACAATCTGACCAACACTCATTAAATTCTTGGTGATGGTTGGTACATAGAGTACCATGCTCAATAGGTTCTGGTTACCATCACATGTCTTTACATTTCTAATTTTTACAACAGAGTGTTTAGTATCATCACCTGTTTGTACCTGATGTTTGCCCTTGGGTTCTTCCAAATCATAAAGTAGTGCCACATTGCCAGCTACATGGTTAGAACATCCTGAGTCAATATAAAATAAATGATCATCATTTGTACCTGCCTTGGAGGTCATATTCATGATCAATAGGGAGTCATCTTGCTCCTCTGTGTAGTTGTTGTAGTCTCTTCTATTTCTGAATCCACCTTGGTAATTACCATTGTGGTTGTTGTTGTAATTGTTGTTGTATTGATTGTTGTATCCATTGTAGCCTTGGTGTTGGTTGAATCTGCCTCTCCCTTGAGAGTATCCACCTCTTGAGTAGCCTCTTCCTCTCTGATTCTTGTAGTTCTTGTAGCATTCATCTGTGGTATGATTGGACAATCCACAAATGTTGCATGGTGATGAGTTGTAGGGTCTCCCCCTACCTGACTTACCTCCTCTGCCTCTTCCTCTAGATGATCTACCTCTCCCTGCATAATTAGCTTGAGAGGTAGAGCCTTCTTCATCCTGTTTCTTCCCTTTACCTTTATCCTTAACTTTCTTATCAGTATAGAGAGCAGAGGGGTTGTTACCTTTTGATTGATCTCCTGCCTTTGTAAACTTTGCTTCATGTGTGAATAGTTGGCCCATGAGTGTTGTAAGATCTGGGGTATGCATGTCCATATAGAGGTCCATTGCAGTGGTGAAGCTTTCCCACTTATCATCTGCCTTGAGTCCATTTGTTACTTGCCTGACTATTTGTTCCTCTTCAATCTCCTCTCCAATGCTTGCTAATTGGTCTGCCACATCTTTAATCTTTGTCACATACTCTGAGACTGATTGCTTGGGCTGCTTCCTAAGGGTTGTGAATTCAATCCACAGTTGATTCTTCCTGGCCCTTGTGTTGGAAGAAAAGTATGTTGACAAGGTTTCCCAAGTCTCTTGGGAAGTCTTACAATTCCTTACATGAGGTAAAAGAAAATCAGATATAGAGTTAAGAAGGTAAGACCTTGCCAAAGCATCTTTTGCACACCATTGGTTGAGCCTTTCATGTTCATCCTTGGTGGGTAGTCCTCTAGTTTTGAATGAGGGCAATTCCTCATCTCCTGATATGTATCCAAATAAGCTTCTGCCTTGTAGATATGTCTTCATTCTCAATGACCAAGCTTGGTAATTGTTCCTGTCCAATTTGTCAATGAATGAAGGAAAACTATCTCCCATGTTTACCTTATTTGCTCTGATACCACTGTTGGGAGTGATGGTTGGATGCACTCAGAAGATTGAGTTGGTGCTGCTATACCTGCTTCACACCAGCCCTCCTTTGATTCCAGATATGCTTAGTACACACCTTAAGCTTTCAAATGATACCAAGAAAGCATATATGTACTTTGCAAATGATATGTGTAATGACCAAATCAAAACAGATAACTTGGCACTTCAAAAATCAAGAAAACTTTCTATTTCTGTAGTGACACCTGCTCAGTCTTTCACTCAGTGTGACCAGCACACTAACAATTGATCTAATTCCTTCTGGACATATTAAATTAGCTTAACAAGCTACCATTTGCAAGTGGAATGAGAAGAAATGATAAACTACTCACTGAGAAATCAATTTAGCAAAATAATATGTGCCCCCGACTTTTTAGGAACTCTGCAGACACAGACCAGTGAGCACCTCGACTGAGATTTCTCTGTAATGGCTGATCCAATTACCTTGAAATTTTGTATGTGTATAGTAGACTTTGAGCTGAATCCAATGTGCTTTGAATCACTTGATTTGGTTCAGTAGATCCTGAGATATGCTCCTTTGAAGTTGACAGACTTGGAGATGATGACTCAGAGAAAACAGAGATAGTGAATGTAAATCTTTCTATTAGTTCACATGAATGTACAATCTCATTGGCTTGATAGATGTAGCCTAATGAGTTGGAGATGTGTAGGCTATGGTGTAGCACTCACACACTCTATGATTACAGATGTAAGCCTCGGGAATGATGAAGGACACCCGCTACTTTTGACTTGTAGCTTTTATAGGAGCTGAGTGATAATTTGAATTTGAATTCAAATCAATCTCCTAGAATCTTTCACCTAAAAGTTGATTGAGATATTCCCTCAATCAATCAACCTTTTTTCCACGACTTAAACAAGTAGGTGTGATTACATAAGATTCCAAGTGATTTAGAATTTTACAAGAAGTAAAATGGTAAGAACTTGTAAGCATAAGTTCCTATGGTTCTTCTCACATGTTTAGTCTTCAAGAATAAATCCAAGCCAAATGTGAAGGCTTGATTTGTACCAACATCTTCAAGGGTTCCAAGCCAAAGGTGAAGGCTTGAAATGCACCAAAACATGCAATATGTAATGAAGCTGATCTTTATTTTGAAAGCAGAAAACAAGTCTTGTTTGGCGCATCCAGAGGACGCACAGGTTTGGTGGGGGTGAATGTGGTAGAGATTTTAATCTCTACTCTCGTTTCTACTTTCTTCAAATCAGAGCATTGTTCAAAGATCAAAGATGCAAGATACAACTTGTGGGTCTTAAGATTCACTATTTATATCCGAGTCGTGGTTGATCTCATCATAAAATTTTATAGGATTTGATGCTCATAGCTCGTTGAACATGAAATAGCTACCATTATTGCAAGAACTTCTTGTTGTGGTACTACATTAGTGATGATAGAAGTTATGGGTGTTGATGCAACTGTTTGACCTTCATGTTGATCAATACATGCCTAGCTATGCTTACAATTACCTCAAACCATTGATTTGTTGAATCAACAGGATACGCTAGAAATCTTTAAAATTAGTTCAAGCCATTGCAATGGGTTATTGCGCAACAAGTTGGATGATTCACTTTCTTTGTGAACTGAGTTTTCATGCATAAAGCAATGACTTTGACCACTTTTATTAATAGTGATGGCATTGATCGTTCTTATGAAAACAGACTCTTAAAAAAATAGATTTTAAATACAAAAGGAGAGATGCTGGCAAATATGCAAAGTGGGAGTTCTGCATGGTGATAGGCAGAAGCGCACGCAATGGAAAAGGAAAGGAATGTGTGCGCAGCCGTTGGCAAAGGCATATATAAAAGAGGCACAAAATCTCCGTTGGCAAAGGCATATATAAAAGAGGCACAAAATCTGAGGAGAGGGGAGGCCAATTTCAGCATTTTTATCTGGCGATCTATCTGCGCTGAGGAGGCGCTGTAGTGTAGGCGGTTCTGGGACAACGTTGGCATGTCACTTGCGCAAGGGAGGTTATTTTTGAGAGATCTGATTCGAAAGAAAGGAAACTAAAGGGGAGCAAACCATGGGGGGAGCACTGATTAGGAAGCGCCAAACGCTGTTAGTGGAGATTTCTTCTGTCTCCTCTCACAAGAACAAGGACAAGGCTCGACTGAAGGAAAACAATCAGCATTCTGGAAGGGGTCTCGTGTGTTCGAGTTGAAGATGGATGGATGTTGAAACTACGACAGACGAATTGTTTTTTTTCTTTCTTCTTCCCTTCAGATGATCAGTGTGACTCCGAAACGCAATTTTATTCGCTGCTCAGCAAGAAACTCTATGACAGCCCATTTTCCACAGTTTCATAACTTGCGCCTCTTCTGTTTCCTTTTTGTTCTGTTCGCAGCAGAAAGTCCTTTTTGTCTCTCCTCCTTCAGTCGAGCCTTGTCCTTGTTCTTGTGAGAGGAGACAGAAGAAATCTTCACTAACAGCGTTTGGCGCTTCCTAATCAGTGCTCCCCCATGGTTTGCTCCCCTTCAGCTTCCTTTCTTTCGAATTAGATCTCTCAAAAATAACCTCCCTTGCGCAAGTGACATGCCAACGCTGTCCCAGAACCGCCTAGACTACAGCGCCTCCTCAAAGCAGATAGATCGCCAGATAAAAATGCATGAAATTGGCCTCCCCTCTCCTCAGATTTTGTGCCTCTTTTATATATGCCTTTGCCAATGGGCTCCGCACACCTTGCTTTCCTTTTCCATTGTGTGCGCTTCTGCCTATCACTGTGCAGAACTCCCACTTTGCATATCTGCCATCAGTATTAATAAAACTCTATTTAAACTCTATTTTTTTTTAGAGTTTGTTTTCATAAGAACGATCAATGCCATCACTATTAATAAAAGTGGTCAAAGTCATTGCTTTATGCATGAAAACTCAGATCACAAAGAAAGTGAATCATCCAACTTGTTGCGCAATAACCCATTGCAATGGTTTGAACTAATTTTAAAGATTTCTAGCGTATCCTGTTGATTCAACAACTCAATGGTTTGAGCTAATTGTAAGCATAGTTAGCTAGGCATGTATTGATCAATATGAAGGTCAAATAGTTTCATCAACACCCATAATTTCTATCATCACCAATGTAGTACCACAACAAGAAGTTCTTGCAATAATGGTAGCTATTTCATGTTCAACGAGCTCTGAGCATCAAATCCTATAAATTTTTATGATAAGATCAACCATGACTCGGATATAAATAGTGAATCCTAAGATCCACAAGTTGTATCTTGCATTTTTTATCTCCGAGCAATGCTCTGATTTAAAGAAACTAGAAACGAGAGTAGAGATTAAAATCTCTACAACAACGCAGTGTCCTACAATTGAATGGTTGAGGACGGTTGTGTTGTACTCTGAGAGGGGCTTAATTTATGGCGCTTCCCCTTAAAGAACTACAGGAGATCCTCGTCATCGTCGACCTCCATCACTTGTACGCACTCCTCATGGAAGAGAAGGGTATTCAGGGGAGGAGGTTGCGCAGCCCGAATCGCCGGGAGGAGAAATGTCAGCAGATGTGGTAAGCGTGTTTGAAGGATATCACCCTTCAACAATTGCTGATAAATTTCCTAGCATTCCCGGTGAATGCGTCATAAGAAAAATGAAGCAAAATTAATTGCTTCTCGTGCAGCGGCATCGATCATGGAATAGAAGGGGCGAGAAATGCCATATGTGCATTTTTGCAAGTTAAGTGTAGTGCGCTCTGGTTCAAGGCAACAAAGGATAGCGAATTCATTTGAAGAATGTCGCGGGAAAAGCTCTTTCATTGTTAGCAGCGGTAAGAGGGCCATCTACACTACCCTCCTAAGGGAGATGGAATACCTTAGCGACTGTGGATAGGATGACTACAACATGCGGGTTAAGACAGGTGAGTGGCCAGCAAGCTTCGGTAGCAAGAGTAGCAGCAATCGCAGATATGATCTGTGCAAAGAAAGGATGGCATTCAACCAAATGCCAGGGCAGTTCAATGAAGGCCAAAAGCCCATGGGTGCACAGAAACTTGCTCAATTCTGGAGCGAGACCAGCACAGAAGGTCACAATGTTATCCAAAGCTTCCATGGCGAGCACGAGAGCATGAAGACAATAGGTGACACAGAACACGCAATGGCACAAAAACTCAATAGTGTAAACAAGAGGGAGAATAGGATTAAGTTAAAACACTGAATGGACATGCGGGAAGAAACATAATCATCACCCAATGTTGGAAATATACAATCATAATGGCGACATGCACTCATAAACAGAATCTTGGACACATAAGGCAGTTGCTAATCATAGTTAGGTAAGAAAACATAAATATTACGGTCAGTCAGTCAACGGGAACACATGGATGGGAACACATGGACAGGAAAGGAACATCAAGCGAGAACAGTGGTATAGACCAGGCAGAGAATAAAAATACCAATAAACCATCCAGATGAAGAAGGTGTGGGATAATAGGGATGAAGCTTCGATCCATTGATCGACTTAGGGAGAAGGGTACCAATTAACGTGGATAACTGGAACGTAGCAGTTCCAACCTGCGATTCAATACGGTAAGGACCAAACCACCGAAGTTTGAACTTACCCGCTGAACGATTAGACTTAGCATTATAGAATAGAACTAATTGTTCCTTGGTAAAAACAGGAGTGCGGAGAAACCGATCATGTGTCTTGGCTTGGTGCAGTTGGACTTCTTGTAGCATTAGAAAACTTTCCCAGCATTGTTCATCTAAGGTCCGCAACACCTCCAACCGAAAAGGAAAAGATTCCTTTGGTAAGAGCTTATGTTCTAGTGCCACCCTGAGGCTAGGTACCACCAAATCCATGGGTGCAATGGCCTCTAACCCATATGCCAATTTGAAAGGTGTATTCCTTGTAGCCACTTTGTATGTAGTATGGTATGCCCACAAAACTGAAGGAAGGAATTGATCCCAACGCTCCGAATATTCCAGAACTAATTTCTTGAGCATGTTAAGTAAAGTTTTATTGGTACTTTCAGCAAGACCATTGGCACAAGGGTAATATGGGGAGCTAAATTTATGAACAATCTGCAGGGTGCGCATAAGTGCTTGCAGTAAGGAATTAACAAAATGTGTGCCCTAATCCGAAACAATCTCTAAGAAAAGACCGAATCGAGGGAACACATCAGTCATCAAACATTTAACAACCACAGCCGTAGTGGCGAACCGTAAAGCCCAAGCTTCTGCCCACGGAGTAGCATAATTTGTACAAGCAAGTATATATCGATGATGAGTACTCGTCGTCGGAGTTGTAATGTGTTGGTGCAAGACAATCAACAATTGAAGTTTTGGTGAAGGATTGAAGTCAAGGATTGAAGAAAAGATCAATTTATGAAGCATGAAGGAATTACATGTTCAGAAGATGAAGATGTGTATACATATGTACATTAATTTAGAGATAGCTCACATATACCTTTTGTATGGTTGTGAGCTTGTACATATTTGCCTTTATATACAAGGAAAAATATCGGGGAAAATATGAGAGAGCATGTGAAGAGAAGAATTAGAAGTATTTTGAGTCATTAGACACTTTAGAAGTGTAGGATATCTCTCTCATCAGTACTCAGATGTAAAACTTCCCAAAAATGAAGAAAAGTTGCACCCGATATTTCTATGTGTACTCCTTCTCTGTTTAATCTTTTGTGAAATGCTTTTGTATACATCTAAGTCTATAGTTGATTGACCTCTGTACAAGTTTTTAGATCCTAATTGTGATCAGGCTGAGAGAATTGAGTTTAGGAACATTCACATGTGTAAATGTGAATAAGTGAAGTTGCAGGAGGTGCAAAATTCGATGCTAATGTTGTGGTCAGTTCTCCTTCCACATTGTAAAGTTTTGAGCAAGCAAGCACTCATTCTTTAAGTTGGAAGGTAAGCTGCCTATAACTAAAAGAATTTGAATAAACAGGTTGTAGTTTGGGAGAACCGTGTTTAGAAGTTGCAGGTGTCAGAATCGATTATACTGGAGAACAGTTTCAGACATAGGTGAATTGTTTGAAACATTTCTCAAGATATACTTAATCTTTTGGAATGATTTAACTTGGAGAAGGTGCACAAACTGTAGACAACACCTTATGCAAAGTTTTTATAAAAAACTTTACACATTTGATTATTCAATGAGTGCGATATGTGCAACAGACTTACTGAGTATCAACTCACTTCACAGTTTGATCAAGATTTTGGTAATTGAGCATTGATTCTTCAAATTGGTAATGGTTTTAAGTTATTCTTGATATAGAGGTGCTCTAACTTCAAGGATAACTTATTCTTTTGGAGATTAACACTCTCCATCAATGCTATCAGAGTAGGAATCATCAAAATTAAAGGAAGGAGGAACCCGACTGCTTTAGTCATAAAGAATTCAATACTTGAAGGTTTAAAAGCTGAAATTTTGAAAGAAAATGTCGCGAAGGAGGCCAGAAGATATCAAGAAGATTAGAAGGAACTTTATTCGAAGTAAAGGTAGCTTTATTTCTCATAAAGTTTGAAGAATTTAATACACAGGTGAAGAAAGGATGGGAGATTCTCTTCAGGTAGAGAAATTGGATAGAGAAAACTATCCAGCTTGGTCAATGAGGATGGAAGCTCATCTTATGAGCAAAGACCTGATAGGTTACATCACAGGTGAAGAAGAAAAGCCACAATTCAGAGATCCTAGTGTTCCAACTAGGGATGAACTATCAGATTTGAAGACTTGGATGAAGAGATGCTCAAGCTAGGAGCATTATCTACATGGGAGTTAATGACTAATTGCTACCTCACACTAGATGTCTTGAGAGTGCAAGTTTTATATGGAATGCTTTGGAGGAGCAGTTCCAAAACACTACAAAGTCAAGGAAGGCATCTTTATGGGCAGAGTTTACCACATTCAAGAAGAAGGCTTCTCAATCCATATCTGATTATGTAACAAGGATGAGGGACATTGCAGATGCATTAGGAGTAGTTGATGAAGATATTGAGGAGGATAAATTGGTAAGGCAAATCCTCACAGGTTTAAGAGGTGATGAGAAATAGAAGCCATTCATTTTGTCTATTGAATTGTCACTAGATCATTTTACTCCTGATTTAAATTAGTTGCTAGGACACATGCTAACCTTTGAGGAGGATGTCAAAGGTGAAAGTGATAAGAGTACAGTTCAAGCAATGTATTCAAAGGATAAGAAGAAGAATAGCAAAGGGAAGCAACAAGCAAATGAAGATGAAGGCACAAATAGCCAAGCTAACTTCCTAAGAGGAAGAGGAGGTGGCAAAGGTAGAGGAAGAGTCAGAAGCAATAAAGATGGAGTCAAAGCTTGCTGGATTTGTGGTAAGACAAATCACTTAGCTCATGATTGTTGTCATAATCATCAGAAGAATGGTGGATATAATCTGAACTTTAATTCAAGAGGAAGAGGTGGCAGAAAAAGAGGTGATTTCAAAAGTAGAGGTAGTACAGGTTACTTTGGAAGAAATGCAGGTAGAGGATTCCAAAGTCAATCCTACAACAATAGCTACTACAATTATGCTTCAGATCAGAAGGAAGATTCAACCTTGATTATGAATGCAACTTGTGAAAGGCAAAGTGAAGACCAAAGAGTCTTCTACATTGGCTCAGGGTGTAGCAATCACCTGAGTGGTAACATAGCCTTGATGACTGATTTGGAGAATAAGGTAACTAATCATGTAGTTCAAACAGGTGACAATACAAAGCACAATGTGAAGTCAATTGGATTAGTGAAGGCCAAGGATGGAAGTACTCTCTTGAGTAAGGTTTTATATGTTCCTAAAATTCCAAAGAATTTGATAAGTGTAGGGCAAATTGTTGAAAAAGGTTATGAAGTAAGGTTCACTAATGAAGGAGTTTTTGTGGAAGACCCTAGCAATGGGTATTAACAAATTGTTTCAAGGAAGAAAGAAGGAATACTCTTCACATTGAAGATTCAAGGTAATGTTGGTCATGCCTTGTTTACTTATGGAGAACATAAGATCTCTGAGTTAGATCTTTGGCACAAAAGGCTTGGACATTTCAATGAAAGAGGTATTAAAGATATGGTTAACAATGGCTCAGTGCTTATATTTCCTAATGTTGTAGGTCAACATATGACATACAAATGTGAGGCATGTCAATTAGGTAAGGCTCATAAGCAATCTTATTCCAAGCATGGTTTTAGGTATTCAGAGAAGCTTGAGTTGGTACACAGAGATGTGTGGGGACCATCAAAGGATTTCAGTATCAATGGTTCAAGATATTATGTGATTTATGTCGATGATGCTACCTGGTGGATCACTATCTATGTGATCAAAGATAAATCAGAGGTATTCAATACATTCAAGCATTATCATGTGTATGCAGAAAGAATCACGAGTCAAAAGTTGAAGAGACTAAGGTCAGATGGAGGAGGAGAGTATTTCTCTAATGAGTTTATTGATTATTTATGGAATGCAGGTATAAAAAGAGAGGTTAGTTGCAATTATTCTCCTCAACAAAATGGTGTAGTAGGAAGAAGAAATAGAAAACTTGTGGATTTTGCAAGATCCATGATGAAAGAGAAAAATTATCCCAATTACTTGTGGGCTGAGGCTGTAAATACAGCCACATATTTGGTCAATAGATTATCATGTAAAGCTTTGCAAGGTATGACACCATATGAGGCATGGTGGGGTAAGAGACCTACACTAGATCATTGCAAAGTATTTGGATGTTTGGCATATGCATATGTGCCATCTCAATTAAGGCACAAATTGGAACCTAAAGCTGAAAAGTATGTGTTCATTGGATATGATGATAAGCAGATGGGATATAGGTTGTGGAGTCCATCCACAAACTAATTTCTTGTGTCAAAGGATGTTACATTTGATGAGCAAGGTACTTGGTATGCAGGTACAATCAATATTCATGTAGGTGATGAAGAAGTTGTAAATTAGAAGAAAGGTAAACCAAAAGTTCAAATATTTGATGAAGCAGAGAATAATGAAGTACATGTTGCAGTAGAAGAAGTGTCAAGGTTTGATCTAGAATGTGATGAACCAGAAACCTCAAGAAGTGAAGAACTCAGAAGGTCATGAAGACACAAATGGCAACCTACAAGGTATAGCTATGACACTTCTTTTTTGGCTACTAAAGATTATGCTTATATGGTAAAAGCAGATGAAGACCCTTCTACATATGCAGGCAAAAGGTAAGGAAAATTGGGAGAAAGCTATGCAGGAAGAGTATGATGCATTGATGGAAAATGAGACATGGGATTTGGTTCCTAAACCAAATAGTCAGAAGATCATTGGATGCAAATGGGTCTACAAAACCAAGAGGTATGCAGATGGAAATGTGTTTAGGTATAAAGCTAGACTTGTTGTGAAAGGGTTTGCTCAAACATATGGTATACATTATGATGAGACCTAGATGACACCGTTGATTGCGACCAACTGAATCTTGATGATTGACACATAAATTCGCGTGCCCACGTGTCCATCGCGATAGACAAACCCACGATTGGCCGAAATTTCACCGGAATTCGTGCAAAAAGTGTCGATCGTGATTGACACTGTCAATCACGATTGACAGGACTCACGACCGACTTTGTCGATCGTGATTGACACCGTCAATTGTGACTGACGTGTCGATCGTGACTGACGTGTTGATCGTGATTGACAGGCCCGATGGACACCTCTATCAATCGCAATTGACAGACCTGTCAATCGCGATTGATAGGCATTTTCGGCTAAATTTTAGGGTTTTTGTGTTCCAAGTTTTGGGGTAATTTTTGGCATACTTGTCAATCAATTAGCATTTGGTGAGCTCCCTACACTTGTGTTTTGAGAGAAATCCTGTGAACTGTTAGCCTGTTTGAGCCCCGTTTTAACCCTAGAACCCTGAACTGTCATAACTTCCTCATACGAAATCCGTTCGGGGGTGATCTTAGGCTTGTTGGAAAGCTCGTGGGGAGTACTACCAAAACTTCCACTGGTTACGGTAAAATTAATACCAAGATTATTAGATATAGTATTTTTAATGGACCATGCCCAGGGGGAACAAAACTAAGGGATCTCTAGAATTGTTTTCCACAAAGACATGATGCAAATTGATATCTGAATTACATAAATGAAAGTGATTTGTTTTATCATTTGAATTTAAGTCTTGAGCTAACTTTGGGACTTTTACAAGTCCATTGAGAGCACTAGAGGGCATCCAAAGCAAGGGCATTCTGCAAGCTTGAGAACGGGATTCTTAAGAACTAAAGAGCAAGGGATCAGCAAGTGAGGTTGGAATATTCTCAACTTCCTTTGTCAATTCCTAGCTTAGGCTAAGTGCAAGTAGTGCTAGAAGTAAGTTAGGGCGACGATAGGCATCTATCAAGTTGAAGATTATTAAATACTCAAGTTCAAGCATAAAGATAGTCTCTTGGCGATCAATAACTTAAAAGAAAAGAACTTAACGTGGTACGAACAACTTAAAGTGCGGAAGGTCACTCAAGTATTCCTAACGACGTGATATCTGACAAGATCATAAACACGATAATCAACTAAAAAAGAACCAAGTAATTGATACAAATTGAGCGGAAAGGAGGTTGTACCTTGGTTAAAAATTGAGGTGACTCAATTAGGCATATGAACCTTAGATCAGGCTGACACCTAGGGAGAGATAGACAGAGTCTTAGGGCTTCAGAGGCTAGTGTCAATAATACTGCTAGGTCTTGGGCCCAACAGTTGAGCCACTATTCGCACTACCCTAGCTCTGAAACTAGCGAGTCTGAGATGTCTCACGGTATGGAGAGACCCATAGGAAGTTCTGATGTGCCATACTTACAAAGGGCCGAAGGCCCCTACAAGACTCAATTGGAATACCTTAGGAACAACCGATTAGGTGCTTGCATCTATGAGGATGGCCTAGGAAGATCTGTGGTCCATATCAAAAACCCAAATCAACCCATTGGACTAGAACATCTAGCAATCAAGTTTGAAAATGGAGCATACCTGGACAAAGAAGGAACCATATACGTGGTCACCAGTCACCCAGATAGGACAGACAAATTTGGGAATGTGATTCCAGAGATGGACATAGGCGACTTAGAGCAATGAAACATAAGTGGAGAGCATATAACCCCTCGAGGTAAATCAGTTCTCACTAGAATTCTCACACTAGAGTGGGTGCCCCAGGACAATAAGAGCATAGACCTGCTCCTAAATCAAGAGATAGATGAAGCCTTTTGGAGGTACAAGCATGGTCAGCCTAATGAGGTTGGAGTGCTCACTATCTACAAGTTTAAAGATCCGGATAGTCCAGGCAAAGTGACCTATTTAGACAATACTTCAGAGAGGATCTTTGTAGTCACGGAGCATGGTAGGCATGCCTACACTTGGAAGGGTGAATTTATTTTTCCCAAACGTCTCTTATGGCCACCCAGGAGCTCGAACATCCCAAGTTCATGGAGCTCAAAGGGACAGAAGTAGAGAAAGACCAGAGGTAAGTTTTGCCAATCCCTTGGGAAGAGAAAGGGTGAGAACAGAGACAGATAGAGTGGAAACTGAGAGACCTAGAGCCCCAAGAAACCAAAGAACTGCTGATGATTTTCCTTTTCCAAGGCCTAGGGAACACACTAGAACCTTGAGGCCAACCCAGCTGGTTAAGTCCATGAAGAACTACTTCAATGGCACTAGAGACATATGATCATGTGGCCGAGTTTAGGTAGGTCTTGAGAGCTGAGCAAGTTGAGGAACTATTTACGCAGTATAATGCTTTTGGTATAACCCTTAGGAACACCGCGCTTACATGGTTTCAATACCTAGAGAGATGTCGGATTCCTGAGTTACCCACACCAGCCAAATGGGTGGCTTTATTCTTGGATGGACTGCTAAGTACCAAATTGAGATCATATGTGTACTTGAAGGACCCTAGAACCATAGAAGAGTGTGTGCGGATGTGCATCAACATTGAGGATAACCTATGGGAGGAATTAGAACTTTCAAAAATCTACAAAGATTCAGATAGTGCTACTAGCCTCACTTCCATGCAATCCACATCTATTGAGGAACTCGCTGAAAAAGTAGCTCAAAAGTTAGGTGTATCAAGCAAACAAATACCAAGGTTTGCCCCAGTGAAAAGATGTTATACTTGTGGAGGTGATCATATGGCGAACGTATGTCCCATTATGGCTCAACCCCAAGTGAACCCTAATAACGAATACTGCACCATAGAGAGAAGATACACCAACCACACCGCACAAGATTGCCCCTACAACAAGCAAACAGTTAGGCAAACTTACCCACAGCCATACCCACAACAAGGAAGATACCAGAACTAGTACCTGCCACAACAATATGGTAGACCACATCAACCCTATCAACAACCCTACCAAGACCAACAAAGGCCTCAGCCTGTGTTAGCTCAGCAACCCCCTACCCCAGCCAATGTGATTCCCGTAAAATATGCAGCTGCAGAAGAAAATTTAAATAGAGTCATAGGCCCAGTAACTCCATTACTTTCGGAAAGTGACCCTAGTGACCACAGCTTTGATTCTACACATGTGGACAACCCCCAGGCTTACTACATGCAGTCCCTTGAACATAATGAGTCCTACTATTGTGAAGAACCGAGTGAACCTAGTTGAGAGCCAGAGTATGCAAATGTCATGAACGCGAACCCCAATCCTAGAACTCAACCTAGGCAGGTACGAACCCCATTCCCTAGAGGACCATGCTATAGATGTCAGGGAGATCACCTCATTTGCAATTGCCCAATGCCTGCCCCTACACAACCCCAATCGGTAACCATTCAAGGCTTTTGTCAAGATTGCAAAAAAGAGCATCTTTTAAGAGATTGTCCAAAGAACCCCAATAACATGCCCAAAATCACTCCTATCAATGTTATTGGGTTAGTAGTAGACTCTACAGGAAGTGTAGCTTCCACTGCACCAGTGCAAGTGGTCACCAGAGCTCAAGCTTTGCAGCAGAACCCAGGTGTAGGCCAGGAAAAGAGCTCCGAGGTTAGTGAAACGGAGAGCATGACGAAGAAGAGGACTAGAGCTTGGAAGGATAGTCGAGAAAGAACGAAAAGGCAATGGGCAAAGAAGATGAGTGAACTCGAGGAAAGCCTAAGAGAAACGAGAGCCAAGATAATTGAACTTACATCTCAACCTCCCTCTCACACTACCCCACCACCACCATTCCCATCTCCATCCGATCCACCACCTTCCAACCCGCCTCATGCGACTCCACCACCCCCTAGAGTAGAATCAGTATTAGCAGATCCCACTCCCGAGGATCTAAATATGATGCTTAAGGCATATCAGGACAGAATCCAAGAAGGGCCAAATGTGACGGATCATGAAAAGTGTTACCCTAAAGTCTAACTAGAGTTTGAACGAACTAAAATTTCTGCTAAGATGGTGGAATTGGCTCAAACCATGTTTGAAGACAGTCGCCTCTTTAACTTCTCTAGCTCAACTAAGATGCAGTTGCACTTTGATGGACTACTAGAAAGATTGGAGAGGCTAATAGCACAATCAAAAAAGGAACCCACCTCTCAAAATAGGGAGAAGGCAAGTGAAAGGATAAGCCTTCCTACACAGGAAGCTTATGTGCCTAACTCTACAGAACCCGACACATCTTATTCTATGAATCGGTACTCAACAGAATTCCTACGAGAGATTCAGGAAGAGAAATGGGCTAAAGAGAGTGAAGTTCCTCCTCCCATTGAACTTGTGGATGATGCACATGATCAATTCCTGCAAGACATTCCTTCCATTTATGAGGAGCAAGAGAGTGCCCAATCTCATGAGAGATTAGACTTCGAGTCTAACTCTTTACAGGAACTACCCCATTTCACAGGCCCATGGGAAGCTAGGTCTACTTGCTTGAGAGCACCCACTGTCATGGTAAGAAACAAAGATTGAGTCATACTGAGGAATACGGAAGTAGTCAAGAACACTAAAGTGCAGTGCAATCTCACTTTAGAAGAACTACTCAAGGTTAGGCCAGAACTGTGGAAACATGTAGCCAAACAAGTACCAGAGGTAGCTAAACCACGTTCCCAGGTAGGTTCTCATAGAACAGTGCCAGAGATACCTTTGGACAAGATATGAGACATGAGTGAAGGAGAAGAAGGAAACACCTATCTTCCCATTGCCCACCAGGGGTACACCACCAAGGCAATATTGGACTCAGGCGCAGGATTTGCGATTGCTACCACTTCCCTATGGAAGCGTTGGGGCAAGCCAGCACTCAGGCCAATGAGAATGAAATTGGGGATGGCCGATGATCAAATTGAGAGATCCTTAGGGCTACTAGACAGAATAACTCTCACTACATGTGGTGTAGAGTTTGAACATACTTTTGCTGTATGTGACTTTAGCAAAAACCATACCTATGAAATGTGTCACAACCAAAGTTAATCTCAAGGATTACTCTCATAGAGATGTCCCTCCCATCCAATGGAATCCCATCCATAGAGCCAAAGATGATACTGAGTCAGTGCATTCCATTGGATCAGGATCCTCTTGGATGCATGAAGACACACACTTGTGCATGTGTAAAGTAGCAGTAGAAGAAGAGAAGAGAGAAAAGGCCAAAGAGATAGGTGCAAAGGAAACCCATAGATCAACTCAAGACCCAGCCTATGCACTTGTAGTATTTCCTGACGAAGAATTTGAACCTCATGGTTGGGTGGAAATTCTAGCAACAATGGATGTAGCCATCAATGAAGAAAAATGGACACCCCACTGTGATGAGGATGGCTATGATATTTCACTCTTCTCAATAGAGCCAATCATGGATGATTCGGTTCTTGAAGAATGCGAGCCTAGCACTGATGCATTATGGACCCACCCTTTGCATCCGATGAAGAGTACTTCTATGAAGTAGAAGCTCATCCTCAGAGACATGAAGAGCTTACACATGATGTGAGGTTAACCACACACGTGACCACCAAAAATGAAGGCAAGAAGAAGAAGAAGGGAGAATTCACACCAAAAGAGGAAGAATCCTTGTTTGAGGTCCCTAAAAACTTCAAAAAAATATGAGATAAACGATAGGAGAGTCATGATAAGAATGCCTAAACGAGATGCACAAGCAGGAGAGGCCTATGATAACAAGGAAACCACTAAGAAAATTGTTGTAGCCGTAGAAGAAGGAGAAGAGCGATTCACTTACATAGGACATGACTTGACAGAAGAAGAAGAGCAAGAGTTGATAGCCTTGTTGAGAGAATACAGAGATGTATTTGCTTGGAGCTACAAGGACTTGAAAGGTGTAGATCCTGATATATGTTCACACACAATTCCAATGACCTCATATGCCAAACCGTCCAAGCAGAAGCCATACACATATAATGATAACTATGCTGTGAAGATCAAGGAGGAGATAGATAGATTGGTAGAAGCTGGGTTCATCTATGAAATTGAGCACACTGAATGGGTGTCCCCCATTGTAGTGGTGCCGAAGAAGAATGGAAAGTTACGAGTATACATTAATTTGAAGAAGGTTAATGCAGCCACCATTAGAGATAATTATCCGCTTCCTATCACTGAGCATCTACTAGAAAGAGTAGCAGGCAAGGAAGTGTACAACTTCCTTGATGGATTTTCTGTTGGGAAAGATGGATGGATGCTCCAAGAGACTGAGTAGGTACTGCTGAACCTGCTTTGTACCAGCCCTCTTTTGCTCCAGAGTTGATAAGTAGACCTTCTTAGCTTTCCAATAGCACAAAAAAATGGTCTATGTGCTTTGGAAGTAATGTGAGTAATGATTGAACCAAAACAGATAACTTTGTAGTCCACAAACTCAAGAAAACTTTCTATTTTAGTCTTGACACCTGCTGACTGTTTTGCTCAGTGTGACCAGTACAGTAAAAATTGATAAAATTCCTTCTAGGGCTATTTAACTAGCTTAGTAAGCTACCATTCGCAAGTGGAATGATGTAAAAAGATAAACTATGCTAAGAGAAATCAATTTAGCAAGTTTAGTTATACCCCCAACTTTTTAGGATTGTAGCAAAAATAGACCAGAGTTCACCGCGACACAGATTTCTCTGAAATGGCTGATTAGAATTACTTCAAACTTTACCAGCATGTAGCTGACTTTAAGCTGAATCCAACAAGCTTTGAATCACTTGATGTGGTAGAGAATTGACTGAGATATGCCCTTGACAAGTTGACAGACTTTTGAGTAGACTAACAGAGAACTCAGAGATTAATGATGTAAATGTATCTATTAATTAACACTTGTATACAATCCCATTGGCATGAGTAACATTGCCTAATGGTGTAGAGAGGTGTAGGCTATGGTATAGTCTTCACACACACTCAAACTCAGTAGAATGAGGCTCGGGAATGAACACTCTTGCCCGTGACTTTTCAAGTTCATTTTTATATGTGATGAGCAAAGATTTGAATTCAAATTCAAATTTTGGCTCCCTATGATCAAGTTCCTAAAAGTTTGGAAATATTCCTTCAATCAAATGAGCTATTTTTTCCACGACTCACTTTGGTAGGTGATTACAAAAGATTGTAAGTCAAATTGACTTTTACAATGAGATAAAGTGGCAATTAACCACTAGCATAGTTCCTATGCTTCTTCATGTATGTGTAGACTTTAAGGTATCCTTTGAGCCAAATGTGTAGGCTTGCAAATTACACCAACAGCTCCCCCTCAAGCCAAACATTTTGGCTTAAGACTTCATCTCAATCTTCAAGTATATCCTGCAATCCAATCATGGATTTGAGCCTGCAAAGTTTTGTTCCATCCAAAGCTTTAGTCAACAAATCTGCACATTGCATGTTGGTTGATACATAGGTAAGTTGAATGTCCTTGCTTATCAACTTCTCTCTCACATAATGGTAATGAACCTCTATGTGTTTGGTCCTAGCATGATAGATAGGATTAGATGCAAGGTGAAGAGAGCTTGTATTATCCCCAAAAATAATTGGTGACCTAGTATATAATCCCAATTCTGTATACAAAAGCTTAATCCAAATTGCTTCTTGTGTGGCATTAGCTAGTCCTCTATACTCTGCTTCTGTGGAAGACAAAGCAACAGTAGGTTGCTTCTTTCAAGACCATGAAATTGGTTTGTCACCTGCAAAAGAAATATATCCAGAAGTGCTTCTCCTATCATCCTTGCATCCTGCCCAATCTGCATCTGAATAAACTTTGATATCAATATCTGAAGTGTAAGGGAAATACAAACCATGATTCTGTGTACCCTTGAGATACTTCAAGATTCTCTTGGCATCCTCTAAGTGAGGTATCCTTGGCTTGTGCATAAATTGACTTAGCACACTTACTCCATATGGAATATCAATTCTTGTAAGAGTAGCATAGTTCAAGCTACCCACCATACTTTGATAACCTATAATGTCTTTGACTTCATCACCTTCATGGGCACTTAGCTTTAGGTTCACCTCCATTGGAGTGCTTGCTACTTTAGCATCCTGCAAGTGAAACTTCTTCAACATATCTTGTACATACTTTTTCTGAGTAATGTATATCCTTGAATTAGTGTAAACTAATTCAAGCCCTAGAAAATACTTCAATAAACCAAGATCATTGATCTTGAACTCCTTCATCATCTGGCTTTTGATATACCTGATTCTATTGACATCATTACCTGTAATGATGATGTCATCAACATAAACACAAAGATAGATTACCTCTGAATTACTTCTCTTAATGAATAGAGAAGTGTCAGCCTTGCTCATGACAAAACCTTGGTCTTGGAGGTATGTAGTTAACCTGTAATTCCATGCCCTAGGTGCCTGCTTCAATCCATATAAAGCCTTCTTTAATTTGCAAACATAAGTTACCTTTTTAGGGTCCTCATAGCCAGGAGGTTGTGACATATAAACTTCTTCTGAAAGCCATCCATTCAAGAAAGCATTCTTGACATCCAATTGGTACATGTTCCAATTCTTATATGCAGCCACACTTACCAACACTCTGATTGTTTGCATCTTGGCCACAGGAGAAAATGTCTCTTCATAGTCAATGCCTTGGGTTTGTGCAAAACCCTTGGCTACCAATCTAGCTTTGTACCTATTAATTGTTCCATCAGAATTTCTCTTCAACTTATAGATCCATCTGGATCCTATTACCTTCATAGAATCCTTCTTGGATACCAACTCCCATGTGTCACTCCCCTTGAGTGCTTCAATCTCCTCATCCATAGCTTCTTTCCATTATGATTAGGTTATTGCTTCTTTATATGAACCTGGTTCTTCATTTGACAAACCTTTGGCAAGATAAACTGAATGTTTAGTAACAAAAGATGTATCATACCCATATCTGATAGGTTTCTTGCTTTCTCTTTGAGATCTTCTGATTGATTGAGTTGATGATTCAGGTATGTCTTCAAGCTTCTTCATCTTCATTTTGCCCTTGGACTTCCATGCTTTGAATTCTTCAAGGTTGATAGTGTTTTCATCATCTGAACTTGAGTATTCATTCTGAGTAGGTTCCTCCTTTGCAAGTTTTGGAAATTCCTCTTCCAAATCATAGGGTAGTTTGACCTTCCTGCACTCATTCTCATACCAAGAATCATTTTCATCAAAGATCACATCTCTGCTTACCATGAATCCCTTATTGGTAGGATTATAAAACCTGTATTTAAATCATACCCAATGAAAATGCATTTTTCAGCCTTTGGGTCTAGCTTACCTCTTATTTGAGAAGGAATGTGCACATATGCTACACATCCAAATATTTTGCAGTGATCCAATGATGGTCTCTTACCATGCCATGCTTCACAGGGTGTCATACCATCAAGTGACTTAGATGGTAACCTATTTATGAGGTAAGTGGAAGTAGAAACACTCTCTGCCCATAGATAGTTAGGTAATTTCTTCTCATTAAGCATAGATCTAGCTGTCTCAACAATTAACCTATTTCTTCTCTCAACTACCCCATTCTGTTCAGGAGAATACCTTGTGGTTATCTCTCTTTTGATGCCTCTGTCCTGCAAGAAGTCTTCAAATTCATTGGAGAAGTACTCACCTCCTCCATCTGACCTTAGCCTCTTCAAATTCCTTCCTGTCTGGTTTTCAACTAATGCAATATATTTCTTAAAACAATTAAATACCTCATCCTTGTGCTTCATGAAGTATAATACAGTCCATCTGTTATAATCATCAATGAAAGACACATAATACCTTGATCCTAAGACTGAGGGGTCTTTGCTAGGTCCCCAAACATCTGTGTGTACAAGCTCTAGATAGTCTTCATGCATATATCCTTTCTTGGAGAAGGGTAACCTGTGAGACTTACCAAATTGACAAGCACCACACTTGTTAATCATATGTTGCTTGGATACATTAGGTATCCCAAGCACACATTGGTCCCTGCACATTTGTTTCAAGGTTCTTTCTCCTATGTGTCCTAACCTTTTGTGCCAAATCTCAAGCTCTGAAAGTGTTTGATCTTTATAACTATATAGTGCAATATTCTTTGTATCTTCCAACTCAAAAGTGAAAAGTCTACCTGATTTTTCTCCTTTAGAAATCCTCTTGAACCCATGTCTTGGGTCCTCCACATATGCTCCATATTGATTGAATCTGGCCTGCAAACCTTTCTCCACAATCTAACCAACACTCATCAAATTTTTGGTAATGGTTGGTACATAAAGTACCCTGCTCAACAAATTCTGATTACCATCACAAGTCTTAACATTTCCAACTTTAACTACTGAATGCTTTGTATCATCACCTGTTTGGACTTGATGTTTACCTTTTGGTTCCTCAAGATCAGAGAGTAGTGCCACATTGCCAGCCACATGATTTGAGCACCCTGAATCAATGTAAAATAGGTGATCATCATTTGTACGTGACTTTGAAGTCATGTTCATAATCAGAAGAGAGTCATCCTGCTCCTCTATGTAGCTGTTGTAGTCCTTTCTGGTTTTGAATCCTCCTTGGTAGTTGCCATTGTAATTGTTGTTGTAATTGTTGTTGTGGCCTTGGTGATGGTTGAACCTTCCTCTTGACTATGAGTATCCACCTCTTTGGTAGCCTCTTCCTCTCTGATTTTTGTAATTCCTGAAACACTCATCTGTAGTATGATTTGATAAACCACAAATGTTACATGGTGATGAGTTATAGGGTCTCCCCCTACCTTGCTTACCTCCTCTGCCCCTTCCTCTTGAAGATCTACCTCTTCCTACATAATTGGCTTGGGAGATAGAGCCTTCATCTTCCATCTTCTTGCTCTTGCCTTTATCCTTAGACTTCTTATCAGTGTATAGGGCAGAAGAATTATTACCTTTGGATGTATCTCCATTCTTTGTGAACTTTGCTTCATGTGTAAATAGTTATCCCATGAGAGTTGTAAGATCTGGAGTGTGCATGTCCATGTAGAGATCTATTGCAGTGGTGAAGCTTTCCCATTTGTCATCAGCCTTGATTCCGTTGATCACTTGCCTTACAATTTGTTCTTCTTCAATCTCTTCTCCTATGCTTGCTAACTGATCTGCAACATCTTTGATCTTGGTCACAAATTCTGAAACAGCTTGCTTAGGTTGCTTCCTTAGTGTTGTGAATTCAATCCACAACTGATTTTTCCTAGCCCTTGTATTGGAGGAAAAATATGATGACAAGAGTGGGAAGCTATGCTTTATTCAGGATTTGCAGCCTATGAATAAAGTCACTATTAGGAATGTAGGAACGGGTCCCATTGTAGATGAGTTTGCCGAGGCATTTGCTGGTCACTCCATCTATTCAATGGGAGACCTGTATTCAGGGTATGATCAGTTTCAATTAGCATATGAGAGTCGAGATGTGACCACGATGAAGACTCCTTTGGGTTTAGTACGTATGTGTACTTTACCACAAGGAGCCACGAATTTTGTGGCACACATGATGAATGCTATGAATCTGGTCCTACATGACTTTATCCCAAAAGTGACGATGCCTTTTATTGATGATATTCCAATAAAGGGGTGTGTGGAAAAAGAAAAGGATGAAAGTTTAGATTCATCTGGTTGCAAAAAGTTTGTTTCTAACCATATTTCAGATTGTGAAAAGATATTTGAAAGATTTGAAGAGGTTGGACTAACTTTCTCCCTTGAGAAATCAACTTTTGGTGTTAATGAAGTGCTAATAGTTGGACATTTATGTGGCCATTATGGTCGTAGACCCTATCCAGCAAAAGTTGATGCCATTAGTAGGATTTCTGAGAGATGTCGCAATGTTAGTGAAGTAAGGAGATTCCTAGGTGCATGTGTTTTCTATGTCATCTAGATCCCTCACTTTGCTCATGTAGAAAATCCGCTTTATGATTTATTGAGAAAAAGAAAGAAATCCTTTTGGATTGATGAACATTCTAGAACTATGAGGCATCTAAAGCAATTGCTTATCAATGCTCCTGTTTTGAAACGTATTGACTATACAGGAAATAAGCCTGTAATCCTAACCGTTGACACTAGTCCTATTGGTATAGGCTGGGTCATTGGACAGGATGACGAGAAGGAACAAAGGTATGCAGTTCGATTTGGAGCAAAGATTCTTCATGATACTCAAAAGAATTACCCACAAATTAAGAGGGAATTATGGGGATTAGTTACAGCTTTAAAAACAGATAAAGAATACTTTATAGGAGCTAATGTAATAGTAGAGACCGATTGTCTTCCATTAATAGGTTTAATAGCTAATTGTTCATCTCCGGATATAGCTATGCTACGATGGATAGCCTATATTAAATTCATTAATCCTGCTTTTGTTCATATAGCCGGTAAACATAACACCGTTGCTGATATGCTTTCAAGAGCAAAATTCGACAATGATAGTGAAGCATTAATTAATCATATTAATTTAATAATATATGAAACATCTACCTATATGTATGAGAGATTTAGAGAAAATGATTATGAAGGAGAGTGGCGAGATATAGGAAACTATCTGAGTTCATTTCGACCTTCTCCAAGCTGGTCTTCAAATCGATTCCGAAACATCAGGAAGAAGTCTTTCAACTTCTTCTTGAAAGATGGATATCTTTGGAGACATGCGAGAGGAAAGGTTCGAAACCCTCCAAGAATACTAGGTTTGAAGGTTTTTCAAGTCAAGTTATGCAAGAGATGCATGAAAGCCTTTGGGCTGGTCATAAAGGCTTTGTAGCTACATATGAAAAGATTAGGGAAAGCTACTGGTGGCCGAGGATGTATGTAACTGTTAAAGAACTTGTGAGCACTTGTAGTACATGCCAGTTACATTCCTCTGTTAAGCATAGAGATCCCCTTCACCCGACCTATCCACCTTGTATTCATTACAAGTGGGTAGTTGACCTTGTGACCATGCCTAAAAGCAATGATGGCATGAGATATATTGTTCTTGCATGAGAGGATTTGAAAAACCACGTCGAAGGTAGAGCGCTTCGTTCCAATACTACTTATAATGTATGTGTATTCCTTTTAGAAGAAGTATTATCCAGATTTGGATATATAGAAAAAGTAGTAGTGGATAGAGGTGAGTTAGATGCAAGAGAGGCGAGAGAATTCTTTGCACAACATGGGATTCGATTGTCTCTTACGACTGCCTATAACCCAGAAGCAAATGGTAAAATAGAACGAGGACATCCTTCCATAGTGAAGGCTATTTCTAAAGCTTGTCACGGAGATATTGGTCAATGGCCAAAATATCTCCCATTTGCTCTTTGGGCTGATCGCATGATGTACACGAGAACAACTGGTTTTATGCCGGTTGAACTCATGTACTGTCAGAAACCATTATTTCCCATTCATACTCAGATAATTAATTGGATGAATTTAGGTTGGAAAGATAACATTTCAAGAGAGGACTTATTAGCATTTAGAATTAAGCAATTAAAACAAGGAAATGAAAATCTTAAAGAAGCAATAAACAAATTAAAATCATCTAGGTTGAAAAATAAATTATATTTTGATAAGAAACATAGACTAAGATCGCAACCAATAGAGAGTGGTGATTGGGTGCTTGTATATGATAGTACGTTTGATACTCAATACGATGCACGTCGAAATTTAACTAAACGTTGGTTCGGACCTTATGTTGTTGTTTCAGTTTATGAAACAGGTACATATAAATTACGTGAATTTGATGGATCTATGTTAAAAAATTTGATTGCAGGGAAAAGAATAAAGCTGTTTAGAAGAAGAGAAAGCAGTAAATTTGAATTGGACGAAGACTTCTTGGAGGACGACGATGAAGAAGAATAAAAATGATCAGGTGAAAGAGTTATAAACTTTACTTATTTTTTAGTTATTATTATGATTTTTATTGATGCATTTCATGAGTAGATATGTACATCATTCTGATAGGAAAGGAAGATTTTTAAAATTATGAGACAATGAATTTAAAACTGAAGTAGGGATGTGTATGAAGAGAAGATAAGAATTAGAGACCCTATGGCTTTCATAAGGATAGGAGAGGGAACACTTGACTTGCGACTCCTAGTAGAAGTAAGTTTATTTTATATAGGTAGGCTACCTTAACTTCCAACCCATGTCGCTAATGAGATCCTAGTTCCCAATATAGCATTCCTTTAGAACCTCTGCTCTGAATAGGGGTTAAGCCTTTCCCCTCTAACAAAAAAGTTGTGAAGAAAGCAAAAAAAAGAGAAATGCATAAAGCAGTACATTAATGGTTGCTGCATTATGAAAAAGAAAAAAGATGAGAAAAAGAAAATTAAAAAAAAAGAAAAAGAAAAAAGAAAGAAAAGAAAAGAAAAAAATTATCATGATTCAGTTGTGGTCTCGAAACCACTTCTGAAGTTCTATACAGGCAATATGAGGCGGATTTATGCTATAGAGGAATTAGTTAGATGCATCTTATGGCGAGTGGCTAGGGAATGAGGGATAGACCATTTATATAAAATATTTATTACTTTGAACGGGTTAATAGAAGAGCAAGTACCACAACTGTCTGATTGATTTCTATGGGACTTTCTAAAACTTGTTTTCAATTTCATGCATTGAACGAAAACGTTTATGATTCAAGTTTGCATAATTTTAAAAGGTTTTTCTTAACTATCAGAAGATGTACTTACCTTTAGGAGCATATTTCATATAAGTTTGAAAATAGTTCAAGAAATATTTTTTTTTTTTTAAGAATTTGATACTGCTTTCCTATTGAACTCTAGGTTCGCCCATCGAGGGCGATGTGTAGGTTTGGTGGGGCAGATGTCGGAAGGATTTCCTCACTTGAATTGTCATATGAAAAAATAAAAATATTTTTTTTAGAGTCGGTTAAATGAAATCTCTCTCTCATATTTTTTAATGTACTGATTTAAAATGACTAATGTTATCTCTTGGGTACCTGCAGGTAAAAGAGGAAAATATGTTCTCAATAGAGATGGAGGATTAATTGAACCCTTACTTAGACTCTTCATTTTTTATGTTCATTTCCAAATCATTTATGTGTATTCATAATTATATAAAGATAATTATGTGCCTATGTATGTGTATGTGAATGTAGGGTTTATGTTTTAAATAATGTGTTTGTATATGCATACTTAATATATTTATTTGTGTGCTCCTATGTTTAAGTATTTATGAATTATTATCTAAACTAAGCATGAATATAAATATGGAGTTCCATAAATGTATGTAAGTACATTTAAACTTATTAATAGTTTAGTTTCTCATAAATGATCATTTATGTACATATATGTTAATATGATTTTATGTGTGCCTATGTGTTTTGATCTATAAGGTTTAATATATGTGCATTATGTGATTAGACCTATGTTATTTGATCTAAATATGTGTGTCCCATTATATCATCATGTGTACTTTAAATGTTTAAAAATCTTCGAAACTACTTTAGTATTTATTAAATGATTAATAAAAAAGAAATGATTTTAATCAATGAAATAATTAACAAAAATCATACGTCAGGAAATCTCTAGTTTACTCTAAGTTAGTTTAAGTTAATAAGAGTTAGTTTAGGAATGCATGACTTAGTGTTAGTTTGCATGACTAACTGATTTAGGAAGAAGAAAACATATGCATGACTTAGTGTTAGTATTTATATGTTTGCTTATTCATTTTTTGGTCTAATTTTCATTTGCAGGTACGGACCAACCCGAGAGAGAGAGAGAGAGAGAGAGAGAGAGAGTTGTTGTTAGAGTCGTTTATGCGGCGTGCAACCTATGTCTGTAGTGTTGAATGATCTAGGACTTTTCGATGGATCATGTTCATATAAAAAACGATGGCGACACACGCAAAAGGCTGATATAGTTGATCGGGTCGTTGCAGAGATCAGTGGAGCTTGAAGTTCGTGAGAGAAAGAGAGAGAGAGAGATGACTAACAAATATGTCACAGGGAGATGATGCTCACACAACAAGTCGGGAGATCACAGATGGTGGAATTTATGTAGAAAGAAAGGGAGCAAGAAGCCGTTCTATATTTGTTTATTGTCACAACTACTCTAGGAGATGAGTTGTTACAATCATTCTAGAATTTAACCGCATCCTCTTGGCCATCTAATTTATCTAGATGTTCAGCGTATCCTTATTCTGTATAACCCTCAAGCTGCTTTCTGAAGTATTAGATTTTGGTTTACTTCCTGAATCTGATACATGCAGTCAATCCTCTGAAGCTTCGTTTTTCTTGTTTTCCAGCGCTCATATAGCTTCAAGCTATTGTTTCATATCGGTTTTTTATTTCTTTATCGACTACTCTATTCCCGCTAATCCGACTGCTGCAAAAATCTCTCTGCGATGGCTAGTTATGGCGAATACAATCAGAAAATAGGCTATGTATTTAAGATTGTCCTTATTGGTGATTCTGCTGCAAGTAATCGATACGGATCTGTTCATCAGTAGATTCAAGAAGTTAGCATTGAGAGTCTGACACTACCAGGACTTTTTCAAGCCTTGTCGAAGAGTACCAATAGAGGATTCTAAAGCAGCACACCCATCGTTGCCTTTAATGTGCACAGAAACGTCTTTGTCAATACTACGTTCAACATTCTAGCCTAAATATGACTGAGGTACAACACAGAGAAACGTGGAGAGAGAAGGCAAAGAGAGATAGATTCATGTAGTAGGCACAAAGATAGAAACGGTGCGTAGCTCATTTCCAAGGTAGAGGTTGAGAGAGAAACAGAGAGGGATCATCTGGCTGTCACCTCTAGAGACCGAGTGGCTGCTGTCGACGGTTGCACGAATATAGCAGAGGAGAGATAGAGAAAAATTATCATGCTTTCTGTCAGAGGGTAGAGCACGACAACTGAATGGACACACACTCAAAGCCTTTCGATGATGCTGTTTCAGAGAGAGAGAGAGAGGAGAAGAAGAAGGATGTAGAGGACAGATGGTGAAACGTTAAAAAAGAAAGTTAGAGGCTGCTGTTGATGCGCGTTGAGAGGCAGGAACGTGGAGAATCAAAAATTTGAAGGCACAATAATGAACGGAGAGAGAGAGAGAGAGAGAGAGAGAGAGAGCATTCTATGTTCTACTAAGTTTTCAAGCATCGAATATGTTTTGAATCAAAGAAAACAGGACGAAACTTGTAGTGTGATGAGTAACGGGGATAAGAATATTGAGAGAGAGAGAGAGGAGGGATGCATATGCATAAATATGTGTGTGCATGTTTATGTATGCATGTGTATGCATAAGTGAATGTGTGTATATGCATATATGATTAAATGCATGTATGCATGTTATATGCATGTATGTGTATATATGTTAGCAAGTAGAGTGCATGTGTATACATAGTATGTGTGTTGTATGCATGTGTAGGCATGAGATGTAAGATGAATTGTGCATGTGTATGCATGTAAAATGTGAGTATGCATGTACATGTTAAGATGTATGCATGTGTGCATGAGAAGTATGTGTGCATGTGCATGAGTAGTGAGTGTAAAGGCATGTATAGGTAATGTATATGCTTATGAAATATGAAGTATGTATATAGGTATAAATGCTTATACATGAATGTAAGAAAAATATATATGAATATGAGCATAAGTATATGTTAGTATGAGTACATGTGCATGCAAGAGCATGTTTGTATATATGCATGTAAGCATGAAAAGTGTTAAGTGCATATGCATGCATGCATGTACATGTATGCATGTGAAGTATGTATGCATATTAATTAGAATGTATGCATGAGTATATGCATACAACATGAGTGTATGTGATGTTAAGAATGAATGCATATGTGTATGCAAATGCATATTAGTAGAAGTACATATGTATGCATAAATGATAAGTGATGTATGCATGCATGTAAGAATGTGAAATGATGCATGTAACCATGTGAAGTGAATGTGAGTATAAATATATAAGAGTAAGTGTATACATATTAGATATAAGTTAGTAAATGCATATTAAATATAAGTTGTATGCATGTTTATATGCATATATGCATGAGAGATATTGAAGTGTTGTATGAAGCATGTTTGTATGTAAACAAATATGTGTTTTCACTTAAAGTAGATGTTTATATATGTATGAAAGTTAGGAAGTTAGAAATCTTTGTTTACATGTGTTAGTATAAGTTATGTATTGAATGCTAAAATATTAAATGAGTG
Organism: Ceratopteris richardii; assembly: GCA_020310875.1. Lineage (NCBI taxonomy): Eukaryota > Viridiplantae > Streptophyta > Polypodiopsida > Polypodiales > Pteridaceae > Ceratopteris > Ceratopteris richardii. The sequence continues at coordinate 127,801,643 of CM035410.1, read as the reverse complement.
TTTTATATTTACTAAAAGCATACTTATGTTTTTTTTTCTAATTTTTCATTTGCAGATCATTGAAGAGATTACAAAGGAGAATACGAGAACACAAGCATACGAGATTTCAAGATCACGAAATTACGATATTTGAAGATTGTTTATTAAGTTGTATAGGATTATCTATTAAGAGAATTGTATTAGCACTTATGATAAACTTTTGTATAGGCTTAAAATCCTAAAGATTTCTAGCACTTCCACTTTTCGATATAATTAAGATTTTTATAGGCTTAAATAAGATTGATTTTGAAATTCTTCATACTATTTCTCTGAAAATTAATTGCGATGTCTAAAGCGATAGGATGTACAAGTAGTTCTAAATTAGTATCTACAAACGATTCTGATATTAAGAATCAAGAATTAGAAAACTTAATTATAGGAACACTACTTCCGACTTCAATTGATAGTTCGAATAATAACAAAAATATAATCATTGAAATTATTAAAGATAAAGTAGTTAACGAAACTTTACACACGTTAGATTACGATCGTCTTATTTCTAGAATTTTACCTTTAATTACCATAGTTTTTCCAGAACTGGAGGACAAGAAAGACTTATTCCCACCTAATTTAGTTAGAAAACCTAACTCAAATCAAATTGAAAATGAAGAATTTGACTTTGTTAAAGATAAAATTACAAGCGAGAACTTAGTTTTGTCTTATCAATTAGAAGCTATAGAAAGATATAGAAACGCTCGTCGGATCTTAGTCTAAAAAAAATAGTTCTTAATTTTCACTCCCATAAATTAGAAACCTATAGTTTTTATCACACCTAAACTGAAAAAATCAACCGAAGGCCCTAGGCATACTTAGAAGCACCCTGCGTGCAGTCACACGGTTAGGTTAGCGCGATTCTTGTAGATGAGCGTTAGCCTCCCTTCACACCCCTCTACGACAGCGTTCTTTATATCTAGCTGACTTAGCTTCCATCCTTTTGATGCTGCTATAACAATCACTGTCCTTATGGTTGACATCTTTGCCATCGGACTAAACGTCTCCTCATAATCTATGCCATGCGTCTGAGCATAGCCCTTGATAACCAATCTAGCTTTGTGTCTGGCTATCCTTCCATCTGCAAGCTTCTTAACTTTGAAAACCCATTTATTTCCAATCACTTTCTTACCATTTGGTTTAGGAACAACTTCCCATGTCTTGTTCTCCTCTAGTGCGCTGAACTCTTCTTCCATTGCTTCTTCGCATTGCTTCTTGCCTTTAGCTTTATCATAGTTCTGAGGTTCTTCATCATAGTTCTGAGGTTCTTCATCATCTTTGACCATATATACGTAATTTTTCTGAGTTATGTACGAAGTATCATAAGAATATCTTTCTGGTTGTCTTCTATTCCTGTTTGACCTTCTTGGTTCAAACTCTTCATGTGTATTTGAATACACATCTTCATCAAATCCCTGTTCATCTTCATTTCTTATGCCTGATCCGATCTTGGACGTACTTGGTTGCATATGATCTTCATCTCTATTCACCTGTACAATTTATTTTCCTTTCTCTTTTCTTCTTACTTCTTCTTCAAATTCTTTCGTTGTATGACTTTGATCTGTATACCAGCTTTTCTGTTCATCAAATGTAACATCTCTGGAAACAGTAAACTGTTTTGTTAAAGGACTAAATAACCTGTAGCCCATCTGTTTTTCATCGTATCCGACGAACACATATTTCTCTGCTTTTGGTTCGAGCTTATGTCTGAGTTGTGACGGTACATAAGCATAAGCTACTGATCCAAACAGCTTGCAATGATCAAGTGTTGGCTTCTTTCCCCACTAGGCTTCATACGGGGTCATTCCATCTAATGTTGTACATGGTAATCTGTTTACCAAGTATGTAGCTGTATTTACAGCTTCAGCCCAAAGATAATTTGGACAATCCTTTTCCTTTAGCATAGCTCGCACAAACTCGACTAGAGTTCGGTTCCTTCTTTCTGCTACACCATTTTGTTGTGGTGTGTACCTGTAGGTTATTTCTCTCTTAATACCTGCATTCCAAAGATAGTCATTGAACTCTCGGGAGAAGTATTCTCCCCCTCCATCAGACCTGAGTCTCTTAAGCTTTCGACCTATGAGTCTTTCAGCATATGCATGAAAATGCCTGAAAGCTCCAAACACTTTTGTTTTCTCTTTCAAAACATAAAGAGTTATCCACCTTGTAGCATCATCAACGAATAAAACATAATACCTCGATCCGTTGATTGATCCTTCTTTTGTGGGACCCCATACATCTGTATGAATGAGTTCAAGTACTCCATCATGTTTGAATCCTTTCTTCTGGAAAGGTAACCTGTGGGCTTTTCCCATCTGACATGCTTCGCACTTGTGAATCATATGTTGATTCTGTACATTCGGTAATCCTAATACTGACTGATTTGAAATCATAGCTTTAATTCCTTTTTCATTGAAATGACCTAATCTCTTATGCCAGAGATCAAGTTCTGTAATCACCTTTTCACCATGTGTGAGCAACGCTTGGCCAATGTTCCCTTGTACTCTTAAAGTAAAGAGTCTGCCTTCTTTCTTACTAGAGACAATCTGATTATATCCGTTCTCGGGATCTTCTACAGATACTCCTTCATTTGTAAATCTGACCTGAAAACCTTTTTCAACTATTTGTCCTACGCTAATCAAATTTTTCGGTATTGTCGGAACATACAAAACATTGGTTAGCAAATCTGCTCCACTCTTACATTTCACTTTTCCTATTGAATGTACACTGTGTTTCGTATTGTCACCTGTTTGAACAGTATGACTGGAACTACGTTTTTCCAATTCTGACATCAGTTCTATATTTCCTAACAAGTGATTAGAACAACCAGAATCAATGTAAAATACCTTTAGGTCTTCGTTATCTGATGTGCTGATTGAGTTCATCATCAATGATGTATGACTTTCATTCTGTGTGTCATTTGCGTAGTTTTTGTAGGTGGTGTTGTAGGATTGATTTTGTCCCCAACTTCTTGCTCCACCTCTACCATAGCTTCCTCTTTGATTTTGTCTTCCTCTTTGAAAGTTATTCTGATATCTTCCGCTTCTGCCTCTGCTATTACTGTTCTGATTTTGATTTGATCCTTGTTGATTGTGCCAGCAATCATGAGCCAAATGATTACTTAGTCCACAGATCCAGCAAGCCTTCTTGTTGTTATTCTGGCTACTTCTTCCTCTTCCAAAACCTCTTGCTCTTCCTCTGTCGATGCCTTTACCTCTTGCATAATAAGCCTGAGAACTCGACTGTTCTTCATCTTTTGACTTACCTTTGTCTTTCTTCTTGTTCTTCATGTACATTGCAGAACTTTGTCCTTTATCTGCATCTCCTTTCAGGTCTTGCTCATATGTGAGCATCAAACCAAGCAACTGATTTAAATCTGGTACAAAATGATTTAAAGAAAGTTCAATTGAGAGTACGAAAGGTTTCCACCTTTCATCTCCTCTCAACCCTGTTAACAATTGCGCTATCAATATGTGATCTTCGACATCTTCATTTATGGATCCAAGACTATCTGCTAGATCCTTCATCTTAGTGACATAGTCACTAATGCTTTCACTCGACTTCTTTTTGAACGTTGTGAATTCGGAACATAAGCTAGCCTTCCTAGCTTTCGTAGTATTTTGGAAGTGATCTTCCAACGCACTCCATATGTCCTCCGCTTTCTCCAGACCTCTAATGTACGGTAGTAGATGATCTGTAACGGTATTATAAATGTAAGCTCTTGCCGTTGCATCTTTCTTCTGCCACAACTTCAATGCTTCTAATTCTTCTTTTTTCGGTTGACTATCATCTTCGAAATTCGGCTTCTTTTCTTCTCCGGTCACATACATCATTAAGTCCTTACTCATAAGTAAGGCTTCCATGCCCTTTACCCATGCGGGATAATTATCTCTATCCAATTTATCAATTTGGACATGATCTGCCATAATCTTCTTGTTTCTGTTACTTCCGGTGAACTTTTGACAATCTTTTTGCTCTTCAGAATCTTTCTCGTTCTGGTTTCACTGTTGTGGTTAACCTGCTGTTGGCAGCCAAGGAACTGAAGGACTCACAAGGCAAGGAAGCTTACGAAGGGAGTCAGAGCGAAGAGAAGGCACAAGCAGATAGAGTAGTCAATGACGATCTGGCAAGTAGGCCATTATTTTTTTCAGGACACTAAAGCATATCAAAGAGGTGGACACACAAGGAGAAGGAGCAAGTAGGGAGCTCGAAGATGTGTATGTCAAATCGTTAAAAGAAATCCCTACAACAATAGTGATTTTCATCACTAAAATCCATTGTAGATACCATTTCATATTTTTGTAGCTCCATTTTGTGCAAGCCAAGGAGTCCTAATCTTTAACTAGGCCGGACACTAGGTCTGGACACGGCCAAAACCTAGTCAAAAACTATAAATAGAGCTAGAGAGCTCATTTTTGAGGTTAGGTTGTAATTGATCTAAACTTTTATGAGCATTTTGGAAGTAATCTAAAGAACTCCATTACTTCTCACTCTTTGTCTTACCTTGTGTGCGCGTGTCTGTGTATTTGTGTGCATGTTAGTGTGCTTCTCACTCACGCACTTGTGCCTTCACTTTCTCGAGGTCATCATACCATCCTCACGTCTTTCCAGATTGACATTAAAGGAGGTGCTACTCATCACTAAGCGACACCAAATTTTGGCACCGTTGTCGGGGATCGAGCTTTGAGGACGAGCGTGTGATGGTAAGACGTAGAATTGAGACGGGCATTGTAGGTAATTTCCTTACTTTTCTTATTTTTCTCTTTCTTACCTCACGACCATCATCACCATCATCTTCCTCACCATATCCGACCTCCATCTCCATCATCGCGAAAAATTTCAGCTTTGATCATATCACCTTCTCCACCTCATTTCCCTCATTCCACTTGTGAGAGAGAGCGAGAGAGCGATATTGTGTGCATGGTTTTTGCATGTTTCTTGAGCTTTCTTGCAGGTACGTGCTGCATCATCATCCCCAGCACTCCACGCAGGTACGAAAAATCACGAAACTGTCTCTGTGTCGCCGACGTCTGTCGATCGCGATCGATAGAAAAATCGGCCAATTGTTAAAACAAAGCACACCATAAGGATACACATAAGGAGCACACTCTAAATCACATAAAACAGTAAAAAAATTCCGTGTTTCTCTGTCAATCACGATCGACACCATCGATCGCGATCGATAGCCATGATCGACAATATCTGTCAATCGCGACCGACAGACCTGTCGATCGCGACCGACAGACCTGTCGATCGCGACCGACAGAGACGATCGACTGATCCTGTCAATCGTGACTGACACCATCGATCGCGATCGACAGCCACGACCGACACCTTTGTCAGTCGCAATTGACATCGTCGATCGCGACTGATTGAATTTTGACGATTGATTGAATTTCTCGCGTTGCCACGTGTCCATCGCGATTGACACAGCCCCGATCGATTGAATTTACGGCGAAAATCCTAGAAAACGTATCGATCGCGATTGACATCATCGATCGCGATTGACAGGACCCACGATCGACTCTGTCGATCGCGATTGACACTGTCGATCACGACCGACAGGCCTCGACGGACACCTCTGTCAATCGCGATTGACAGACCTGTCGATCGCGATTGACAGGCTTTTTCGGCCAATTTTCTAGGGTTTTTAATACCAAGTTTTTGGGGTAATTTTTGGCATACCTATCAAATAATTAGTGAGTTTTGTGGTACTTACAAGTGTGTCTTGAGAAAAATCTTGTGTATCAAATACCATACCTAGGGGGAACAAAACCAAGGGATCTCTAGAATTGTTTGCAATAGAGACAAGGGACATAATTGATTCCAAATTACATGCATGAACGTTATCTGTTTGTCATTTGAGTCTAAGTCTTGAGCTAATTCTGGGACTTTCACAGGGCCATTGAGAGCAATTGAGAGCATCCAAAGCAAGGGTTTCTTTGCAAGCTTGAGAACCAGGTTCTTGAGCATCATAAAGCAAGGGATCAACAAGTAAGGTCGGAATATTCTCAACTCCCTTTGTCAATTCCTAGCTTAGGCTAAGTTCGAGTAGTGCTAGGAGTAAGTCAGGACAACGATAGGCACATGACAAGTCAAAGACTATCTAAGAAATCAAGTTCAAGAGATAACCTGTGTGTGACCGAGAACTTTAAAGGAAAAGAACTTAACATGGGACGATCAACTCAAGTGCGGAAAATCAAAACAAATATTCCTGACGACGCAATATCAGACAAGATCATAAACACGATAACACACTAAAAAAGAATCAAGTGACTGACACCAATTGATCGGCAACGAGGTTGTACTTTGGGCAAAAATTGGGCTACTTAAATAGGCATATGAACCTTAGATCAGGACGACATCTAGTAAGAGAAAGACAAAGTATTAGGTCTTCAGAGGCTAGCGTTAACCATACTGCTAGGTCTTGGGCCCAGCAATTGAGTCACCACTCGCATTACCCTAACTCTGAGACTAGTGAATCAGAGATGTCTCAAGGTATGGACAGACCTACGGGGAGTTCAGGTGTGCCCTATCTGTATAGGGTGGAAGGCCCCTACAAGACGCAGCTAGGATACCTTAGGACCAACCGATTAGATGCTAGCATCCATGAGGACGGCCTAGGAAGATCTGTGGTCCATATTAAAAACCCTGACCAATCCATTGGACTAGAACACCCAGCTATAAAGTTTGAAAATGGAGCATACCTGGATAAAGAAGGAACCATATACGTAGTCACCAGTCACCCGGATAGGACAGATGAATTCGGGAATGTGATCCCTGAGACGGACATAGATGACCTAGAACAAGGGAACGTAGGAGGAGAGCCTAGGACCCCTCGAGGGAAATGTGTTTTTACTAGAATCCTCAATCCCGAGTGGGTTCCCCGGGACAATAAGAGCATAGATCTGCTCCTAAACCAAGAGACCGATGAAGCCTTTTGGAGGTATAAATCAAATAGGCCAAATGATGTAGGGTCAATCCTGATCTATGAGTTCAAAGATCCTGATAGCCCAGGCAGAGTGACCTACTTAGATCACGCTTCAGAGAGGATCTTTGTGGTTACAGAACATGACAGGCATGCTTCAGAGAGGATCTTTGTGGTTACAGAACATGGAAGGGTGATTTCGTTTTTCCCCAACCAAGATCGAACGTGTCCTATGGTCACCCGAGACCTGGAGCATCCCAAGCTCATGGAGCTCAAAGAGACAAAAGTAGAGATAGGCCAGAAGTAAGCTTTGCCAACCCAGGGGGCAGAGAAAGAACGAGAACGGAAACAAATAGAGTGGAACCTGAGGTACTTAGAGCTCCAAGGAATCAAAGAAATGCGGATGAGTTCCCTCTACCAAGACCTAGAGAGCACACAAGGACTTTGAGACCGACTCAGCTAGTTAAGTCCATGAAGAACTACTTCGATGGCACTGGAGATCCTTACGATCATATGGTTGAGTTTAGGCAAGTCTTGAGAGTCGAACAAGTTGAAGATCTGTTCATGCAGTACAATGCCTTCTGTCTAACCCTTAGGAACACCGCCCTGACATGGTTTCAGCCACTAAACGAGAGGCAGTTCAAGAGCATAGATCAACTTCTGGAGGCATTCATTATCGAATTCTCTAGAAGTGGCATAAGACATAACACTTCCTCACTGATTCACAGCTTCAAGCAAACCCCTCAAGAAACCGTGAGACTCGCTGGAAGAAGATTTAGGCAATACCTAGAGAGATGCCCTGTCCCTGAGTTACCCACACCAGCTAAGCAAGTGGCTTTGTTCTTGGATGGATTGCTAAGTACCAAATTGAGATCATATGTGTACTTGAAGGACCCTAGGACCATAGAAGAGTGTGTACACATGTGCATTGACATCGAGGATAACCTAGGGGAAGAACTAGAGCTTTCCAAAATCTACAAAGACTCAGATAGTGCCTCTAGCCTCTCTTCCTCGCAATCCACATCAATTGAGGAACTTGCAGAGAAAGTAGCTCAGAAATTAGGTGTCACTAGCAAACAGATCCCAAGATTTGCCCCTATGAAAAGATGCTATACTTGCGGTGGTGACCATATGGCGAATGTATGTCCCATTATGGCTCAACCCCAAGTAAATCCTAGTAGCCAGTACTGCACCATAGAACGAAGATACACAAATCACACAGCACAAGACTGCCCATACAACAAGCAAGCGATTAGGCAAACCTACCCTCAGCCATACCCTCAACAAGGCAGATACCAGAGTCAATACCCACCACAACAGTATACTAGGCCTCAGCAAAATTACCAACCGCAATATCAGGCCCAACTAAGACCCCAGCCAGTGCTAGCACAACAACCACCTGCTCCTACTAATGTGATTCCGGTAAAGTATGCTGTTGCAGAAGAAAACCTGAATAGAGCTATAGTCCCAGTAACACCATTAATTTCAGAAAGTGATCCCAGTGACCATAGCTTTGATTCTACGCATGTTGATAGTCCCCAGGCTTACTACATGCAGTCTCCTGAACATGGTGAGTCCTACTACAGTGAGGAACCGAGTGAACCTAATTGGGAGCCAGAGTATGCTAATGTCATGTACGCAAACCCCAACTCTAGACCTCAACCTAGGCAAGTAAGACCCCCATTCCCTAGAGGACCATGCTATAGATGTGCGGGAGGTCATCTCATTCGTGATTGTCTCTTGCCTCCACCTACACAACCCCAGTCAGTGACGATCCAGGGCTATTGTCAGGAGTGTGGAAAGGAGCATCTTTTATGAGACTGCCCAAAGAATCCTAATAATATGCCGAAAATCACTCCTATCAATGTCGTTGGGTTAGTTGTAGACTCCACAGGAAGTGTGACATCCACTACACGAGTGCAAGAGCCCAAGCCTTGCAACAGAACCAAAGCGTAGGCCAGGAAAAGAGCCCAGGTGTCAGTGAAACGGAGAGCATGAAAAAGAAGAGGACTAAAGCTTGGAGAGATAGTCATGAAAGAATGAAACGACAATGGGCAAAGAAAATGAGTGAACTTGAGGAAAGCCTAAGAGAAACGAGAGCCAAGATAACCGAACTCACATCTCAAACTCCCTCTCACACTATCCCTCCTCCACCATTCCCAACTCCATCCGACCCGCCACCTTCCAACCCACCTCACCTAATTCCACCACCCCCTAGAGTAGGATCAGTCCTAGCAGATCCCACTCCCGAGGACCTAAACATGATGCTCAAGGCATATCAGGCCAGAATCCAAGATGGGCCAAACGTAACTGATCATGGAAAGTGCTACCCTAGAGCAGAATTAGAGCTTGAACAAACTAAAATTTGTGCTAAGATGGTGGAGTTGGCTCAAACCATGTTTGAATCCAGCCGCCTTTTTAACATATCTAGCTCAGCCAAGACGTAGCTGCACTTTGAAGGACTGTTAGAAAGAATAGAGAGGCTAATTGCACAATCAGAAAAGGAACCCGCCTCTCAACACAAGGACAAGGCAAGTGAAAGAGCAGGTCTTCCTTCCCAGGAAGCCTATGTGCCTAACTCTACGGAGCCAGACACATCATCTTCTATGAATCGGTTCACACCAGAATTCCTACGAGAGATTCAAGAAGACAAATGGGCTAAAGAGAGTGAAGTCCCTCCTCCCCTTGAACTTGTGGATGATGCACATGACCAATTCCCACAAGACATCCCATCCATTTATGAGGAGAAGGAGAGCACCCAATCTCAGGAAAGATTAGACTTTGAGTCTAACTCTCTGCAAGAATTACCCCACTTCACAGGCCCATGGGAAGCTAAGTCTACTTGTATGAGAGCACCCACGGTCATGGTACGAAATGAGGACTCAGTCATACCTAGGAACACAGAGGTAGTGAAAAACACTAAAGTACAGTGCAACCTCACCTTAGAAGAGCTACTCAAAGTAAGGCCAGAGCTATGGAAACATATAGCCAAACAAGTACCAGAGATAGCAAAACCTCGTTCCCAGGTAGGATCCCAGAGAACAGTGCAAGAAGTACCATTGGACAAGATAGGAGACATGAGTGAGGGCAAAGAGGGAAACACATATCTTCCTATCACCCATCAAGGATACACCACCAAGGCCATTTTAGACTCAGGCACAAGAGTTGCAATTGCTACCACTTCCCTATGGAAGCGTTGGGGCAAGCCAGCACTCAGACCCACGAGGATGAAATTGCAAATGGCCGATGGTCACATAGAGCGACCCTTAGGGCTGATAGAAGGAATAACTCTCACCACATGTGGTGTTGAGTTCGAGCATACATTTGCTATATGTGATTTTAGCAAAAATCATGCCTATGAAATGATCTTGGGACAACCCTTTATGCGACAGTTGCAAGTGGTACAGGATTGGGGAACCAATTCCTTGTACCTGCAACACTTAGGTGTTACGACCAAAGTGAATCTCAAAGATTACTCTCATAGAGATGTCCCTCCTATCCAATGGAATCCCCTCCATAGAGCCAAAGATGATACGGAATCCGTGCATTCCATAGGATCAGGATCCTCATGGATGCATGAAGACACCCACTTATGGATGTGCAAAGTAGCAGTAGAAGAAGAGAAGAGAGAAGAAGCCAAAGGGATAGGTGCAAAAGAAACACATAGATCAATTCAAGACCCAGCCTATGCACCTGTAGTCTTTCTTGACAAAGAATTTGAACCCCACGGCTGGGCAAAAATCCTAGCAACAATGGATGTAGCCATCGATTAAGAACAATGGACACCTCACTATGATGAAGATGGCTATGACATTTCAGTCTTCTCCATAGAGCCAATCATGGGAGAGGCAGTGTTAGAAGAGTGTGAACCTAGCCTTGATGCATTTGAGGATGCAAGTGACTCCGATCTAGAGTCAATCATTATGGACCCACCTTTTGCATCAGATGAAGAATAATTCTATGAAGTAGAATTTCAACCCCAGAGGCATGGAGAGCTTACAAATGACGTAAGGCTAGCCACACATGTGACCCCAAGAAAAGAAAGAAGAGAGAAGTCACACCAGAAGAGGAAGAATCTTTGTTTGAGGTCCCGGAAAATTTTAAGAAGTATGAGATAGATGACAGGAGAGTCATGATCAGAATGCCTAAACGAGAGGCGCAATCGGGGGAGGCCTATGATAACAAAGAAACCACCAAGAAAATAGTGGTAGCCGTGGAAGAAGGAGAAGAGAGATGCACGTACATAGGCCATGACCTGACGGAAGGCAAAGAGCACAAATTGATAGCCTTGCTAAGAGAATACAGAGATGTATTCGCTTGGAGTTACAAGGATTTGAAAGGCGTGGACCATGTCATATGCTCACATACTATCCCCATGACCTCAGATGCCAAACCTTCTAAGCAAAAGCCATACACATATAATGATAATTATGCTGCTAAGATCAAAGAGGAGATAGATAGACTGGTTGAAGCTGGATTCATCTATGAAATTGAGCACACTGAGTGGGTATCCCCCATCGTAGTGGTGCCCAAGAAAAATGGAAAGCTGCGTGTATGCATTAACTTAAAGAAAGTCAATGCAGCCACCATTTGAGATAACTATCCGCTTCCTATCACAGAGCATCTCTTAGAAAGAGTAGCAGGCAAGGAAGTGTACAACTTCCTTGATGGATTTTCGGGCTACAATCAAGTAGCCATAGCTCCAGAAGATCAGCATAAGACGGCTTTTGCCACTGAATGGGGCATTTTTTCCTTTAGAGTAATGCCATTTGGGCTTACCAATGCACCAGCTACCTTCCAGAGGCTGATGTGCCATGTATTTAAAGAGTTCCAAAGGAAGAACTTAGAAGTCTATGTTGATGATCTTTGTGCTCATTCCCACATTAGACAAACCCATATTCCTGAACTCAAACAAATCTTTGACAAATGTAGAGAATATCAAGTCTGCCTGAACCCAAAAAAGTGTGTTTTTATGGTCAGGCAAGGCAAGATTCTACGACACATAGTGTCAAAGAATGGCATATCCACTGATGAAGAGAAAGTGAGAGCCATAGCCGAGTTACCTAGGCCAAAGAATGTCAAGGAAGTACAAGCTTTCATGGGGCATTGTGGTTATTACCGACGGTTTATACACATGTATGCCATCATAGCAAAGCCTCTGTATGGACTTTTGACTAACTTTGAGTGGACTAATGAATGTGAGAATTCCTTCAATGAGCTTAAACGGCGATTATGTTCAGCACCAATCTTGACCACACCAGATTGGAATAAGCCTTTCCATGTTCATGTTGATGCATCCAATTATGCTCTTGGGTGTGTACTCGCGCAACCTACCGGTGAAGGTAATATGGATCTTCCAATTGCTTATGCTAGTAGACAATTGAATGTAGCTGAACGAAATTATACCACTACGGAGAGAGAAGGACTAGGCATGGTATATGCAGTTAAAAAGTTTAGACATTATTTGCTTGCAAATAAGTTTAAATTTTTTACTGACCATCAGGCACTGCTATATCTCGTGAACAAGCCATGCAATATAGGAAGATTAGTAAGATGGTTTCTCTTGCTAATGGAATATGATTTTGAGGTTGTGGTAAGGAAAGGGAAGACTCACTTGAGAGCAGATCATCTCTCTAGGCTCACATCTGGAGAAGCCCCACAAGGAGTGTCAGATGACCTTCCTGATGCTTACTTGTTTAATTTGGAAGTGGTGCCACAGTGGGCTAAGCCATTAGTGCCAGTATTGACATACGGGCCTAACCACCCAGTAATAAACACACAGGATAAAGACGTAGTAAAAGCCCAAAAGTATCACATCATGGTAGGAAGTATGTACAAGCACACATATCAAGGGATCTTGGCTTGTTGTGTGGAAGAGGATGAGTACGCTAAATGGTTGCAATTAGCACATGTATGTGCATTAGAGCAACACTACTCAAAGCAACGAACCCTACAGACACTAAAGAGACTCGGAGTGCATTGGCCGACTATGGAAGCTGATGTCCAAAAGTTGTGCAAGGAATGCCCAATCTGCTGCACTAAACCACCTGTGGAACATGCCACTCTTTATCAAGTGTCCATAGTGCCAGATTGGAGTGAGCCACTAGTATCCTTCCTGAGGACGAGAACATTCCCTCCAGACATGACTCTGGCTAGGAAAAGAAGTTTAGAACAAGGAGCCCTGGATTACTCACTCATTGGTAATAATCTATACAAACGTGGTAAAGATGGTTACCTCAGACTATGCGCCCATGAGAGTGAATATCTCAAGATCTTGGAAACGGCTCATCAAGGTGTAGTAGGAGGACATTTTGGACCAGACCGAGTGATTAAAGCGATCCTATTTTCAGGCTTGTGGTGGCCTACTCTTCACATGGATGCACATACCTATGTGAAACGGTGTGGAGGTGATCGCAATCCGGGTGGATCGGGTCCGGTCGTGGCACACACAGGGTGTATGAAGCTAATGAATGTTGGAAGGTTTAAAGATGTGAAGGTGAAATTAATGTTGAGTATGGAGAAGAGAGAGATGTTGAAATAATTATGGGAATGGGAATGTAGGTGTGCAAGTTAGATTGATGACATGAATGATAAGAATGAAAGAGAACCATACACACGAATCAAATTTGGAAGGAAGAATGGTCCATTGGAGGAGCTTCTTAAACACTTCCTAATTCTAATCCATATGTATATACTTCTTTGGATGATATGTATGCATGACGAGAATAGATGGAATCCTTACACATAAATCAGTTTCGAAAGGAAGAATGGTCCAATATTGGAGCTTCTTATACACTTTCAGAAACTAATAAATATGTATGGATTCGTATGGATTATATGCATGCAAGTGAATTATGATGATGGATTTTACTCACAAGCTCAAAGAAACATCCTCACTGGTTCAACGCAATACTGCGGAGCCTTCTCACACATAGAAGAAATAGAAGACATGTAAAAATACTTAAGAGACTGAGAGAGGTGACAAGAGACAAGTGACATGAATTAAAAGAATTTGAATTAAGTTACATGTAAAAGATCGTAGTGGTACGTCATGCTAAGCAGTCTACTGATCAAAGGTGGTTCCGACCCTCAAACCATGACAGTTCAACCGAATGTCACACGTAAGAAGGTGAGTTCCACTCCAGTGACCCTATGTCTGTCTAGGCTCGTAACGTCTAACTAAAGAAGTCTAAGACTCATTAAAATCAGCTCTAACTCACTCACACGCTCCACCGAGGGTGAGTCAAGATAGAGATGCTGGTTTCAAGAGCCTATCCTAGATTGGAATTCTAACTTAAATTTGAAACTAGGTTCTATACTCATACTAGCTCACCTTGGATCCTCACTCGCTCAACCGAGGGTGATCGTCTCAAGGAAACCGTAAGCTAGCATGAGCCCTATGGATGCCTAACAATGATGCTCTAGGAGTTTGGAGGGGGGTTTATATAGTTTTTTGAATGAATTTGGGCCCTTGGATCTAGAGAAATCAACTCTCAACTCTAGGATCACTACTTTTGATTACAACCATTTGATTAATCAAATCAATGGCTTGGAATTGTTCTTTCTATCAAATCTAGTGTAAAGGAGTGAAATTTAGGCGCCCTCATTCTCCACCATTGGATCTGGGGATGATCTGGACTGTCGGATCAGTGCTGACATCAATTCGGATAAGATAAGCCACTATTTTTGGAGAAATGCTGCATTATTGATCTTTGATTGTAAAAGAGGTCTTCTTTTATGGAAAAAATTCGTGGATCCTCCTTCCTTTATGCTTTAGTGCATCTCCACCCTTGAATATGAGCTCATCTTGACCGTACAACATGGTTCAATCATATTTTGACATGTGGCAGACATTCAAGCCTTCAATTTTCTTATTCTAGAAAACTGCGGTGACCTTGAAAACTCGACTTTGTGCTCTTTGACCCTCCAAAAAGTCTTTGATGAAGATGAAACATTGTAGGACTATGTTTCCAAAGATCTCCTTCAGGAATATGCAGAAAAAACTCCCATCTGAATCTAACTTGTACAAGTTTGACTACATTTGGAAGCTTGCAAGGTGGCATTAAGGTGTCTAGGAAGCTCGGATAAATTTGAGAGAGTCATACGTAGCCATGGAAAAGCCTTTACTATGTATCCTCATGAGATTGGTTGTGTAGATCCTAAGCTAGTTGCACCCATGATAATCTTTACTATTCCACATATTCCATGGAATCTTCGTCCTATACCTGTTCCAAAGGCTCACTTACCTAAGCTAATGAAACTACTTAAGGAGAAGATAAACATGAGAATTTTAGAGCCATCTTTTGCACCTTACTCAAACAGATGGTTCACTGTGCCTAAAAAGAATGGGAAACTACGTTTTATTCAAGATCTCCAACCCGTCAATAAAGTCACCATAAGGAATGTAGGAACAGGACCCATTGTAGATGAGTTTACTGAATCATTTTCAGGACATTCTATCTATTCAATGGGTGATTTATATTCTGGATATGACCAATTCCAGTTAGCAATTGATAGTCGTGATATAACCACAATGAAAACTCCTTTAGGCTTAGTGCGAATGTGTACTTTACCTCAAGGAGCGACTAATGTTGTGGCTCATATGATGAGTGCTATGAATATGGTCTTACATGATTTTATCCCTCATATAACTATGCCATTCATTGATGATATTCCAATTAAAGGGAGTGAGGAACGTGTAAAGGACTTTACTTTAGATTCATCTGGATGTCGTAAATTTGTTCTTGACCATATCTCTGATTGTGAAAGAATATTTCAACGATTTGAAGAGGTAGGTCTCACATTTTCCATAGAGAAATCTGTTTTTGGTGTCAACGAGGTGCTTATTGTTGGACATTTATGTGGCCATTATGGTCGAAAGCCATACCCACAAAAAGTTGATGCCATTAGCAAGATTTCTGAAACATGTAACAACGTGAGTGAGGTACGTAGATTTCTTGGTGCTTGTATCTTTTATGTTATTTGGATCCCACACTTTGCTCATGTTGCTGATTGTCTTTATGACTTGTTGAGGAAGAAACGAAAATTTATTTGGACTGACAAACACACTCAAGCTATGCGTAAATTGAAGAAATTATTGCTTGAAGCTCCCATCCTTAAGCGTGTAGACTATTCTGCTAACAAACCTATTATATTGACTGTTGATACTAGTCCTATTGGTATAGGTTGGGTCATAAGTCAAGACGATAGTGAAGGGAATAGATATGCAATTAGGTTTGGTGCCAAAATTCTACATGAAACACTACGAAAATATCCACAGATCAAACGAGAACTATGGGGTATGGTAACAGCTTTGAAAATAGACAAAGAATATTTCATTGGTGCAAATGTCAAAGTTGAGACTGATTGTTTGCCTCTCATTGGAATGATAACCAATTGTTCATCTCCTGATATAGCCATGCTTAGATGGATCTCATATATTAAGTTCATAAATCCTGAGTTAGTTCATATTTCAGGTAAGTCAAACTCAGTTGCTGATATGTTATCGAGAGCTAGATTTGATGATGATCTTGAAAGTGATCTAATAAAGAATGTGAATTTAGTTGACTATGTTCCACATATATATGAGTATGAGAAATTTCATGAGTCTGAGTACGAAGATGAATGGAGAGACATAGGAAAGTATCTCAGTACACTACAACCATTACCTAGCTGGACTACGAATAGATTCCGTAACATTAGGAAACGAGCTTATAACTTTTTCCTATGTAATGGTTATCTTTGGAGACATGCTAAGGGTAAGGTTAAGAATCCACAACGAGTCCTGGGAAAACGAGGTCTTCAATTGCAAGTAATGAAGGAAATGCATGAGACATTATGGGCCGGTCATAAAGGATTTTTTGGAACATATGAAAAAATTAGAAGTACCTATTATTGGCCTAGGATGTATGTTGACATTAGTAGCTATGTTTCTACATGTTCTACTTGTCAACTTCATTCATCAGTCAAACATAGAGATCCGTTGCATCCTACTTATCCACCTTGTATTCACTACAAGTGGGTAGTAGATCTTGTAACTATGCCTAAAGGTATCGACAAAATGCGTTACATTGTACTTGCAAGAGAAGACTTAACTAATCATGTAGAGGGACGTGCACTACGATCTAAGACCACTTACAATGTTTGCAAATTCTTGCTTGAAGATGTCATAAGTCGCTTTGGGTACATAGAGAAAGTAGTTGCCGATCGTGGAGAGTTAAATGCGAGAGAAGCTAAAGAGTTCTTTGAGCGTCACGGTATTCGTTTGTCTCTCACTACTGCATATAACCCAGAGGCCAATGGTAAAATAGAGAGAGGGCATCCACCTATTGTGAAAGCCATATCTAAAGCATGTAATGGTGACATCAAACAATGGCCTAAATTCTTACCTTTTGCACTTTGGGCAGATAGAATGACATGCACACGTACTACTGGATATATGCCTGTTGAACTCATGTACTGTCAAAAACCATTGTTTCCAATTCAGTCTCATATTTCTGCATGGTCAAATTTTCCTTGGTCTGAAAACATGTCTACTGATGATTTTTTGAGTTTGCGTATTAAACAGTTAGAACAAGGTAAATTAAGACTTGATGATGCTGTTGAAAAATTAAGAGAATCTAGAATGAAGAACAAGCATTATTTTGATAAAACTCATCGATTGCGTCCTAAGCCAATTGAAGTAGGAGATTGGGTGCTCATTTATGATAGTACATTTGACTCTCAATATGATGCACGCAAAAAGCTCACTCAACGGTGGTTTGGGCCATACATAGTATCAAAAGTCAACAACAATGGTACGTATGCTCTTTGTGAATTAAATGGTGTTGCACTAAAAACTTTGATTGCAGGTAAAAGGATAAAGTTATTCAAGAAGCGTGATAATGACGAGTACATTTTGGATGAGGACATTGAAGAAGATGACAACAATGAGGCCGATTCATAAATAGGAGTATCCATGTTATAAAAAAAAAAAATCATTAATTTTCAAGTTCATGTTGCTTTGTTTTTTTTCAAGTTTATTCTATTTTTTTCCATGCTTGTTTCATGCATGTTTTTTTTCAATCTTTGCATCACATTGCATATCCACATCACTTGAGTCAAAAAAGGCAAATGATGATTTCTCTACTTGTGTAAAATTGTATCTTAAGTAGTAACTTATCTACTAAGAAATTGATTATAATCTAGGATTGTGGAAAGATAGGGCGTTTGTTTTTCACAGATGCTAGAGTGGCGCTTCCGGAGGAATCGCAGGTTTAGTGGGGGCGAATGTCGTCGATATTTTCTCTCCTCTCTCACTTGTAAAGGCCTACAAAAAAAACATATTTGGTGAAGGTAGCCAGAATTCCCCGAGAAGTCCAGGATGCATCAAGGATGTCAAAGGAAGGTCACATACAAAGTTTCAAAGAAATCAAGAAAGTCCATGGTAGCGGTCAAAGTTGGTCAAAGCTGGTCAAAGTTGGGAAATTAGGGCAAAAATTTCATTGTCACCAAATTAGATGAAAATCCATATACTTGTAAAGATTGTCAAAGGCAGTCTATAGCCCAAATTTCAGCAGAAAATGGATTTGGTAGCACATTGATATGCTATGTTCATTGTAAAAATGTATTTTTTCTAGTTTGACCCTACAAATTCTTGTATAGAAATTTATGTTAGCCATATGGTTTGGCATGTATAAAGACCATATGTGGCTACATATTTGTATAAAGTTTCAAGAATTTGTAGGGTCAAACTAGAAAAAATACATTTTTACAAAATGAACATAGCATATCAATGTGCTACCAAATCCATTTTCTGTTGAAATTTGGGCTATAGACTGCCTTTGACAATCTTTACAAGTATATGGATTTTCATCTAATTTGGTGACAATGAAATTTTTGCCCTAATTTCCCAACTTTGACCAGCTTTGACCAACTTTGACCGCTACCATGGACTTTCTTGATTTCTTTGAAACTTTGTATGTGACCTTCCTTTGACATCCTTGATGCATCCTGGACTTCTCGAGGAATTCTGGCTACCTTCACCAAATATGTTTTTTTTGTAGGCCTTTACAAGTGAGAGAGGAGAGAAAATCTCGACGACAACGGTGTGATGTTTGCCAGAGAACTCAGTGTCCTATACGCAAAGATGAGATGCCACTGAAACCTATGATAGGTGGACGTGCATTCTCTAAGTGGGGAATAGACTTTGTGGGTCCTATTAATCCCCCAGCTAAGGGTTCCCATGCTGAGTATATCATTGTTGCCACGGACTATCTAACCAAGTGGGTAGAGATAAAAGCCACCACAAAGAACGATGCTCAAACAACAGCTAAGTTCTTATTAGAGAATGTGTTCACCAGATACGGGTTACCTATAGAGCTAGTCAGTGATAGAGGCACTCACTTCTTGAATGAAGTTATTGAAAATCTGCTCCAAGAATTCTTGGTAGTACATAAGAAGTCTGCCCCCTATCACCCCCAAGCTAATGGCCAGGCTGAGAGCACAAATAAGATCTTATGCAATGTACTGACGAAATTAGTGAACAATAAACGCTCGGATTGGGACAAACAGCTACACCATGCTGTTTGGGCATACCGAGTCGCCTACAAAACGGTACTCCAAGC
>CM035410.1:127757080-127759580 GCA_020310875.1 Ceratopteris richardii | reverse complement strand
TACACAGAGGAGCAAGATGACTCCCTATTGATCATGAATATGACTTCAAAATCAGGTATCAATGATGATCACTTATTCTATATTGATTCAGGGTGTTCTAACCATGTAGCTGGCAATGTGGCACTACTCTCTGATCTTGAGGAACCCAAGGGCAAACATCAGGTACAAACAGGTGATGATACTAAGCATTCTGTTGTAAAGATTGGTAATGTAAAGACTAGTGATGGTAATCAGAACTTATTGAGCAGGGTACTTTATGTACCAACCATTACCAAGAACCTAATGAGTGTTGGTCAGATTGTGGAGAAAGGTTTACAGGTCAGGTTCAATCAACATGGAGCATATGTGGAGGACCCAAGACATGGATTCAAAAGGATAGCCAAGGGAGAGAAATCAGGTAGATTGTTTACTTTTGAGCTAGAGGACACAAAGAACATTGCTTTATACAATTATAAAGATCAAACACTTTCAGAATTAGAAATATGGCACAAGAGGTTAGGTCATATAGGTGAAAGGACCTTAAAACAAATGTGCAGGGATCAATGTGTGCTTGGGATACCTAATGTATTCAAGCAACACATGATATACAAGTGTGGAGCTTGTCAATTTGGTAAGTCACACAGATTACCCTATTCAAAGAAAGGTTTTATGCATGAAGACTATCTGGAATTGGTGCATACAGATGTTTGGGGACCTAGCAAGGAACCATCCATTTCAGGATCAAGGTACTATGTGTCCTTCATTGATGATTATAGCAGATGGACTGTGTTATACTTTATGAAGCATAAAGATGAAGTGTTTAATTGTTTCAAAAGATATCTTGCACTAGTTGAAAATCAAACAGGTAGAAACTTGAAAAGACTAAGGTCAGATGGGGGAGGTGAATACTTCTCCAATGAATTTGAAGACTTCTTGCAGGAAAGAGGCATCAAGAGGGAGATAACTACAAGGTACTCACCTGAACAAAATGGGGTAGCTGAAAGAAGGACTAGACTCATTGTAGAAACAGCTAGGTCTATGCTTAATGAAAAGAAGTTGCCAAATTATGTTTGGGCAGAGAGTGTATCTACTGCCACCTATCTCATTAACAGGTTGCCATCAAAGACACTTGATGGAATG
The DNA here is from genome assembly GCA_020310875.1 of Ceratopteris richardii. NCBI lineage: Eukaryota > Viridiplantae > Streptophyta > Polypodiopsida > Polypodiales > Pteridaceae > Ceratopteris > Ceratopteris richardii. The sequence continues at coordinate 127,758,461 of CM035410.1, read as the reverse complement.
ACACCATATGAAGCTTGGCATGGTAAGAGACCATCATTGGATCATTGCAAAATCTTTGGTTGTATTGCATATGTGCATATTCCCTCACAGGTAAGGGGAAAGCTAGACCCTAAAGCTGAAAAATGTATCTTCATTGGTTATGACTTGAACCAGAAAGGGTACAGATTCTACAACCCCTCAAACAAAGGTTTCAAGGTAAGCAGAGATGTCATCTTTGATGAGAATGACTCATGGTATGAAAATGAATGCAGGAAGGTTAGTCACCTTATGACATGGAAGAAGACTTCCCAAAGCTCACCAAGGAGGAACCAATCCAGAAAGAAGACTCAAGTTCAGATGATGATGACACAATTAACCTTGAGGAATTCAAGGCATGGAAGTCCAAAGGAAAGATGAAAATGAAGAAGCTAGAGGATATACCAGAATCCTCAACTCAAGCAATGAGGAGATCTCAGAGAGAAAGTAAGAAGCCTATCAGATATGGGTATGACACTTCTCTTGTAACTAAGCATTATGTATATCTTGCAAAGGATTTGTTGAATGAAGAACCAGGTTCATATGAGGAGGCAATCACAAAAACAGAATGGAAAGAAGCTATGGATGAAGAAATAGAGGCTCTCAAGGAGAGTGACACATGGGACTTGGTACCCAAGAAGGATTCTATGAAGGTGATAGGATCCAGATGGATCTACAAACTAAAGGGGAACTCTGATGGTACAATCAACAGGTACAAAGCTAGGTTGGTAGCCAAGGGTTTTGCACAAACCCAAGGCATTGATTATGAGGAGACATTCTCTCCTGTGGCTAAGATGCCAACAATCAGAATTTTGGTGAGTGTAGCTGCATCCAAGAATTGGAACATGTACCAATTAGATGTCAAGAATGCTTTCTTGAATGGATGGATATCTGAAGAAGTCTACATGTCACAACCACCTGGCTATGAAGATCCCAAGAAGGTAAATTATGTTTGTAAATTGAAGAAGGCTCTATATGGATTGAAGCAGGCACCTAGAGCATGGAATTACAGGTTGACAACATATCTCCAAGACCAAGGATTTGTGATGAGTAAAGCAAACACTTCTCTCTTCATAAAAAGGAATAGTACAGAGGTAATATACTTGTGTGTTTATGTTGATGACATCATCATTACAGGTAATGATGTCAGTGGGATTAGACACATCAAAGGACAGATGATGAAGGAATTCAAGATCAATGATCTTGGATTATTAAAATACTTCTTAGGTCTTGAATTGATTTATACAAATTCAGGTATTTTCATCACTCAGAAGAAGTATATTCAAGACATGTTGAAGAAGTTTAATTTGCAGGAAGCTAAAGTCTCAAGTACTCCTATGGAAGTCAACCTAAAGCTTAGTGCTCA
>CM035410.1:127714580-127734580 GCA_020310875.1 Ceratopteris richardii | reverse complement strand
TTATATATGTTCTTTGATAAAACATATAGTGGCTTGGTCAGTCACGGACTGTAAGTTTGACTCCATTTGTATGACCTAAGAAGTCTGTCTTCGTGCTCCATGTGTACTATGTTTTCTGCGTATTCTGGAGCCTATGTGCAGAGTACTATGTGCGGCCTTAGGATCTCGGTTTGCTAATCTGAGCGTATCGTCGTGGAGCTCGAGAAGGAGAGCGATTGTGGTGCATCGCCATCGAAATACCTCACTGGTATCAGAGCGTTTGAGGCAAAAGCTTTGTTCCTTTTGTGGGAGCGAATAGAGCATCCCCCCAAGGTGTTGTCCAAGGCTTACGACTAAGGCGGCGACCAAGGCATAGACCTTGGCATACCTTGTCATCTGTGTCACCGAAGTCACCATTGGCTGCATGCGAGGGAGGACCTCAACGATCAAGGAATATCATGTGAATAAATTGATGATATTATCCAGAATGACCCATAAAGGCTTGTACTTCCTTTACATTCTTAGGCCTCCGCAAATCGAGAATAAATTTGATCTTATCTTCATCAGTAGAGATACCATTCTTGGACACTATATGTCCCAATATCTTTTCCTGTCTCACCATACACACATTCTTTTAGATTCATACATACTCTATATTGCCTACATTTGTTGAATATTTCTGTCAATTCAGGTATGTAGGCTGCATGTTGAGAAGAGTATGTACATAAATAATCTACATAGACTTCCATATTTTTCTTGAGGAATTATTGAACACATGACACATTAGTCTTTGGAAAGTTGTTGGGGTTTTACACTTCCTTGCCTACTACTCTTTCCCAAAGATGTTCTATAATGGGTAGTGGATAGCTATCTCGAATATTGGCAACATTAACCTTTTTGAGATTAATACAGACCCTACGTTTTCCATTTTTTTTGGTACAAATACCAAAGGAGAAACCCATTCGGTGTGTTTGATCTCCTACATAAATCCAATTGCCAACAATTTTTCTATCTCTTCTTTAAGTTTGGTAGAATATACATCATTGTAATTGTAAGGTCTTTTTTTAGATGGTTTTGTGTTAGGAGTCATAGGAATTCTATGAGAACATATTGAGGGATCTACACCTTTCAGGTCTTTGTAGGTCCAAACAATGCATCCCTATATTCTTGAATTAATGCTATGAGTTCTTGTTCCACTTCTATGGACACATCCTTGCCTATGCAGGTGCATCTCTCTTCATTCCCCTCTAGGGTTACTATTACTTTCTTTGTTTGTTTTTTGCTATCATATGCTATGCCATCTTGTGCCTCTCTCTTAGGCATTTGAACAGCTATTTTTCTTTCTTCCACTTTGTATCTCTTAAAATTCTCTAGTACTACAAATTGCTCATGGTTTAAATTATCTTCCTCTATTTCATCTCTCTCCCTTTTAGGGTTTCTTGATATTCTTCTATGGAAAATATTTTTTATTTTCCATGGCATCTTCCCATTCTACTTCTTTTAGGTATTGTTCTTTCGATTCAAACTCAGGTTCCATTTATATGCTTCCGTATTCTTCTTTCCACTCCTTTCTATTAATTCTCCTTCTTCAAGCTCTTGTACATGGACATGTCCAAGCTGAAGTTGTATCCTTCTTCATCCACACTCTCATTCATGGTCAACACTTTTTCGTTTACACATAGATCTAGTGTTGCTAGAATTTCCATCCATCTCTCTGGTCCAAATGCTTTGTTTGGAAATTTTTGTGGCATCTAGGTTGGGTCTTCTATAGGTCTATGTCTCTTGTGTCCTGTTTGCTAATATAGTAATATTTCCTCCTCTCATTTAGCTATCTTGCAAATCCATAGTTTAGTGGCATCATTCATCCATCATTGGTCACTAGATTCACTATGGATTGACACATCCTCCTCCTCTTTATATATAGGGTTCCATTGAAGGAGTGGAACTTCTCTATATGGAAAATTGTGGAGATTTATTTTAGTAGTTATGCCTTGGTGTTGGAGATACAAAGCATCTCATCCCCAATCTTCAAGTACCTTTAGCTATTGCATGAATGGTCTACCTAGGATCATCTCATAATTGCTCACCTTTCCAAATTGACATCTAGCTAAAGAATGTTCAAATTCTACTCCACAAGTCATTAGAATTACATTTTCAGGGAGTCCTAAAGGTCGTTCTACATGATGATCTGCTATTTGTAGCTTAATTCTAGTTGGTCATAGAGCTAGTTTTCCCCATTTTTCACAAATTTCCAAGGTTGCTATCCCTACTCCAACTCCTATCTCTAAAATGTATTCAGTCATATATCCTCAAAATGTAATACAAAGGGACATATTTCCTTCATATCCCTCACTAAGATCTCCAACTTTGTCTATTGGTATCTTGATTGTTGCTGCTTTCTCTAGCTTTTCTCCCTTGACAGATATATTTTGTTCATCCACATTTAGTTGATTAGCTAGTCTCTTGCATAGATTTTTCTTGACTTGCAAAATGTCTTCTAGGGTTATTGAACATTGAACCTTAGTTCCCTTTAACTCTTGCAATGTGGTTGATGCTTCCTCTGAGAATCTCCTTTTCTTGCTTCTTATTATTGGGGCATGAAAAAATTTGGATTTTTGTTCATATTCACTTGTATAATTGGGGAGTGTAGTTAGACTAATTGCTTCATCCCTATCATGATCCGGAATGGATATCTCTTCATAGCCTTGTTCTTGCTCCATCCTCAGTAGGTTCCTAGAAGCATCTAGTTATTCAAAGGGAGGGACATCCTCCTTAGTTTTCTCCCATCTCTCTTATTGCACTTTGGCCCATAGATCATGTGGCCAATTTGCTTCAACTTCCAAGATTATTGAGTCTCTTTCAATGGTCTCAAAAACTAATTCTTCTCAATCTCCTTAGTTTGTTTTGGAGTCTTTTGTTGTGAATTATGATTTTCTAAACATCCTTAGAATGTTTCTTTTGGGATTCTCATTTCAAGGAGGCTTGGTATTGGTTGTTCTAGCATGTTCTAAGAAATTTTAATTGATTTTTTACATATTTCCAATATTTCCTTCTCAAGGTCTCCTCTTGGGTGACTTTTATGTTATTTCTCTAGACCAGGTCCTGTCCCGATTCTGGACTGATAAGCTTTTAACCCCGTTTTAAGTCTTCAAGCATAGGATCAACTAGACTTGATCCTTCCTTCATTTGGTTTTCCTTCACCACATTCGTGTCCTGCTTGGCTGGACAATTTGGCTTAGGTTTGGGTATTTTACCATTTTTTCCTTCTCTTTAGCCAACTTTTTAATCCATTTGTTTTTAATCTTTTCTCTTCTTTATTTACATCTTTGAGTTTTTTTCCTTTTTGAGGTTTCATAATACTCTTCTGAATCTTCTACCACTTGAGATGAAGATTCTATCTTATTTTCCTTTTTAGGACTATCAAGCCTTTGATTTTCCGTGTTTTCTTTTGCTTTCGCTCTGGTGATGGGGACTCTACTACCTCAATTACATTGATTTGATGTGGATGATGCTTTGGATGGTTTTTGGGGAAGTCTTTGAACAAGTGTTCTTTTCCACAGTCACTACAATACCCTTCCTAGACTCCCAGGGGTGGTGGGTGTTAAGGCATTGTACAATCCCTAATAAAATGGGCTCATCCACATTTATAGCATGGTCCTCTAGGGGCAGGTGGCCTTGCTATAGGTCTTCTAAGAGCTTGAGCTCTAGGAGCTGCATACATGAGGTTGGTGTATTGAGATCGATAAATGTTTCCATAACTCTCATGTTCATAGTACTATTGTTCATAAGAAGACTTGAAAAGCATTGTAATTGCTCTAGAGGATTCCTCTAGATGCATGATCCCTAAAGAATGTAATATTACCCTTGTACAATAGTAGGAACTTAGTGATTTATAGAGAAAGTACCGGTCTCTTATGTGAAAGGACCAAAACTCGGGCACATGTATATAAGTCACTTGTGACTCTTTTGTAAAGATTTTTTGGCCATTTTGAAGAGTTAGATTGGAGAATTTTCGAATTTGCTTCTTCTTGATTGTGTATCTTCTTCTTCATGAGCTTGTGTGTGTGCTTAAGGTGTGAAACATGTGCTTAGCGGTGTTGTCTACCCCTTCCCCATCTCTTTTCGCTATTGTGGTGTGAATGTGGAGTTTTGCAAGTGTAGAAGTGAGAGTACATGTTTCCCACACTCTATTTTTTGGCTATATCTTGAGCCAAAAACCATAAGTGGAAAACCAAATATTTTTCAAATCATAAGTTAAAAACCAAATATTTTTCACTTTTTTCTTGAGTCTTAGGCTCAGCAAGAGACTAAAAAACAAAAAATTCACTAGATTCCATTTCATTTGTTTTTTGCAAGTATCGTAGGGTGCTTTAGATGACTAGTATCAAAGATCATGTATCATCAATAACTCGGAGTTTGGAAAGATTCTAGTACCAAAAGTTTGAGGAGATTTCCTTTGAGATGAGCTCTACACCATAAGCAAATCAAGTTTTGTGATTGATCACTCATACGGGGTAACAGAGCACCCACAAAATATTGTGAGGGACAAATGGGGAGAAAGCAAAAGAGTTTTCTAGCTATAGACACATAGCGGTGACAAGGAGAGGACAAGGAACTTATAAATACTTTTAAATTTCTTCTTCAAAAAAGTCCAATTATTGTGACCGATCAAGTTTGGTATCATGATACCAAATTCTCGTGCGTTGCAAAACTTGATAGGTATCATGTATTTTTGATACCTTACTCCTAGGTGTATCATGATATGCAAGTATCATGTATCGCTTGGTTGTGTATCACCTAGTTCAAGTAACGTGTATCATGTACTATCAAATATCATGTATCACCCCAAGGAAGTATCCTATATCATGCATCTTGGTATTGTGTATGACACATAATGAGTATTATGAATCATGAATTGGGTTGTATCGTGTGTTGTGTATCATTGGTTACATGTATCGTGTATCACCAATACTTTTTCAAGTATCGTGTATCGTGACATCTTGTATTGTGAGGAATTCTTAGAATCGTGTATCGTGCTATACCTTGTATAATCTATCATGGCATATTAAATATCATGTATCATGAAGAATTTTTGATGTTGTGTATCGTTTGGACCCTAAGTATCGTGCAGCATCTAGACCCTAAGAATCATGTATCATATAAAATAGAAACAATTTAGGAAGGAGTTTGAAGTGGAAATTTTTTGGAATTTTGGAAACAAACATTGAACAAAACCCTTCTAAAACTTGATAGATTCCATAAGGAAATAGCGAGACCCTCGACTGTGAACAGATTTCCTAGGGAGTCAAAAAAGTATACTATCCTCAGCATAGAGTGTAACCCAAAAGAGTGTTTACTGCATCTACTCAGACACATCTAGTGACTGTATAAGAGATTCAATCATGGCCTCCAAAGATATGCATATCTATGTGCCTCTATCTGAGCTCATGCCAGTTATAGAAGGTGAGTATGAGAATTTCTTATACTTGTCTCTATGAACGTGATTGGAGTCCTTATCTACCTAGATGGCCTCAAAAGGTCAATGGCTAGGCTTAGGAACTCTACCAATTTTGAGGTTGTGCAAAGACCTACTGTGAAATTTGGAGGTATTTACATGGACAAGTTGGGACAAATATACTTAGTGATAGAACATCTAGATCTAATCAATGAAAAGGGAGACTTAAAAGAGCCTATTCATCCAACTAGTATTAATAACACAGAAACAATAACAACTCCAAGAGGAAGATCAATTGTTACAAACATGTGGAGAGGAGACAAAATCCCCCAAGATGACGCCTTAACATATTATTACCTAATAGTTGGAATGGCTAGGCTATTACAAGCCACTTCACTCTTAAGGGGAGAAGGCACCAATCTTGCCACCACTTATGAATTGCGTGATCTTGAAGACTCTTCCAAAGTCATGTATCTAGATCAGAACAAGAAAAGGTATTGGGAAGTCACTGATCTGGAGAGATCTAGACTACATTAATTGGGACAGCCCGTATTCCCACCCAAGCATTAGGGAATCACTTCGCAAAACCCTAAAGGGTAGCAACAAATTCAAGAGAACCTTTTCATAGGTCAAACTAGTTAGCAAAGTATCCCAATCATACCACATGTCCACTTTAGTATATCAAACATGAGAACCATAGCAAGTAACCATTTCGGGAGCGAGACAATGAATAGAACACCCTTTCCTTTATGACCCCTTGAAGGCAGAGGACAAGGTGTGCATCCTACGATTGGAGTTATGCCTAGATCCCCTAATGTAGGCAAAAAGTTAAGACCTGTATGGGTAGCAAAGTGCATAAGGAACCACTATGATCATTCAAAAGATCCTTACAATCACTTGGAAAAATTTAACCAAGTGCTACGTGTTGAGCTGGTAGAGGAATTTTTTGTTCAGTATGAATCTTTTGGTCTCACACTTACCACGACTGCTTTGACTTGCGTATAGCCCTTGGATCCCAACTGCTTTATGAATATAGAATAATTCTTCAAGGAGTTTATTGGTGAATTCACCAAGAGGGGCATCAACATAATTCGTCTTCCCTGATCCATAGTTTCAAATAGGCTCCTAATGAATCTGTGAGGTTAACATTCAAATAGATGCCCTATGATAGAGAGACCTACTAGCAAAAAATTATATCTTTGTTTTTGGATGGTCTAGTCAAAGGGAACTTGAGAACTTTAGTGTATGGATTGAAGATGTTGAGTGAATGTCTAAAGGAATGCATAGATTTGGATGATAATCTAGCAGACAATTAAAGATTCCACAGACCCCTACCAAATCTGAGGATGCATCTAGTAATGCAATTTCACAAACCAGCCAGGTAGAAGAATTAGCAGACTTAGTGTCACAAAAGCTAGTTGTCCAAGGGCAAAAGAATTATCGAAACCCACCCATGAGGATGCCCTTACTAAGAAGGTGTGTGCACCATGGAGGTGGCCATCCATCTCATGCTTGTGCAAGAGGAGGACATGTGCCCCCACATTCATATCAATCTAATAGGAAAAATGCACAAGGACCTAGTCTATACTATCATATTCAACAACGATATACCAATCATACAACAAAAAGTCACCCATATAACAGACAATCTAGGCTAGTTCCAATTTTACAAGGGATTATAGGAAAAGAAAGCCATCATTGAAAATTTTGGGGGCTTGCTCTTCTTCTCTTCTTTTTTTTTCTTTTTACCCCCTCTTATCTTCAGTCCTCTTAGCCCTTTGTAATGCTCTCCCCCTCTTAGTCTCTGTCGTCCCTTGATAGGCTTTTGTGGGTTTCCCTCACACATAGTTAGAGGGTTTTTGTGATGCACAACTAGTGTTTGAGATGGACCAATTGTCTAACCTCTTTCCCACTTCTTCTTTTGCCACTTGATGTTGTAATTTCCCTATGTATATTCCTTTTAACTACACACTACCAATGGTAGAGGAAACCTTCAAGACTCAGAGGCTATTTATTACCTTCTCCAAGCCTCAGTATAATGCTTCCATTTTGCGCTTCATATTCTTTACATTCATACACTAGGGTTCCTACATTATTATTGCTTTGCCATGCACACATCCAGTGGTAATTGTTGTGAGGCAAGGCTATCTGTCACCCTTTACCTCTTTCTAACTTTTAGTCTTCAAGGTGGTACTTTGAAGGTCCTGTTTGTAGTTTTTTCTTTGTGGATTACTTTTGTGTTACTGCTTGCATGATGCACATCCATTGGAGAAGGCTTTGCAATAACCCTTATTGGAATGGTAGGCACCTCAGTTTGTGTTTTTATTTCTAGTTGAGCTTCTTCTTTGGGGTGGACCTTAGGCTTGACACCTCCAAAAGCTTACTTCATGAACATGTAGCTTTGTCGTGTCATTGATTTGAATCATATATGTGTTTACAGGTCGATTAGTCCTTATGGCTTCTTCTTCAACCGCACTCTCTGTCATTTCTTTTGTCTCACTGGCCTCTTCTTGTTCATCCACCATCTATTCCAATTCATCCCATCAATCATCATCGTTAATGTTCCTATTTAGATTAGCATTTATTGTTGATTGATCATCTTTCACGTTCAATCTAGAATATGAACTGGAGTTTTCTAGACCTAATTCTTTATAATGATCCATCTTCAATAACCTTTTCCCTAGTTGTTTCTTCCCTTTGGCTTTGATCATTTGTATGTATTGATTTCCTTGAATAGTAAGGTTGATTTGTCTTTCCATGTATGTGTGAGTTGTGTGAAGAGAGATGGTGGATGCAATCCAAAGATGAGTAGGTGCTGCTACAACCAGCTTCACACCAGCCAACTGAGACTTCAGAGTTGATTAGTAGACCCTTTGAGCTTCCTAAATCCACCAAAATATCAACCAAGTACTTTGGAACATGTATTCCAAAAGTTTAAGTCAAGACAGACTAGTTGCGAAATGACTAGCTCCCAAAACTTGCTATTTTTGGACATACACCTGCTGGAAAAAATGAATAGTGCTCTCAACCTGGAAGGAATTAGAAAAATTCCTTTTGGGCATAGCAAATAGACTTAGCAAGCTTTTCAATCCAAGTTAAAACACTTCAAATGATGGACTGAGCACTGAGAACAAGTTTCAACAATTTCTGGAACCTCCCCACAATTCTCGGGGCTCTACAGAGATAGACCAGTAAGCAGTAAAATGCAGATATCTCCAAAAGTATTAATCCAATGACCATGAAAATTTATATGCACAAAGTAGACAGTACAAGCTATCCAAGGAAAGTTACATCACTGAAAAAGGTTCAGTAGAACTCGCGATATGACCTTCTGAAGTTACTGCTCTGAGTGAGTATAGCAGAGAACAAAACAGAGAAGTAGATGATGATAAATGTATAGATTCACATATAGTTACAACCACATTGGCAATGAATCTTTGCACAATGGGAGTAGAATGATAGAGCTATGGAGTAAGCTCTTCAATCTCTACAAAATGACATCAAGTGGTCACGTACAAGGCTTGCTAATCGCCTCTTCCTTCTTGCTTCTTTTATAGCTATTCTTGGAGGGAGTTTTGAATTCGAATTCGAATGGCTCCACCTAAAGGTGATCCCCAAAGTTAGGAGAGATTCCCTCAGCTCGAAAATTCATGATTTTGGTAGTTGGAGCCACAAAATTGCTTTTACAGCATGCATGAGGTAAGCCATCCTTTTCCTTTTTTCTTTTTCCAAATACAAGAGATAAAATGTACTCTTTTACAAGAGGTGTTCACATGGCTACTCATGTGACTTACAAATAAGGATAATTTCAAATATATCAAGCATGTAGGCTTGGGTAAAATGCACCAACAGCTCCCCCTCAAGCCTAACATGCTTGGCCTTCAAATAAGTCTTCAATTGTCCTTGATTTCCTGCAAGCCAATCATCAACTTGAATCTACTTAATTTTGTACCATCAAGAGCTTTAGTCAACATGTCGGCATATTGCATATTTGTAGAGACATAGGATAGTTGAATATCCTTGCTCATTAGCTTCTCCCTTACGTAATGGTAGTGGACTTCAATATGCTTGGTTCTAGCATGGTATACTGGATTAGCTGCTAGATGTAGTGAGCTTGTGTTGTCACCAAAAATATGAGGTGTTGAAGAATGAAGTCCAAGATCTGTGTACAAAGACTTTAACCACATGATTTCTTGAGTTGCATTAGCCAAACCTCTATAATCAGCTTCGGTAGAAGATAATGCCATGGTTGGTTGCTTCTTCGATGACCAAGAAATGATTTTTGAACCTGCAAATGATATATACCCTGATGTGCTTCTTCTATCATCTTTAGATCTGGCCCAATCTGCATCTGAGTAGACCTTTAGCTCAATATCTGAAGTAAATGAATAAAGCAAACCTTCATTCATGGTCCCCTTTAGGTACTTGAGGACTCGCTTGGCCGCTTCCATATGTGGTCTTCTCGGCTTATGCATAAACTAACTCAATATGCTAACACTATAGCATATATCCACCCTTGTGAGTGTTGCATAGTTCAAACTTCCAACCAAGCTTTGATAGCTTGTGATGTCTTCAATTGGATCTCCTTCATAAGCACTAAGCTTATGATTTTGCTCCATAGGTGTACCTGCACACTTGGTATTTTCCATCTTGAACTTGACGAGCATGTCATGGACATACTTCCTTTGTGTGATGTATATACCTGAATCTGTGTAGATCAACTCCAATCCAAGAAAATAAGTGAGTGTTCCGAGGTCACTTATTTTGAACTCCTCCTTCATTTGACTCTTTACCTGTTTGATTCCTTCAAGATCATTGCCTGTGATAATAATATCATCAACATACACACATAAATAGATCACTTCAGATCCATTCCTCTTTATGAAAAAAGAGGTATCCGCCTTGCTAGCTTTGAATCCTTGGTCCTGCAAATAAGTCACCAATCTGAAATTCCAAGCTCTTGGAGCTTGCTTCAATCCATACAAAGCTTTCTTTAGTTTGCATGCATAGTTAGGATGATGTGCATCCTCATATCCAGGAGGTTGTGCCATATACACTTCCTCAGAAATCCATCCATTCAAGAAAGCATTCTTTACATCAAGTTGATAAAGATTCCAATTTCTAGATGCAGCAAGACTTATGAGAACCCTAATTGTAGGCATTTTTGCAATAGGAGAGAAAGTCTCCTCATAATCAATACCATGGGTTTGAGAAAACCCTTTAGCAACTAACCTTGCTTTGTGTCTATTTATACTTCCATCTGGATTCCTCTTGATTTTGTATATCCATCGAGATCTGATTATCTTCATAGATGGCTTGTTAGGTACAAGCTCCCAGGTGTCATTCTCCTCCAAGGCTTCCATTTCTTCATCCATTGCATCTCTCCAAGCTTTCTTGCTTTGTGCTTCTTCAAATGTTGTAGGTTCTTCATTGGTTGAATCCTTTGCAATGTAGATTGAGTGCTTCATGACCAAAGAAGTATCATAACCAAACCTCTCTGGTTTCTTCTTCTCCCTTGAAGACCTTCTAAGTGGTTGATGTGAGCTCTCGGGTCCATATGTAGCATCCTGCATCTTTGCTTTACCTTTGTTCTTCCATAGCTTTAGTCTTTCCAAGTCTTCTAGGTCAATCTCCGAATCACTTTCTTCAAGCTGCTTTGGTTCCTTTGGTTGAAGTGATGGAAAATCTTCATCCAAGTCATATGGCAGCTTCACTTTCCTGTCATCATCAAACCATGATTTGTTTTCATCAAAAATTACATCTCTACTCACAGAAAATCCTTTATTGGTTGGATTGTACAATCTATATCCTTTTTGGTTTTGGTCATAACCAATAAATACGCACTTCTCTGCCTTGGGATCCAATTTCCCTCTTACTTGAGAAGGAATGTGAGCATAGGCTAAGCATCCAAAGATTTTGCAATGCTCTAGACTAGGTCTTCTTCCATTCCACACTTCATATGGAGTGGTTCCATCTAGTGACTTAGATGGAAGTCTATTTATGAGATATGTGGCTGTCGACACAGCCTCTGCCCATAGGTAGTTCGGCAATCCCTTTTCGTTGAGCATGGACCTTGCAGCTTCGACAATAGCTCTGTTCCTCCTCTCTGCTACACCATTGAGTTCGGGTGTATATCTTGTAGTGACTTCCCTTTTAATGCCTCTTTCATGCACGAAGGCATCAAATTCAGAAGAGAAGTATTCTCCTCCACCATCTGATCTGAGTCTTTTCAAAGTCCTACCTGTTTGGTTTTCAACAAGAGCAATATACTTCTTAAAGCAATTAAACACTTCATCCTTGTGCTTCATGAAAAACAAAATGGTCCACCTGCTACAATCGTCTATGAAAGACACATAATATCTTGAGCCTGATATAGATGGCTCCTTACTTGGACCCCACACATCTGTGTGCACTAGATCCAAAGGATTTTGATACATATATCCTTTCTTATTGAAATGTTGTCTATGAGCCTTGCCGAGTTGACAAGCTTCACACTTATAAATCATGTGTTGCCTTGTGATATTAGGCAAACCAAGTACACTTTGGTCCCTGCAAATCTGTTTGAGTGTCCTCTCACCAATGTGAGCAAGCCTTTTGTGCCATATCTCCAACTCTGTTAGAGTTTGAGATCCATAGCTAAACAAAGCTATGTTCTTTGTATCTTCCACTTCAAAAGTGACAAGCCTTCCTGTCTTTTCTCCTTTGGCAATCGAAAGCCGTGCCTTGGGTCTTCAACATATGCTCCAAATCGGTTGAATCTAACCTGCAATCCTTTTTCAACAATCTGTCCAACACTTATTAAATTTTTGGTAATTGTAGGGACATACAAGACTTTGCTTAAGAGGTTCATATTCCCATCTGATGTCTTCACATTACCTATCTTCTCCACTGAGTGCTTTGTATCATCTCTTGTCTGCACTTCATGCTTGTTATGAGGATCTTCCAAATCAGAAAGTAAAGCCACATTTCCTGCTACATGGTTCGAGCATCTCGAATCAATGTAAAATATGTGACCATCATCCTTACCCTTCTTCGCTGATAGATTCATAATCAATAATGAATCTTCTTGACTTTGGTCCTCTGCATAGTTATTGTAATCTCTTCTTCCTCTATGGCCACTTTGATAGTTGTTGTTGTTGTTGTAATTGTTGTTGTAGTAGTTGTTGTTGCTGTAGCCTCCATTGTATCTACCTCTATTTGATCCATAGCCACCTCTATTGAATCCTCTTCCTCTTGAGTTCCTCGGGTTCCTGAAACATTCTTCAGTAGTATGGTTAGATAAGCCACATATGTTGCAAGGTTGAGATGATTGGAATCTCCCCCTGCCTTGCTTTCCACTTCTGCCTCTTCCTCTGGCTCTTCCTCTACCTGCAAAGTTTGCTTGGAAAGAGCTACCTTCATCTTCATTCTTCCTATTCTTTGACTTGTCCTTGACCTTAGCTTTATCAGAATATAAGGCAGAAGTTTGATTACCTCTTGAGGACTCACCACCTTTGCTAATCTTTGCTTCATGAGTGAAGAGTTGGCCCATGAGTGTGTTGAGGTCGGGTACATGCATATCCATGTATAAATCCATGGCTGTTGTGAATGACTCCCACTTGTCGTCTGCTTTGATTCCATTCATGATTTGTCTTATGATTTGCTCCTCTTCAATTACCTCTCCAATGCTTCCAAGTTGGTCGGAAATCTCCTTCATCTTTGTGACATAATCGGTCACATTTTGCTTCGGGCTTTTCTTCATTGTTGTGAACTCCATCCACAATTGGTTCTTCCTTGCTCGAGTGTTGGAAGAGAAGAACGAAGCAAGTGCATTCCAGGTTTCTATTGATGTCTTGCATCCCTTGACATGAGGTAAAAGAAAATCAGAGATTGAGTTTAGAATATAGGACCTTGCAAGTGCATCCTTTGAACACCAATTCGAAATTCCTTCCACTTCTTCATGTGATGGTTGCCCTTTGTTCCTCATGGTTGGCATTGCTTCATCTCCGGATATGAATCCATATAGATTCCTCCCTTGAAGGTAAGCCTCCATCCTTAGATACCATGCCGGATAGTTGTTTCGATCCGATTTGTCAATTGTTGATGGAAATCCATCTCCCATGTTGCTTGACTATGCTCTGATACCACTGTGAAGAGAGATGGTGGATGCAATCCAAAGATGAGTAGGTGCTGCTACAACCAGCTTCACACCATCCAACTGAGACTTTAGAGTTGATTAGTAGACCCTTTGAGCTTCCTAAATCCACCAAAATATCATCCAAGTACTTTGGAACATGTATTCCAAAAGTTTAAGTCAAGACAGACTAGTTGCGAAATGACTAGCTCCCAAAACTTGCTATTTTTGGACATACACCTGCTGGAAAAAATGAACAGTCAACCTGGAAGGAATTAGAAAAATTCCTTTTGGGCATAGCAAATAGACTTAGTAAGCTTTCCAATACAAGTTAAAACACTTCAAATGATGGACTGAGCACTGAGAACAAGTTTCAACAATTTCTGGAACCTCCCCACAATTCTCGGGGCTCTGCAGAGATAGACCAGTAAGCAGTAAAATGCAGATATCTCCAAAAGTATTAATCCAATGACCATGAAAATTTATATGCACAAAGTAGACAGTACAAGTTATCCAAGGCAAGTTAAATCACTGAAGAAGGTTCAGTAGAACTCGCGATATGACCTTCTGAAGTTACTGCTCTGAGTGAGTATAGCAGAGAACAAAACAGAGAAGTAGATGATGATAAATGTATAGATTCACATATGATTACAACCACATTGGCAATGAATCTTTGCACAATGGGAGTAGAATGATAGAGCTATGGATTAAGCTCTTCAATCTCTACAAAATGACATCAAGTGGTCACGTACAAGGCTTGCTAATCGCCTCTTCATTCTTGCTTCTTTTATAGCTATTCTTGGAGGGAGTTTTGAATTCGAATTCGAATGGCTCCACCTAAAAGTGATCCCCAAAGGTAGGAGAGATTCCCTCAGCTCAAAAATTCGTGATTTTGGTAGTTGGAGCCACAAAATTGTTTTGACATCATGCATGAGGTAAGCCATCCTTTTCCTTTTTTCTTTTTCCAAATACAAGAGATAAAATGTACTCTTTTACAAGAGGTGTTCACATGGCTACTCATGTGACTTACAAATAAGGATATATCAAATATATCAAGCATGTAGGCTTGGGTAAAATGCACCAACAAGTTGTGTGTAGGGCTTCTTCCAACTTGACTTGTGTGATGGGAGGTGGTCCAGCTAGAGTGGACTTCAAAACCATATGAATTCTCTTTGGAGATTGAGTGATCGATGCTTCTTCAAAGTCCATCCTTCTTTTGTAACCTCTCATTGCTAGTTTAGTGCTTGTGATTGCCTCATCTGCTATCACTATTCCATATTTCTTCTTTGGTACAATGGTTGATTTGATGTTCTTTGCCTTAAAGCTAGACTTGTTGGAGATAGACGTCTGCGGAAGCACGCGAACAGCACAAGGAAGAAGAAGAAGCTTGGAGCACAACACACAAGACTGAATGTATTACTAGAGAATGTACAAAGATAAGTAGCCCATTAGGGCAATAGGCGTATATACAAGCCGAGGGAAAAAAACCTCCTAAAGAGGGAAAAAAGTGCCCCGGCGGTCCTAGAGTGTTCACACACATCACTACCTAAATATATCAACAAATCCCCCCTGGGAGTGATGCGGTGAACAAGGAGCTGGCACTCATGTATAAGGAAGTGCCGAGCTATGTGGAAATCACTCCACAAAAGGAAGTAAGCCCAAAGCTTTGCGGAAAGCTTCAAACTTCTCCCTAGGCAGAGCCTTCGTGAAAAGGTCTGCAATGTTCTCCTGCGTGGGCACATATGCCAAGCTGATCTCCACAGCAGAGAACATCTCCCTGACATAGTGATAATGCACCTCAATGTGCTTAGTGCGAGCATGGAACACAGGGTTCCTCGCAACTGCCAATGCGCTCTGACTGTCAGTGAAGATGGTGGTGGCAGAAGACTGGCCAACACCCAAATCAGCCATAAGGCGTCTGAGCCACACACTCAACAGTCGCTGTGAAAGCTGCCCTATACTCAGCCTCACAATTGGAAGTGGCCACAGTAGGCTGCTTCTTGCTCAACCAAGATATACATGAGCTACCAAGCATGAAGCAAAAACCACTGGTGGACACACGAGTGTCATAGCAACCAGCCCAATCTGAGTCAGAAAAAGCATGCAAATCTGGCGGTAGTGATCCCCCCTTGGGATAAAACAACCCAAGTAGCCGAGTACCACTCAAGTAGCGAAAGATGCGCTTAACCGCTTTCCAATGCGTGACTCCTGGGCAATGCATAAACCTGCTCATCTGTGAGACAGCAAACTGAATATCTGGCCGAGTAATGCATAAGTAAATCAAGCATCTAACAGCCTACTGATAGAGAACAGCATCAAATGCATCTCCAGCATCATGAAGACTCAATCGTAAACCTGTCTCCATAGGAGTGGCAATAGGCTTACAGTCTTCAAGGCCAAAACGCTGCAATAATGTGTCAATATATTTCGTTTGACACAAAGCCATTCCACCATCAACATGCATAAACTGAATGCCCAAATAGTGATGCAAATGCCCCAAATCAGACATCTCAAATGAGGCATGCAAATCAGCCTTGAAATCAGCAATATGCTTCTCAAGAGGACCAGTGAGCAGCATGTCATCTACATAGACAACAATGATCAAAAGCACATCATTAGCACGCTTAACATATAAGGTGCTTTCAGTTGGACTGTTCTCAAAACCATGTGCAATCAGATAGGCATGTATTTTCTCATACCAAGCACGTGGTGCTTGCTTTAAACCATATAACGCCTTCTTTAACCTGCAAACCTGGTTTTCATGCCCTTTTTGCACAAAGCCACGGGGCTGAAAAACATACACTTCTTCATGCAAGTCACCATTCAGAAATGCTGTTTTAATGTCCAACTGATGTACATTCCAACCATGATGGGCTGCAAGTGCACAAATGCTCCGAACAGTAGTCATACGGCATGTAGGTGCAAAGGTCTCATCAAAATCAATGCCTCTTTCCTGCGCATAACCCTTTGCAACAAGCCTAGCCTTATACCTGTCAACTGTACCATCAGGTTTACGCTTCAGCTTGTATACCCACTTAGTGCCAATGGCCTTCTTGCCAGGAGGCAAGTCACATAAAGACCATGTACCATTCTTCATTATAGCATCATATTCAGATTGCATAGCAGCCATCCAATTTTCTGAATTTTGTGCTTCATCAAAAGAAACAGGCTCATTCTCATCACAGAGACTAGATGCAGCCATAGCATAGCAATCTGATGCAAAGGAGGTACTATGAGAGCCTGAACGAGTACGATATGACAAAAGTGCATGTAATTTGCTGTCACGCAAAGTCTGCACCAGCCATTTTGGCATAGTTTTTGCCTGCTCAATATCAGCTCTCTCATCAACAAGTGCATCATGTAAATCTGCATCAGAAATGGAATGATCTGCATCATCATATGAAACCTGCAAAGGCTGAGAAGTTGCCTCATTAGGACCAGCACTAGCTTGTCCACCTGTAAAAAGAGGCATCAAAGTATCATACATGTCTTTGGAGCTAACAGATGTCTCCTTAGTACATGAAAGCAATGGCTGAATAGCATCTTCCACAAAGACAACATCATGGCTAACCAGAATGCGTTTAGTCTGTGGATGATACAGTCGATAGCCTTTACTTTTAGAACTGTACCCAACAAAAATACATTTTACTGCCTTATCATCCAATTTTCTACGATGTTGTTCAGGCACTAATGCATATGCCAAACAACCAAAAACACGCAGATGAGCAACAGATGGCTTGCGGTCATGCCTAGCCTCATATGGAGTGATAGACTGCAACGCTTTAGTGGGACACCTGTTCAGTACATATGCTGCACACATGACAGCCTCAAGCCAGAAACTATGTGGTAAAGCCTGACTTTTGACCATGCACCTCGCCATCTCCATGAGTGACCTGTTCTTTCGTTCAGCAACTCCATTCTGTTGAGGTGTATACGGCACTGTACACTGGTGTTTTATCCCACGTTCAGCCAGAAATGCATTAAAATCTGAAGACATATATTCCCCCCCTCGATCAGAACGGAGGGTGCCCATTTTACATGCTGACAGATTTTCAGCCAAAACCAAAAACTGTTTGAAGCACATGAACACTTCGGACTTTGCTTTGAGTGGATATACCCATGCATGCCTGGAAAAATCATCAATGAAAGTCACGAAGTAAAGGTAATTTCCAAAAGAGGGTGTCTGCATAGGACCACAGACATCACTATGTACAAGCTGCAATTTCTGCATAGCCCGAACTGAACCATCTTTTGGAAAGGAAGAACGCTGCATTTTGCCCAAAATACAGCCTTCACAAACATGTTTTCCAGGTGCCTCAAGTTTGGCCAAAGAGGACACCATTTCAGATTTCTGCAGGCGTAACAAACTAGCAAAATTCAGATGACCAAAGCGTGCATGCCAAAGCTTTGAATCTGATATAGCCTGAGAATCATGAACTTCACATGCCGAATCATTCATAGATTTTTCATAGTCTATGAGCTTATACAGCCCACGACATAAAATGCCAGAAGCAATAATCACATCGCCATTTGAGAGATCATGGACTGTACACCTGTCATCAACGAATTTCACAACCAAGCCAATCTTGGCTAATGCAGAAACTGATAACAGGTTCTTTTTGATCCCTGGCACAAATAAAGCATCTGACAAAGTGAAAGAACTACCATCAGCAGTAGTCAGAATGATTTTACCAACTCCCATAACAGGATAAGAGGAGTTATTGGCGCATGTGACAGTATTCCCTGTAGGGGCAGGCTCGAGTGAAGAGAAGAAACTGCGCTGTGAGGTAATATGTTTGGTTGCCCCATTGTCAAAGTACCAAACATCTGAGTCTACTGCAGACATGCACTGATCATGAGAAGATGGGTCAAAACTGCAGACAGTAGTAAACGCCCATTCTTCTTCCTGCACAAGATTTGCAGACTCTGTTTTTGGTGTAGAGGCCTCTGCAACAACCATTCCAGCCTCTTTCTTCTTTGCCTCTTTAGCAGCCAGTTTTGGACAGTTCTTTATAATATGATCATTTCCTTTACAGTACTTGCAGAACAATTTTTGCTTTTCTGATTTCTTCTCATCTTTATCCTGGTTCTTCGATTGTGCAGCATTTGCAGATTTCTGCTTACTAGTAGAAGAGCTCCATTTTCCTTTGCCCTTCTGACTAGCCAGGAAAGCTTGATCTGCAACACGCATAATGGACCTGTTCTGCCTGGACTGATCTTCCTGCAACAGAACAGAGACTAATTCCTCAAATGACAAGGCATTCGGATTGCCTTTCATCATCAATCAAAGAGTAGAGGCAAAACTCTGATATGAATCAGGAAGGCCATTCAGAACGGTCTGCACAAGTGAGCTATCTGGTATAACCTCATCAGCAGAAATCAATTGTTCCTTCAGGTCTTTGATCTTTGTAAGAAAATTGTCCATCGAATCACCTTCATTCATGTGCTCACTCTCCAACTGTTTTCGGAGGTAAGCAACACGAGCCTCATTCCTAGCCTGGTACAAAGTGGTAAGTGTATCCCAAGCATCCTTTGTTGTTCTGCAAGAGCGAATGTGAGGAATAATGGCACGTTTGACAGACAAAGCTATCAATGCATGTGCCTGGGCATCTCTGCCATCCCAACGAATCTGCTCTGCAGTAGGTGCAACAGAAACAGCAGCACGAACAGGAATCTGCGGAATATCATCTTCGACACCATCTTCATCAGCTCCAACACCTGTATTTGCAGTACCTGTCGTTACAGGTGTAACAGGACGTCTTTCAACACCCTGCACAATGTTCCACAATCCTTTTGCAACCAGTACATGTCGCATCATATAAGCCCATAATGGGTAGTTGGTACCATCCAACTTATCCTCAACAGCCAACATACGGAATACATCACTGCTTTCAGCCATGGCCGGTGACTAAAATACCTTGATGCAGAAAATTGACTGTATCTCAAAAAGTTGAACAGAACTGCCCAGACGAGTTCTGCTAGACCTGTAGCAGACTTTGAGACGCTTAAACTGGCGAACAGAAACTGGTATATACCTTTGGCACAAAAGGATGAAATAGCCTGCACAAGCACTACGATAGTGCGTTTGGAGGCCGAAACGAGCTGAGATCGCGATTTCGGCACCACAGAGCGAAGCCGTTTTGATCTCGAAAACACCCTGAGTATGCTCACCAAATTTCGTGCGAATCTGAGACTGCAAACGGAGGAGTGTCAACGGCGCCCTAGAAGAAGCGACGACCTGCTCTGATACCAATTGTTGTAGATAGACGTCTGCGGAAGCACGCGAACAGCACAAGGAAGAAGAAGAAGCTTGGAGCACAACACACAAGACTGAATGTATTACTAGAGAATGTACAAAGATAAGTAGCCCATTAGGGCAATAGGCGTATATACAAGCCGGGGGAAAAAAACCTCCTAAAGAGGGAAAAAAGTGCCCCGGCGGTCCTAGAGTGT